>JAHLJT010002630.1:47248801-47491421 GCA_031308135.1 Acheta domesticus
CTTTGCATATTTTGATATAAACGCTTTTAATAATTTTTGCAAATCGATTTTGTCGGTCATGTCGCTATAAACATGTAAAATCGCAATATTGTTAAGCAGATCTTTCAACATATTTGATCGTACATACCAGTGTTGTCAAGGTCGATGCCACGAGCGGGAGTCCGTGCCACGAGTGCCACGACCAAATCTCCGCTCCACGCAGTTCATCACCCCGCCACCAGAGACAACGCCATCCCAAATGTAAAACGGTAGGGTTACTACTAGTTCCCTTTCCCGACGCTAGTGGCGCAGAGAAGCTCGTTGCATGCTTCGATGCTACGACACGTGCCACAGCCACCAGTAGAAGACCTTGAAACCACTTGCATATACGTTTTGAGTCAACGCAATACCGAGAAACTTTGTTCATTCCTGGAATTTGATATTTAAGGAATATTTCTCTCATCCCAACTTCCGAGTGGATATTTTACCCACTCCGAATTTTTTTGTATGGGTATAGCTACCCACCATACCCACATTATCCGCCGGGGCTGATAACAAAAGAACTCCCAATCCGTCGGCGGCATCGCGACCTTGTCCCCTGTCCGCGCCGCCGCCGCCGTGCCTTACTGCCCGCGGCGCGAAAGTGCGTGCACGGCCGCCTGTGCACCCGACCGACCAGCTGCGCGGAGTTTCGCCTGGCCTCTTTCCAGGAGGCCTTTTTTTCGCCTCAACGGCCGCCGCCGTACGCGTCCGCTGACCAAGAAAAGACAGCGGACGGCAATCGCCCGCAGGTGCATCCAGTGCCTTACGGCAGTGTTGTCAAGGTCGATGCCACGAGCGGGAGTCCGTGGCACGAGTGCCACGACGAAATCGCCTCTCCGCGCAGTTCATAACCCCGCCGCAATAGACAACGCCATCAATATTGTAAAACGGCGGGGTTACTAATAGTTTCCTCTCCCGACGCTAGTGGCGCAGAGAAGCTCGTAGCATGGCACGGTGCCGCGAGGCGTGCCACTGCCACCAGTAGGAGACCTTGACACCACTGCCCTATGGGAACTCGCGCTGGCGGAGGATACGCGAACGGATGAGGTTTTCATTTTCATTTTCTATTTATTGGAATAACAAGACACATGTATCAGTACTAAAGTACTTCTACTAAATGTAATGTTTTGTCAATTTAACTTAACCTTAATCTAACTTAATTCTAAATCTAACCACTCAGAGGTAAGGAAGCTCATAACGCCCCGTACTAATTCTCCATCTTGGAATGAGTGCCAATCGTGCTTCAATCGGGAAACGGTTTTTATTTCTTATCCGCTAATCTGATTTCAGCAAGGTGGAATTGGGATAAGTGTTCGATTTGGTTGATGCTTGAGTAGAATTTGCTGGAGATCTGGGTAATGAATGGAATTGTGTTCGGGATAATTAATTCTTTGTGTGACTGTAAAGTAGTTGACGTTGAGTAAAGTTGAGTAAAGTACTTTGTGGAACTGTAAAGTAGTTGTACTTATTTTGAATGATCATCAGAAGGTTGCTATATGATTGGTTTCAGGGAGGCGACATCGATATCACAAAACATAAATGTTCACAATTAAAACGTCCTTGTTAATAGTGCACCGTCAAAATACCATCCATGTTTCGAAACATTGGTATTTTTAAACCTGATTTTATAATCTCTAACATTACTTCGCACGAGGGATGAAACTTAATTTGCCCGGTGACCTTATTTATTATGTTAAATAAAATTTAACTGACAAAACTGAATAAATTATTTTTGTTAAAAAAATAAAATTCATATCTAGAAAATATTAAAAAATATTTGGTATTAAAATATTATTTTTTATTAAACAATTATTAGCAAGCTTTTATTATCTGTTTGAATTAAAAATTAGTGACTAAAATGATGAGTAAGATATTATTTACCCTTGATCACTTTGGTTAGAAAAAATGTTCAATTTACTGAAATCAGAAAATTATTACAATTTTTTAATTAATGATGTTTTTCTAATTCAAAAATAAATATCGACCACAAAAAATTCCCAGCACAAACTATCAACGTTAAAAATATCGACTTCAATAACTCAAAGTTAAAATCATTAATGATCTCATCACATCGACATCAATTTCACACACCCCTATTTGGTTTCTCATTTCCCCACGTGTCCCGTTTGAGTCTTTATTCCATTTATAACAATACATTTTATAATTCACAAGATCTATGGACGACTAAAAAAACACTTGAGCCGACTAGAAACACTAGCCGAATTTGTTGTGCGACACCAATGCAAAATTGTTTTGTAAACGTAGCAGCAGCAGGGCCATGGACATGTAGCTTACTCATCCCTCCCTCAAACGTGACATAGTTTTTATTGTTGTGAGTTGAATAAATAAATGCATAAAACTACCACATGGAAATTACTAGTTCTCTCTGAAGATATACTTTAACATAAGTAACATTACTTCAATTAGTTTAAGAACATCACAATCTGAAAGGACTAGATAATTTCATCCTGAATGTTTCCATACTTCATGAACAACAATTTTTCAAGGAAAGTCGAAAACTACGAGTATTACACCTTCTTTGTGGTTAGACTATTGCCGTAAATTAGTTTTTTATTATTAAAACGAAAAGTCTTTTTGTTTTTCAGTATGATGTTATGTTTTCTCCAAGAGAGTAGTGTTATGTCACTTGACAGACAGGCGTATTATCCTTGAACTTTTCTACGATCAAATTATTAGGACTTCACTGAAGGCAGATTCAAACATTCTGACAGTGTGTACGTCGTAATATTTTCCTTCGCACTTTCACCTCACAATCATAAATAACTAATATAACTAGGAGCATTAAACATTTTAGCTAAGATATAATGTTTACAGTCAGATTTTAATTTCATATTAAACTTTAACTAGCTTCATTCGTTTCTTATTAACGTCCTACGTCTTGAAATTAATGAAAGGTATGATTAGTAAGAATACTTAAACAGCGTGCAGTGACACATCACTGATCGTAAATTAGAAGTGTTATTGCATGAAAACTAACTAAATGTTAAAATAGTGTTGAAACTAGTAATCGCGACTATGTTTCGCTAATGAAAACGATGCATTACATCACGACTAAAGATTTTATGAGTCGGCTGAATATAAAATCTACTCCAGGTTGCAATCAGCTACCTAAGGAGCAGATCCGGTGACTATCAGTGCCTCTACAAAACTTTACGCAAAATGTGGGCTGTTCCAAATAAAGCAATTTCTTGCACTTCCCAGTCTTTTGAATTACCAGGGAGTTTAGACAAGTTCTTACTCAAATTTTGCGGAACAAATCCCAGAGCTCCGATAACTATCGGGACGACCTGTGCTTTTACGCCCCACATTCGGCTGATCTCGATTTCCAAACTCTTGTATTTAAGACATTTCTCTGCCTCCTTAGTAACGACGTTTTGATCGCAAGGTACAGCAACATCGATAAGTAAACAAGATTTTTTTTCGCCAAATCCCGGATCACTATATCCGGTTTGTTTGCCGCTATCGTGCGATCAGTTTGAATTTGTTGGTCGTACAATATCGTACACAATCCAACAGACGTCAGTCAGTTGCCATAGATCTGCCAGTGGAGATAGCTACACACCCTGTCGTGTCTTTTTAAGTATTCGGCCTTTGCTAGGATTGGACAAGCTGAGACAATATGATCAATGGTTTCTACTTGCTCCTGGCAAATGCGGCATTTATCATCTTAGGAAATTTTGAGAATTATTATTATTATTATTATTATTATTATTATTATTATTATTATTATTATTATTATATTTTCACTTGACGTTCTGACCGTACATTTCTATTTACGAACAATTCGAAAGGTTACATTATCATTATGAAAATATATTCTATTAAATATGAATTAAAAAATTAAAAAGTTTTAGAATGAATATGTTTCGTGTAAAGTACACATCTGCTAGACAACTCACACATATGGTCCGATTTAAGTACGTTGGTAATTGGCAGTTGTGTTTCTGTACCTTCATACAATATGAGTGCACGATTTGGTTACTTTTAGAAATATTTATTTCAAGTGTTTATCTTCGCGGTCCGGAACACGTGCTGAGTGGTACGCAAACTGTCAACGTCGTTCCCTTCCGTTCGCAACTGTCAATCACCAACATCTCATCCGACCCTACACAGTTAGAGCCGAAATGTTCTTTGTCCCGGCTGGGGCGGTGCTTAATGGTGGGAAATACTTGATTGGGAGGAAAACCGCGCTAGTCGACGGTAGGTCGGCGCCGGATCTCGCCATCCAGCGGGGAAAAGATCATCGCCATCTCCCGGGGGGGAAACACGCACTACACTTACGGGACCAATGACGTGAGCAGTTGACGCGCCCGGAAACACGAATCAATCAATCAATCAATCAATCAACCGAAATGTTCTGTAGAAGTTACGTACATCCAAAAAAGAAACACGCATCATTTCATTGCCCATGACGTCATTGTGTTAAAAGATAAATTCTGATAACTTTCGTTTATCAGAATGCGCTAATTGCCAAGCGAAGGTCCTTGTCCTCGGAGTTCAACTTTCGCTAAAAAATTTCATTCACCATGTGTGTAAATAATATCAATGCTACAATTTCTGAATAAATATGTCTCGTGTAAAGTACACATCTGCTAGACAACTCACACATAGAGCCGGGATTTTCGGTACATCCAAAAAAGAAAACGCATAATTTCATTGCCCATGACGTCATCGCTTTAAAAGCCAGTCCAGTTTATCAGAATGCGCTAATTGCCAAGCGAAGGTCCTTGTCCTCAGAGTTTAACTTTCGCTGCCGCCTCTCGCTTTCGGCGCTGCGGGTCCGCAGTCGGACCAATTCCTGGCGAAAGTGACCGCCGCCGCCCCTCATTCACGGGCCGACACTTGCCGTCTGCTGGAAATGCCCTGTCTGACCTGTCCGTATGTATGGCACATCCGATCTTTCTTCGAACGAGACACCTTGGATCAAGTTCGCCAGAAAGGGCGAGAAAGCTGGATCTCGATCGCCATCTGCCGATGAAGATCTCATGAACTGGATTTTTTGCGATAGAACTGGAAGGATAACCCAATTGGAGGTCACTGTCAGAAGATTGAAATACAGTACAGCGAGGAGTAAAACAAGTTTGAATGGGTGGGCCATATACACGACTCTATAGTAAATTACGTGTGAATGGTGTGGTAGATGTGCGAATAACCAGCTAATTCGCGAATTAGTCATATTTAGGACTCTATCCATAACACATACAGTACACATTGATATAATGGTTAGCATTTATACAGTCTGGAAATTTCTTTGCAAAATGTTAGCCCTTTGAGAAATATTAAATGCAGTTCCTTCTAATATGGTGGGAGAATATTTAAAATTCAACGCTTCAAATACCAGTTTATCGTTAGAAGAGATTTACCTTCAACACATTACCACGCATACACGCATCTTTAATTGATTTGATGCAAGTTTTTATTGTAACATGGCGTGTTTCTTTGTCGCATTTCCTTCTTTTTTCAATAACTGGCCTAACAATAGTCTGCCATGTCAAGTCCAAACCACTTTTATTTTGTCAGTGATTGTTGGGGTTATATGTGGTTCATGTGCAACAAATCAGCTGCCGAAACCAATTGGAAGTTACTAAATATCCAATTTTCCACGTAGTTTTGCGCTTTTAACTTTCATTTGTGCAGCCCTCTTCTAAGTCTGATAAGATAACCAGACAGTTCGGTTACACTGGACAGTTCGGTTCCAATTCCTCACTGTACTGTATGCGCTACTTCATATCCGTGTACCAGGCAGTTGTGTAGACGGAGCTGTAGAGAGAAGAGACGGAGTGAGGAATGATGAGCAAATGATAGATGCAAAGTTAGACAGATATCAAACAGATTATATTAGAGATGGAGATGTGTACAGGGAGATTGAGAAAGATGAATAAAGCTGAAGAAATGAGTGAAGGAAAGTAACAGAGCGATGTGCAGTTTGGAATGCTGTATCTCTGTATCAGCAGTATCTGAACAGTAATCTGAATAAATCAGTAATGATGATAAAAGTGAGTTGAGCTGGCTTGAGCTTAAATTTCTCAGTAATGCTTTATTAATTATATAAATGTAGAAATAAACGAGATTTATATAAACTTCATTGTGAGTTCATGATGTTATACATAAGATTATGCAACTCGTTTATAATAGTTTGCTTTATTGCATAAGTAATACTTGTTTTGAAAACGCGCAACGTTAGGAGCGAGTTTTCAAATTTGTACGAAGGCAATAAAGGAACTTTATGGATGATCTGCATACGCTATATTTTTAAACAGCATTATAAATGTATAAACGAACCAATATGAATTTTGGAAATAAGTAATGACAAGTTAAAATTATTACCTATACATGCAATTATAAACATTAGATCTTGTTATTCTGACGTCACGAAGGATGCTCGAGCTGTGATGACGGGCAGTGAGGGCAGATAGTGAGGGCGGGCAGAGAGGGCGGGCAGAGAGGGCGGGCAGAGAGGGCGGGCAGAGAGGGCGGGCAGAGAGGGCGGGCAGAGAGGGCGGGCAGAGAGGGCGGGCAGAGAGGGCGGGCAGAGAGGGCGGGCAGTGAGGACGGGCAGTGAGGACGGGCAGTGAGGACGGGCAGTGAGGACGGGCAGTGAGGACGGGCAGTGAGGACGGGCAGTGAGGACGGGAAGTGAGGACGGGCAGTGAGGACGGGCAGTGAGGACGGGCAGTGAGGACGGGCAGTGAGGACGGGCAGTGAGGACGGGCAGTGAGGACGGGCAGTGAGGACGGGCAGTGAGGACGGGCAGTGAGGACGGGCAGTGAGGACGGGCAGTGAGGACGGGCAGTGAGGACGGGCAGTGAGGACGGGCAGTGAGGACGGGCAGTGAGGACGGGCAGTGAAGGCGGCAGTGAAGGCGGACAATGAGGAAGCGCCAGTGAGGCCTTTAGAACAATTTCCAGTTAGTTTCGTCTGCCAAATTGACGCATTTTAACCCCACGTGACCTTAATTATCAACGGCAAAAAATGTGACTGGCATTTCGGCCTGAGCCGCCCGCCCGATGCCCGAAGTGCAAGCGAGGAGGGTCGGCTGCGGGGCGCGCGGGCGCGGGCGGGCGGAACGGCGGCGCAGGCGAAAGCAGCGAGAAAGCGCGACGCGGCGCGGCCAGAGGGCAGGAGGCCGTGAAGCGCCTTCCTCCAAGGCCGCCCGAACGCCCTCCCCGCTTCCAGCACACATCGGAACATCATGACACTCCTACCTATATGACACTCCCTCTATAAAGCATATTCCGAGTCCCGACGGCGGCAGGATTTTCGACACTAGCTTCTCAGCTAGGTTGAATTCAGTCGCTGTCTGGAGGAGAATTCTAGCGGCCGGCTGCTCTGATCGATAGTTTTCCGTGGTTTCTCCGATCAACACCAGGCGAATGCCGGAGCAGAACCCTAACAAACGGGCCACGGACCGAGCGCGATCTTTCCTTCCTCTTCCTTGTCCTATCCTCTCCTCTTACACACACATTTACACTAACATGCTCTACACTACCACACATGCCGGGAGACCGGTCGGGAGCTTACAGCTTGTCCCGGCTGGGGCGGTGCCCCGCTGGTGGGAGATACCTGGGAAAACCCTGCTAGTCGACAGTAGGTCGGCGCCAGATCTCGCCATCCAGCGGGGTAAAGATCATCGCCACCTCCCGAGAAAAAACGCACCACACTTACGGAACTAATGACCTAAGTAGTTGACGCGCCCGGAAACACCAATCAATCAATCGGCAAAGCATATTCGTAAATATTAGTAAGGTAATCAGTAATGCTAATCACTAATGCTAATTAGTAAGTTAGTAATAATTAAACTAAGTAATTATCAAGTAAGTATTAAGTATTAAATCAGTAAGCGATAATTAAGTTAATCAGTAGTAAATTGATCGGAGAGGCGGTGGTGCGGTGATCTTCAGTGGCGCCGTTTGATTTCAGGGGCTGAGGAGGCCAAAGACTGGTTGGAGAAGATGCCAACGCCAGGAAATAAATTAATAGTTTAGAAAAAAATCTAGTAGCTTAGCATTTACTCGTCTTCTGACGGCAGGTCTTTCTCTCTTCAGGGTTTTTTTCCTCAGCCGTACCTTATGGTCTCCTTTCCGCGCCTTTAATGCTATGAAGAGACCATTAGGGGGTGAATGCCAGAATTTGAAAGGTTAGAATGCGGTAGGATGTCGGTATTGTAATGGCTTAAAGGCCTTCAGCCTAGCGACATTGTTAAAAAGAATTGCAATTATATATAAATGTGTAATAATTACCTATTAAATAAAAAAATAAAATATTCGTAAATCGCAAGGCTTGTTTTCTTGTCCACACATTCTTTTCAGACTGAAGGAATCAGTGTCGGTTCCAAAATGCATAATAAACAATAATAATAATAATAATAATAATAATAATAATAACAACAATAGCAGCTGGTCCGGTGAACCGAGATCGCTAAAGCAGTAGTGCCGTGGCGATATCGGACGGAAGGACCAAGGATCGACTCCCGCCTCGGGCATGGGTGTGTTAGTGTATATGTCTGTATGTGTATGTCACCATTCACCCTTCATTATGATCATCATTGCCTCTTCCATCCCCCCAGAACTAACAACCCTGGGGGATAAAAATCGGATTCAACTTAACACTGATCCCCCAATGAATCACATGCACCTGCCACCGAGATGAAATGATGCTGAGCCCCGGTAAGTGCAGGTGCATGTATGCGAGGTCCGAGAAGGCCTATTTGCGAACACAAATAATAATTTTCTTTAGGGCTATTGTCCAGCCGACAGCCGGTTACCCTTTGCGACTCGATGGTATGCATACTCGACCATACACTAGACACCATCACACTTGCGGGCTCCTCTGATCTGGGGTCAGCATGTTAATTCTGTTGTAACTTCATTACACATGTAACTTCATTACAGAATGTTAATTCTGTTGTAACTTCTTTCCCCACACGTCATATACAGTTTTTACTGTTTTTTGACAAATAAATAAATAAATAAATAAACATGGCACTGCACAACAAAACTAAATATTCGCGCGAAATGCAACCCGCAGTACACTCGGCAGCATTTTGAATCAATATCGTTAAACACATTTTTGCTGGTATTTGAATCTTTATAGTCAAATAACTCTTAAACAAGGCGTTCTACGGCCTTAAAAACTAAAGAAACGTTTCTCCCATCAGATCTTCTACAGAATCTACAGAATGAAGTCTTCTTGAACATTCTATTACATTTTTGCTGGTCCGGCGCTTCCCGACATCACCTCACCTGCTCAGAAACCTGCAGAATCTGCAAGTAAATGTGAATTAGAGGGCAGAGAGCGGCCGAGACAAAGACACACAGACAGAGACAGGGCGAGGGAAGGAGGGAAAGACAGTGAGAAAGGCAGATGGAAGGGGAAAGAGGAAGATGAAGGGCAGAACAACGTCTGCCGGGTTTTCCTAGCGATAGGTAAATAGACGTTGTTTCTATGTCTGCCGGGTTTTCCTAGCGATAGATAAATAGACGTTGTTTCTATGTCTGCCGGGGTTTCCCAGCGATAGGTAAATAGACCTTGTTTCTATGTGTGCCGGGTTTTCCTAGCGATAGGTAAATAGACGTTGTTTCTATGTGTGCCGGGTTCTCCTAGCGATAGGTAAATAGACGTTGTTTCTATGTCTGCCGGGTTCTCCTAGCGATAGGTAAATAGACGTTGTTTCTATGTCTGCCGGGTTTTCCTAGCGATAGGTAAAAGACGTTTCTATGTGTACCGGGTTTTCCTAGCGATAGGTAAATAGACGTTGTTTCTATGTCTGCCGGTTTTTCCTAGCGATAGGTAAATAGACGTTGTTTCTATGTCTGCCGGGTTTTCCTAGCGATAGGTAAATAGACGTTGTTTCTATGTGTGCCGGGTTTTCCTAGCGATAGGTAAATAGACGTTGTTTCCAAAGTGAAGATCCGGTGCACCTGGCGTGAGCAGGGCCGCCCGATGGCCTCGAGTGACTCAGTCCGCCGCCCTGCGGGACACCGGAAGCGGAGACACGAGCCGGGCGCGCATTTGGAGGCACCGGCGCGTACACGGCGCGGGGGGGGGGGAGTCGGGGGTAGGGGAGGACTGGGTGGAGGCTGTGACTCACCAATCGCAATGGCGCATTCAATGTGCAAATTAATTGTATCAGATGCAGCAATGTTGCGTTTGTTCACCTTTTCAATAATAAATACGAGCAGACCTGCTTGACTTTAAGTCCGTAGAAAAACGTAATTATCTACAAGCCAACATTGTTTGGATTGGCTGTATACGTTTGCCAGAAGATAATTGTGTCATTGTATGGCCCGAAATAGAAGAACCAAGTTCCAGTTTGCCAGAACAGCATTCACACTTGAAGCGAATGATGTCATATGACGGGACGTTGCGAATAGTATCCGTACTTTTCAATATTCGAAATCTGTACCTATATTTGAATAAGTTTTAACATTTCTAAATCGAGACCTTTGTATTGGTATCGTATAAACTATATGATTAATTCGTTTATCGTATTCGTTTCAGCATTCCACTCAGTTCTTTCGTCACAGACTGATATTTCATTTCTCCACAGTACCGACACTTAGTGGAATCATGGAAATGACAAATACTATTTTTAAAAATCTAATTTTTATTATTTTTTTAACATAGATTGTTTTGAGACGATATTTTATTAACAACGATGTTTGAATTTTGAGCATTGATGTTTTATTGGCGATGATGCATCCCTAATATGTCTATGTAATCTATTCACATAAAGTACCTGTTATAATTATTACAACATTTAATTTATTCAAAATACTCGGATAAGTATTGTAATTCACAAAACCATATAATTTATTTAAAATTATGCATCGTTTTAAGTCGATATTGGGAGTATGGATAATTGAGATTCGATAACATGCATGTATGCAAGACTTCACTCTGTCTTTGTATTCCGTTTTAAACGTAGTGTCCCTTAATCCACTCAGGAGCTTTGTTACAACTTAAATTTTTGGTCTCAAATCTTCCAATTGGGTGACAGCGTGCCCCTTTCCTTCCAGCTCGTGACCTTGAAGGAACACTACATTTAAGTGGGAGTGTAGTCATTACTTTAGAACAGTTCTTTCCAACTGGAGGCACGCCGAATTTTTGTGCGACCCGCGACTGTTTTGAAGCATTTGATTATACCAACCAAATACAATACATTGCAGAATTCATCTTATTTTTATTTAGTGATATATTAATTTTCTCGTTGTATGTACATTAACCGTTAAGTATGTTGAATAAATGTCGTATCTAATATGTATTTGTTTCAGTATAATCTCAGCAGTTGAGGTAAAAACCATCTTAAATTATGGTGCGGCTTAACTAGAATCTGAAATGCGGCCCATAAGCCTTTCTAAGTTGGACAGCCCTGCATTAGAAGAAGAGTGTGTTTTGCACGTGGCGTCGGGGGTCGATTCGAGGTCGCGAGCGCCCCTGGCGGCAGTCTCCAAATGTCCCCCGTCCGCCTTCACGGCCTCCGCTGCAGTGGCGACCTCCGCGTGCGACGTCGCTCGTAAGAAACGCTGCAGAGCTGCAACGTTGTCATTGCAAGGCGCATGCGACAGACGCTGACAACTCCTCGAATGTTCTCCTGGCGGCCTTGGCAGAACAGTCGAGAAATACAGAATCACAGGAAAAGTAACGGAAAGTTTTTCAGAATTTACTTTTGCTTGGTTTTTGAAGCTGATTCGGGTCGTAATGCAGTATTTTGTACGTTTTTTACGATCACTGAAACCTCGCGCTCTTTAACGTTTCAGTCAGAAATACGTGAAAATTAGTGCAATATTATTTGTTTGGGAGCAACCCTCAATTTAGCGACGTGATACAGACAATCCGATTACCAGAAAAGGCTGTGGAAGAAGCCCCGCGGTGGGTCATGGACTGCGTGCTAGTTTTCCGTGGAGCAATCCAGGGTTCGTTTCCCGATCGGGGCGAAAATAGAGCTGTAGCTTTCCTATTCCAATCGTCTCAGTTTGTATAGCTGTGTGACGAAAATTGATTGTTCGTGATTCGGGGGGGAAGCGTCATTAGTCCCGTAAGTGTAGTGTGTGCTCTTTCAGCGGGAGGTGGCGGTGACGTTGCCCCGCTGGATGGCGAGATCCGGCGCCGACCTACCGTCGACTAGCTGGGTTTTCCCATAACCAGGTATCTCCCATCAACGGGGCACCGCCCCATATGGGACAAGCTCTAAGCCCCCGACCGGTCTCTCGGCACGCGTGGTAGTGTAGTGCATGTTAGTGTAAATTTGTATGTAAGGGGGGAGGATAGGAGAAGGAAAAGGAAGGAAAGATCGCGCTCGGTCCGTGGTCCGCTTGATAGAGTACTGCTCCGGCATTCGCTTGGTGTTGACTGGAGAAAGCTCGGAAAACTACCGATCAGAGCAGCCGGCCATTAGAATTTCCCTTCCACTATGTGACGAAAGAAACGCTCAGGCAGTCCAAGTATGCTAGATACGGGGAAGAGTACAGGGTGTCCCACCAACTATGGACCACCCCCATAAGTTCTAAACGGTTCAGGATATAGAAATACAGTTTTTGCTGAATAATGTAGAATCATGAGGCAAGTTACATGCCGTAGAGAAATTATCAATAATATTTTTAGTTTTCGAGAAATTTAATCATCTTTGATTTTTTAAATGGAACTATATATTTTTCTCACCAGCTATGGATAGATCATGAAAAAAGAAATAAAATGATATATCATATGCTAGTATTTTGATAGTAATTTGCGTTTAAAATTAGCCATTCTGATACGTGATTTTGAATGAACGGACAATATTTCGTGTAGCAGCCCTTGCAATACTCGCCTTCGGGGAAAATGGCTTTCGCGTCGTCAAGACTGTTGCGTGGAGAGAGAAGACTGAAAGGGATGGCAATGAGAGATAAGAGGCCTAACTAAGGCAATCCAGGGTCTTAACACAAAAGTCACATTAAAAATTACCAATTTTAACGATCAGAATGAAAGATTTTTTCCATTGATTTATCTGCATTTAAGTTGTCTTCTTTAGCAATAAATATCATTTTCAAAATTGAGAAGAATGCAACTACCGTCTGTTCATTGGTGAATTTCATTTTTAATTAAAATGATCATTCGTCCACTTCGCAATCATACCCTTACTACTCTTCATAAATGAAAAAAGAAAACAAAACACTTCCGTCTTTTGCCGTGGATTTTCAAGTTTGAGGCAGCACATGTCGTCATTAAGTGAGAAATTCTGCAATCAATATTAGCAATCGAGACTATAGATGTACATTTGTGTTAAAGTTTAGTAAATTGACACTGATAGTCTGTTAAGTGTATTTCAAAATTTTTGTTGCTTTGTTATTTTGGTACGTGTTTAAATAAGACGTTTATGAAGAGTAAACGCAAAGAGAAAACGTCTGTCTCTCTACTATTTGATAAATTAATCAAGATATTACAATAAAAAATTTTAAGCATTCATTCCCTTCCCTTGTTATAAAATGATTGCTGGTTTCTGCCATAACACACTCAGATCGATTTTTGCAAGTTTGAAAAGAACCGTTATTATTATCGTCCTTCCGCTACAAATTATTTTTATTTTGTTCTTTTCGATGAACGTTGCTTTGGAATTTCATTAGAAGAAAAGTACAATTCAGATGAACAAATGGGAAAAAACGTCTTTCTGATTGGTAATATTGATGTTTGTTCATATGATCTTCGTGTCAAGACCGTGAATTGCTGTAGTTACGCCTCTATCCCTCACGGCCACCCCTCTCACACTCCTTGTCTCCACGAAACAGTCTCGACGCCGCGAAGGTCTTTCACCAACGGCGACTATGGCAAGGGCTGCTACACGAAATATTGTCCGTTTCATTCAAAATCACATATCAGAAAGTCTAATTTTATACGCTAATTACTATCAAAATACTAGCATATGATACATCATTTTATTCCTCTTTCAGGATCTATCCATTGCTGGTGAGAAAAATATATAGTTCCATTTAAAAAAATCAAAGATGATTAAATATATCGAAAACTAAAAGTAATATAGACAATTTCTCTACGGCATGTTACTTGCCTCATGATTCTGCATTATTCAGCGAAAACTGCATTTCGATATCCTGAACCGTTTAGAAGTTGTGGGGGTGGTCCATAGTTGGTGGGACACCCTGTATACGCCATGCTCGTTACATGTCTCCCTTACCCCCAGGCGTGGACAATTTAAATACAAAAACAGAGCCCAGGTCTGGGAACAGCATTAACTGGCAAAGGGTGGATTAATCCTACCCTAAAATGACAAATACATACCTATTCTGTGGTACTAAGAGAGAAAAATACTGTGAATGATATCGAATATCTGTTATTACATGGGGAAGGGGGTGATGCATTTCTGACTTGATTTGTGTGTTCAGCAGACATTTCTTACGGCAGATCCTCGATTCCAAGGAATCCAGATATTCTGCAGTACAATAAAAAGGAAAAAAAAAACTCCGCAACTTTACTAAGACGTAATTTATTAGCATTTAACGAACCACAACGACAAAAAATATCCACGGACGCACCATGTTGTTTTCATTGGCCAGAGGAATGTAGGTGACCTTCCGACAGCAATTAAAGCTCAAAGGCAGATGTGTGCATAGCTCGTAACTCGCAGTGCAGCGTGCGTCTTCCCGAAATACCAGTTCCCGTGACATTTTGTCGCCGTCTGCGAGGTAGCGTCGTTGAAATCGAAATGGCGAAGATACATAGCGACCCACAGCATCACCCCGTCTGAAGGCAGCGACCCAGTCAAGGATATAATTCATGAAAATATTACGCGTTTAACTTTCATATAATTCTTACAAATAATATTTTACTACTGACCATATTTAATTATTGTGAAAATCTAATTGTGTTATAATATTGCTCTTCGTGCCAGAATATACGGGTAGTTTTAGTTTTCCACTTTCATTTTCGGAAGAGAAGCTGTCATCCACGTAGTCGTATGGGAAGAGGGAGGATAATTATTATTAACGAAGAAGTGAATATATGATAAGTGAAACTCAAGAAGAACGCGAGAGAAACAATAGAAAATGAATTAACATCAAGACGAGATGATAAGTAGAGGAATATGTGTACAGTTAAAGTAAATAGTATAATTTGTAAGAGAAAATTTCCAATAAAAATTACAGTTAATAGCATAGTTTTACCATAGCCCACTATCATGTATACCGTACTAGTACACTGAAACATACTAGTAGGCTATGTTACAACCTATAAAAGTACGGCTGGCATCCCGTTCTCCTTTTTTTAAAAAAATCATGAGCATCGACAGAGCTCTGCGTAGCTGAGGACTATCCTCAAAGAAGGGGTAGAGGAAGATTCGCCTTTGCTTCCAGAGGCAAGTCCTGTCTTTACGTTTTCTACGTGGAACTTCTACGCGTATAGAATAATGTCCTTGTCAATACATAAATCTGTAATAACGGTAACGTAATGCAAGATTACTGGCGTATAACGAATAAACTACTTCTTAAAATCAATTTATCCGCCATCCAGTTCGTCAATTTGATAATTTATTGTATTATAGACACAAGCATTTATCACGTCTTTCGAATATTTTTAGATTTTCCCATGTCAATGGGGGCTTCTAGGCAACTGCTTGTTTTGTTTCTAGGTAAATCCGCCTCGTCAACTATACCAAGCTCGCGTGGACAGAGAAGAACCATCCGTCACTGTCACCATCTGCCAAAGTGTCGATTGCGTGCTAATAGTATCTCGCGGGGCTCTTTTCGGTAGATCGCGGTCACGCTCATGGTTGGCTAACCTGGACATGTTCTACAGAGCACAAAAGCACAGAAACAGTCTCACTGATGAACATTTGGACAACTTTATTCGAATGGCCCTCACGCCTACTCTCCTAACATACTAGAAACTAGTTAATGCCAAAAGACTGTCATCCTTCTCATTCACAAGTCTGATGAAAAACCTGTTCTTACATTTGTAATTTGTTACTAATTATATTTTAATTTTTTTGCAATGTTCAATTCCATTTCCATTTATTTTTCTTGTATAGGATTGTATTATAACCTATTTTTATACTTAATAGAAATGTATATTTATACACAATAAATAAATTTGAAGATTTGAAAAAAAATACATTTTTGTCTCGTTTTCTTGGTAGCTCACAGTATGACTGAAAATGCTATGGACTGCTCACAAGCTTCAAAAGTTTGTCGACCACTGGACTACGGTCCGATTAAAATAAGTTGGTGATTGACAGTAGTGAATGGAAAGGAACGACGTTGACAGGTTGCGTAGCATTGATCACGTGTTCCCTGGACAGGAAAATAAACACTTGAAATAAATACTTGTAAAAGTATCCAAATCATATACTCAGGTCGTATGAAGCAATAGCTTCAGAAGCACAACTGTTTTTCACCAACTGCTCTAACATAATTCCCTCGCAATAACCTTGGTTGAAGCTACAACAAATGTTATCACTATCAGGGAGGTAACAAACAGTTACCCCCTTCACAATTTTCTGATGCAAAGTTGCTCGGCCAATTAACTGAAGAGCCTCACGGCTGAACGTTGTACTGTCTTTAAATGTAAAATAAAATTAAAAAAATACCAACTTATTTTAATCGGACCATAGATACACGCGGCGCGAAAATACGCAGTGGTACACATGAAAAGCGGCGGCGATGAAGAGATTCCCCGCCCCCGCCGAGGGCCACTCTCTCCGGGCAAAGGTCCCTTGCGCGCCATCTCTCGGTGGCCTTGACCTCGAGTGGAGAAAGGAGGCCTCACTGCCCATCCGCAGGGGCCACAGCTCCCGTAGAAGCGCATCTGTACCGTAAGCGGAGGCGACAGTTCCAGGAGTCAAATGGAGTTGGAATAGAAAGAGAAATTAGCGACAGGGATGGTTAGACTTCGGAGTTTTGGCCAAATACCAATTTCACTCTTCCAACTTGGACATTCGAAATTAATTATGAACGTATTTCAGGTATTTATAATATCAACAACTCGACCTAGCTATATTGCGAGAGTCGAAAATCCTGCCCCCGTCGGGACTCGAACCCTAGGATCTCCGGGTCAGAGGCACTTCAGTGACATCAGTTGATGCCCTGAGCCACCTACCTCTGTTAAAAAACCGGCCGGTGCTTGCAGTAATTCAATTTTATTATTCGGATCATATTGTGTTTCACTAGAGAAGAAGAAAACATTAAAGACATGTACAGTTTTTTGTGAACTACAGTTTCTAAACGCCCACCAAATAACAGTAACCCAACTTCAACATTTTTGAGTGACAATGAACTTTCGTAGAAGAAACAACTCCCTCAGAAGCGCTTAGTCTTGCATCCACATGCATCACACGCCGAGTTATTTCCGTTTATTTTCTCTTTCGCGGAAACAAAAGCGCTTTGAGCCGAGGGAAAAAATCCCATCTCAGACTGAAAGCGACCGCGGAAAGGGCTAGGACCCGCGCCGCCGTAAAGCACAGAGTTTGCATAAGCGAAATGAGCGGGCCGCTTTGTGTGACGGCAGCGCTTCCCGCGGGCTGCAGTGTAAACGCGGCCGCTCTGTGTTTGCGACGCGTTCCGTTCCCTGACGCGGCTTCCGCGCGCGCGTCTGTTTGCGTTGGCTTGGCGCCGCTCTGAGACTCACGGCCAGAGGGTTTCCTTTCTAAAGCCCGTTTTACAGTCCTTTTTTAAAAAAATTAATTAATTTTTGAACCAATTAAAGACAAATTTTCTCCTCAATATTGCTGCTACGACAACGTTTCGAATCACATGTTTTTGGATTCTTCCTCCGGTAATTTATACATCGGTTCCCGTTATCATTCAACTTGATTAACTACCATACTGATATGTTGGTTTCATCCAACACATGCCACTGAGTCGATTGTATTTTGTGGTGGAGGGAATACACCGCTTGTCTGTATGAAACTGAAACCTCTTTTTTTTAGCATTTTTCGTAAATACAGGAAAGGGACGGACAAGAATCGATAGGGATGGCAAAAAAACATAGATGATTTTAACACTTCTACATTTTTGAGCAGAAACATCGATATTATAATATCAATTTTCTGCTTTCGATGATATTTTCAGGTCCATGTATTCGTTAAAGAAACATCGACGTTTTCAAAAATAAATTTATGATATAAATAAATTTTAAGTATCTATTTTATTTGTGGATTGCTCGCAATCAATACCCATTGAAACTCTCACTGTTGTCGATCTCCAGATGGCACGAGACCGTTTGCTATTTACAATCTTTCTCCGGTGTTATTACTCTTTTTGATTATTTTCTACATTGAAATATCGTTAAACTGCAATTTGAACCTTGACATTATAGAGCATTGATTTGAAAATTAAGATGACAGTCAAATTCAAGGCAGAATATACTTTAAACTTATATTGACGTATGATGTATCATATTAGAACGAGGATATTTTACTTCGAAATATTTCATCATATTTAAAACATTGATATTTTAAACATTGATGTTTTCTGTTGATGTTTTCTTCCACATCGAAAACATTTTAGTGATGAATCGATGTTTTGCTAAAATTTGACGTCACTAAGAATGAATATAATCTGTACAAAAAATGGGTTGAAGTAGAGAACACGGTACGCTCTAGAGAAGCGAGCGACTGGCTTGGGTGGCTCAGGGCATCAATTGATGTTGCTGCAGTGCCTCTGACCTGGAGTTCCTAGAGCTCCCGATGGTTGCTGGATTTTCGACACTAGTTACGTAGCTAAGTCGTATTCAGCCGCTATAAGGAAGATAATTCGAGGCCGGCTACTCTGATTGGTAGTTCCACGGTTTCTCCGGTCAACACCAAACGAATGCCTCATTCCACTTGACCTCTCCTATTGGACCCTTTCACGTTGTACACGTAAACATTGACGCAATCAATCCATGGTTTTCATTCTGATATAAACTCCCCTTTCGGCACCACGCATAAAGCATCTCATTTATTCTCACCATCGAAACATAAGCTCGATGATCACACATCATGAACAGCGCAATAATCGTAACTGTTCGGCAGTATCATAAGTTATCACTTTGACAGCTTCCCCGGCCTAATAAAAAAATCGGAATAAAACCGGAAAATTACCTTAGCGCAACTTTTACTTTAACAGACAAAACAGTAATGGAGTAACAACACGGTACTAAAACGTAAAATGATGTAACGAAGAAAGTAACCAATCACGAAGCATTAAAATTATTTTGCTAGTTTAATTTTTGAAATTTATATTTTTATATATTAGATGCAATTTAAAAAAAATATATTCGCAGCAACCTCGCCGGTGAAACCTCTCACACCTTGCTTATCATAATATTGCATCATGTCCCCCTCTGCCCTCGAAAAAATTCCCCTGAAAAGCCGCCATCTCTAGTCCCCTCCGTCGTGGATTTTCACTTCGCCAGAGCGGCGCGGGGTGCCGGTTTAAACGACTTCCTAACGTTTTACCATGTTCTCTATTTCCGCAGAGAAATGAAGCATGCTGCAGGCATATTTCTGTAAAGATGACGCACACAAAGACGCCGCGAAGTGCGGTTTCACTACTGCGCTCCAGGCGACACTTCGTGAAACTGTCTCGGTTGCTATGCGTGTGGTGCGTTTTTTTGTTGTTGTTGAATTGAGTTGTTTTTTAGTATGTTCGAGTATGTTCATCCCTGTTGTCAAGAGATTTATGGGGTAATAAGTAAAATGGTTATCACACGTACTGTGTTCTAAGGACGTTTCATTGTTTGCTCGGTCCATTTCATTTGTAGGTTAGATTCGATGCTAACAGGTGCGATGTACAACTGTTTGAGCTTCAGTGTTTTTTGCGGCGTCCGAAGGAAGTATTTTTAACACGATTACGTGCAGAAAACTAAATGACCGTTTAAGACGCCGGCTCTCCTTCATACATACCGAAATATAAACGCGTATAATCTAATCTTCATTTTCTATAAATTTATTGTTCAGAAACTGTAAAAAGAGCTGTGCAAAGGGAACTTAAAAGAGCTCACGTTTAGGATGAAATTTACGGACTTTCACGGGCAACAGAGATTACTCCCGCAACTTTTCTTGACTGATGGATTGAAGAAATGCGGGTAGAGTGAGGGTATTAGTTTCGAAATAGAAATCGACCACTAGATTTTCTGAAGCAATACCAAAATCTCGAATATCAGTCATGTCTTCCTAATTTTTTTAATAATTTGCGTTTTAACTTTCTCAGGCGTTCGAGGCATCTCCTGTGATGGATCTTGAACTGTTTCGGCCATGTCTTTAGATTTTTTGGAGAAAATCACAGACAGAAGTTCTCGTCTTCAACAGAAAATAGTTTTTATAACACGCCAGTGAAGATGTGATGGATTGTTTTAATCAGTGCTCGCTGTGCACGTTTATCTTCAACTGTATATTGTTCCAGGCAGGGGAAGATAGGCCATCGGTTAAGCAAAGTTGCGTTACATATTCATTACAATATTTTTTCGCACTTTCTGGTACTCAGGACTAAATTTTACCCAAGTTGATCTTCTAGCAACTCGCCTTGTCATATATTGTAGTTGCAGTACTGATGGGTAAAGTAGTGAAAATGTTTGTTAAGATACTTCTTTTATGGAGTGGAATTTAGGAATGTTATCTTTTTATAAAATTATACGATAAGCAGGGTTTAAGTCGCCATGTTTATCAAAACTATTACCACACCTTGTGGTTTTATAATGGAAAATAATCGAACATAATTTTCACAAGAATTAAGAGTGTATTTGGGCATGGAGTTTAGGTCACTTTTGACATTGTGATAAATAGTACTTCTTAGACATTTTGAAATTCCACGTGTTTTGGAAACTTCAAAACACTGTGGAAAAATATCACAATAATAAATTAAATATCTATTTCCTTATGTCAGAAAAATTGCGACTTTATGAATATTGAATACTGTAACATGTTTTTTGTACTTACAAGTATGGCACTATAGTCATTCGCCACCATTATCTCAGCTTACTTACCTGAAAAAAAGAAACAGAATTGAAATTTGCTGGTACATTTTGTATTCATGATTATTTTATATTTTACGATTGATTAATTACAAGTGCATTGCAAATATACAAAAACATTGTGTTTACTTCTAGGTTTACAAACTCTGTTTTAAAATACATTGTATGAAAAGAGCTATGGCAATGGTGCGATTTAATGAACTGGCAATTCGTTAAACATATTTTTGTAAATTACGTGTTAGACGGATTTGTTCGAAGAATTCAGTAAAGTTTAGAAAGTCCATTAGATGTGAGGAGAAACAGTCTGCCACTACGATCATTTCTCCGACCAATACCAGGCGAATGACGGAGCAGCACCATAGCAATTGGGCCACGAACCGCGCGCGATCTTTTCTACTTTTTCCTTGTCCTGGCCTCGCCTCTCATTTACACAGACACATACATGCACTTCACTGCCACACATGCCGGGAGTCCAGTCGGGAGCTTACTGTTAGAGCTTGTCCAGGCTGGGGCGTGCCTCGTTGGTGGAAGATATCTGGTTGAGGGGAAACCCCATTAAGCGACTGTATGTCAGCGCCGGATCTCATCATCCAGGAGGGGGAGATCACCGCCACCTCTCCAGGAAAACACAAGACTACATTTACAATGACCTTAGCAGTTGACGCGCCCGGAACCATCAATCAATCAATCAAATAAAAAGTATTAGCTCCGAGAGACCGAGTATAATCGGAGTCGAGCGTGTTAATATCCAACATTCCATTGAGCAACTGGCTACTGCATGCACGGGGGCGGTGTGGTGCGGAGACAGCGGAGCGGCACTGCAGCGCTCCACATGGCATCGAGGCCAACCTGCACCCCCCTCCCCCCGGGCGACGCCGACCGACCTTCAATTGTCTGCCGCCGCACGTCGAACAATGGGGCGGGAACGCGAGGATATGAGCCGAAGGAAAGTGAGACGCCAAAATGCACCTTTTGCCACTCAAGGTCGAAGCTGGAGGAATCGAGCGCATTGTTGAAAAGTCCGTAGCGTTTTGTTACGCTTGCTGATTCTTGAGTGTGTATTTTATACGTAAAAATCATGTGAATGGAGTGCTAAATGGCGGGCAAATGGTTTAACAGGATTTTCACCAGCAGCCAGGTCAATACATAAAAGACTTACATTAATACTCCGTTGTGCACTACTGTAGTGCATAAGAGAAATCTGCTCTATATGGCTACTTCGGTATAGTTAATGACCAAGCGTTTAACTAAATAATACGTTCACGGTCATAATAAGTACTCAGAAAGAAAGTTACTTCTTTGGTCGGTGGAGCATTTTACGATTCAGGGCCTACGGGCGCTGCACGCTGACTTAGAAGATTATTTAACAGAGATCTTCCTTCTTGTTCCAGATGAATTGCAATTTTCTGAAGCTCAACTCACTAAATATTTTCGGCACATTCACTAAGGACAACAACATAAAAGAAAGTACAGAATAGTTTCTGCAAGAAAGACTTCCACTTTTATACATTTCCTTTTGTGTGAACGTAATTCGAGAGTTCGTTTCGTTATTTGCACGTGTGACATGCAGCTTTCGGGAGTCTGTAATAACATTAGAGTCACTAAGCACATTGTTGCACGTTTCACTTTTACGTTAACGAGAAAATGTCACATTCACAAAACATCATCCCCGTGAAACTGTAAACGCACTCTCATATTGTTGTGTTCGTACGGACCTTCCTGTCTTTTGGGAAATGTCCAAGGTATTCATTATCTGAAATTAATTCTAGCCTATGAGGTTTTTACTTAATTAATTGTACGAAATGGCCAGCATACTGGTATTTATGAGTTGTTCTGTTACCTACTAAGTTAACACGAACAACTCGACCGACAAAGCCTCGAAATTGACAGCCATTCAATATTGAATATTTTTCTCAGTTTTCAGTTCTTTAACGACCTTATTAACAATTAAAGAATACGCTACAGTTCTTTACTTTCAAAATAACTTCCCCCCTTAAAAACCGTGATTCCTGTCTAAACAAAAATTCTCGAACAAATTAACTTCTTTGGTGCGGTGTTTTTATGACTCTTAAGGATGGCAAGAGTTTACACAAAATTCTAAGAAATATTTTTGGTTTTCTTTAATTTCTCAAATAATATTCGATATTCAAATGTCGCTTGTGTATACCACATTAATCATTGCTCGTTGTGAAACTTCGTTCTATATAAAATAATATATGCCATTTCAAAAACGATTTCTACCGATCGCATTTATTTATCTCACTAAATGTCGAAAGGAAATAATTCTGTTTTTTCTGTTCTACGCCCATAGATAATTTCAAATCAATTGAAATTTGTCCACATTGTATGATTTAAAGAAATATCGAAAGAATTTGTACGATATTACTCTAAAAATACGTCAAACAAGCGTAAACTGAGTGTTTTATAATTTAACGTGCCTTGATAATGAAATTTCGACCTCGGCCAAAATGGTATTTGTGAAAAGTACTTATTTGCTCGATATTCTCAAGTAGGCGAATTTGTAGGCAAGAACACTAACAGGCCGATTGTTCAACAAAAACATGAGAGCAATCCATTAGCCCTGTGCCCCAGTCCATTGCATCTGAGGAATGATTACACTGTGTGTGGTAGTATTTCGAATTAAGGCCAGTGGGTCTTCATACGAGCTCTATACCTATGGCTGCCTGTTGATTTGCTACGTCATTCCAACGCTTGAAAGACAGAAGGAGAATTTGGTTTCCATTTACCGATTCAATGGGACGACGTACTATTTAGGCGAAATGCCTTCACTTGACCGCTAAAAACAACGTTTTACTCTTCAGCTCAGCAATTTATTTTAAAAAAACTGAGAGTGAAAGAACGAAATTCACTGTAACCGGATTACAGATAATACTTACTAGTTGTGGACATGGCCGATTTCTTTGCTAATGGAAAAACTACCAACACTGGCATTTTGTCACAGTACAGTAGTAACTCGGCCGTGAAAAGCTACATGATTTGTAACCTTACATTGATCTGCTCATGTTGAAACATTCACTTTTCTCTTTAACTATAGAAAACATAACATTTTAGGTAATTAGGAGTTAATTTTACTCCTTACAAAAAGATCAATCAAACATTAATACGTTGTATTCCTTTATTTTTATAGTAGGAAAAGTTTGATAACATATACCATCATCCAATGTTAAAACTCTTTTATTTTCTTTCGTAGTTCAGTTTCCTTACATTTTCCAGTAAAATAAATTTTACTGGGAGTTCTTTAGAAACCCCAGTAACGCCAATAAACTGCGCCCATTGGCATCAACATGTACAGTCGATTCCAGTTATAGTGAACTCTGATATAGTGAACCCTCTGATGTAGTGAACCCTCGGTTATAGTGAACGTAAGTCACTGGTCCCGTTTCACTTACTAGAAATATTACTATTGAAAAATAAACGAAGCAAACAATTGAAAATAATTGATTTTTAAGGATAAATAAAGATATTGAAATTTTCAGTTCGTGCTGTTAATGAATTTGCTGAATATCATTATTAATAAAATCAATCATTGTGGAGAAATTCCATTTAATTTTGACATCATCGAATGTAGTGAGCCTCTGGTACACTTCTGAACCGAACATGTTAGTTCCCAGAAGTTCACTATTACCGGAGTCGACTGTATTTCTTATTGTCGTACGTTGTCTTTTATTTCTTTTCTCCACAGACTAGCCGCCTTTGCGGGCCTTTTTAAGATTAAAATCCAAACCTCCATTCCGTCAACGTCACGTAAACAGGTGCGGAGACGTGGAGTTCCTCGTTAGAAAACTGGCACAACGGAACGCCCGTAGATTACGAGGCGGCGGCGCGAGAAAGCTTCCTATAGCAACAGGTGGGCGCCGTTTATCAAACAGCCGAGCGCCGCTTCCCCCTCCCCGCCCCCCTCCGCGCCTGCGCACAGCGGCCGGGCGCGAGGGTGGGGGAAGCAGGCGCGGAAGGAAGCAGCGCACATCCACAGTGGGCCGAAACACAAAAGACGTAGACATTGAATTAAACATTTTCAAGGTATTTTTTAAATAAAAAGATCGTTTTTTTTTAAAAATGATGCATCACCTTTTCAACCTATTCTTTGGTATTAAAATATGTAATAATTTTCAAGGATTTAGAAATATACGTTGCGAAAAGTGATGATGAAGTTAAAATTACAAATTATTGTAAAAAAAATGAGGGAAAATATTTAACGAAATACTCAAGTTATTTGATTTCTTACTCCCGAATAATCGCTTAACCAAATAGGAAGTAGAAAAAGATGACAATGAAGATGACGTTGACGATGAAATGTTTCTCTATCATGTAAACTAGCCCCCCCCCCGCGAGTCTACTACGAATGTTGTGCACAACCTCTGAATTAGTATGAAGTAAAGAGATTAGTCTAACAAGGGAACGCTTTGACAGTTACTGCCTGGCTACTGATGGCAACGTAACTGCGGGTTTTGTCCACGCAATTCGCCAATCGTCCGCTCAATTCATCAATCCGTTCGTTTGCAGCTCACTTCTAAATGACTCCGACACTACCTCGTGCAATGGCATCGTCCGACATGACATTCAATGAAACAAGAATTAATGATGCGTGAATAAAAATAAAATAAATAAATAAAAACAAAAATTTACCAAGACGAAACAAAAAACAAAACATTACTTAGGATTAAGAAAAATTATAAAAATTTGTTTAAGTTAGGTATGCCAAAGTGCTACGTCAAAAACTAATAAATTGGATTTAAGCTAAAATTAAGTTAGTTTTTAATTTTAGTTAATTATTAACAAAATCCCTTCCTCTCAGCTGTCTTAAGCCACAAGGCAGCAGTTTACGTTTATACCAGTTAAGGAAATAAATTCCCGCCTCTTCAGGGGAAACATTAAAACATGACATTCATTGGTTTCCCGGCCAGTCAGAATGGTCCCTTCTCAGAACTTCTCTTTACTCTAGTGCTACACACTAGTTGGTCTGCATCCTATAGCTTTCTCCGAGCCACGGTCCTTCAGAGCTCATTTCCTGCTGGGAGCTCTCAATTTCTGCTGTTTCTCCTGAAGTGAGAAACCTAAAATAATGGTGGAGAAATTTGGAAACGCAAATTCAATTATTTGATGCTGAAACCCGAATTCTTATCAACAATTAATACTATTTTCCACAAGCGAATCTCACTTTCGCGAAGCGTTAGTAGTACTGTTTCAAAGATTTTAGAAATTCCCATAACAGTTCATATAAATATTGTTTATTGAACATATTTGGTGAAAAGGACACTTAGTGGAATCTCTTCTTTATACTTATTATCGTATTCCTAATCGACCTCGTTCCTCTAATTGGAAGACCAAGGATAGTATGGTTGTTTTGCGGTACAGTTATGAAATGCTGAATGTTAATGGTTTGCCATGGTTTGGGGTTCTCGATCTTCCACTCTGCAATCATAAGGTGAAAAATATTAACCTTACCTACGATTAAAACCCGCGACCTTGCGAAGAGTCTGTGTGTGACTTTACAGTTGTTATTAAAAATTGAGGAGAATATACGCTAAGAACCAAAGTAAAGGAGTTACCGAATTTCACAAAAAGCTTCAACATACTTTTTCAGTTCGGAAACAGGATATTATTATGCAAATAATGGCCAAGGAATGATATGTTTTTATATATTAAAGTACTGCTAAAGTCCTACACCTGAAATAGAATAATAAAGTAGAGAAATTATGATTATTTTAAAGGAATGGCTTCAAATGGTGAAACATTGAATTTGTGAGTTTCCGATCTTCCCCAGACCTGAGCTGCACGAAGAACTGACGTTATTTTAATGATTTTGGAGAATTGACAACTTTTACTCGTAGAACCAGCATAAAAGTCACTTGACTAAAAATGTTGGTTTAATTTGAAAGTAACAGTTTTAGAGAGAACAATATTTTGGTGGGTGAATCAGTTAATGGGGAAGTGTCAACAATAGGTGGGCTTCATGTCGCCTATCGATCATTAAAATCAATTAACGCCCGTCATACATAAAAGTTTTTCATTTTTTATCTAATTTTAGTTATTTACTAATTAACTAGATATTAACTTCACTCGGTTTGTCTTTTCATAATTCCCTCTCGTAATTCCCAGTCATAATTTCCTCCACTAGGGAACATATAGCATCATTCAATTGTCTTCATAATTTCCTCGTAACCACGATTCTCTCAAGTCAGGTAAGTTATCGAGCTCTGTATCGAAAACAATACCACGCAATAACGTATCAGGGGGAAAATCCAACAGAATCGCATATTTTTTTTTCAAAATAACGATCCTAAATGTGTGCTTTACGTTCAGATGTGTCAGGGGCGAGTCCGGGGACGAAATTTGGGAGGGGAAATTTTTTTATTCAAAATGTTTTGGTCGAATGTGTCATTTTATAGATTATGTAGAATGACGCGAGCTAATCTCAGCTCATGTTACAGATCAATGTTATTCGATTTTAGTTTTTGTACGTAAATAGTTTTGCTTGAAAGTTTCGTGAAAAGTTATAATTAGTAGTTACAAAACAAATTTTGGGAGAGGAAATTTCCCTCATTTCCCTCCCCGTGGATCCGCGCCTGGATGTGTAATGTTCCTTTGAATTTCCCTCGCCTTCAAAGCTCCGGAGTGCTGTCGGGAGCAGTCGGTGTTATTGGGTTGGAACGGAAGTCCGTTCCGCGTTGTCTGGTGCTCGCGTCGGCCCCTGCGGCAGCCGCTGACGGCTCATTGCGCTGCCAGGAGGCCGTGAACAGCTGAGTCGACTGCTCGCAGACAGACCCCTTCCCAAGGGCCCTCCTAGAGAGAGCTTTATTGTTGAAAAAAGTGTTGTTTATTTCGAATTAACTTGTGTGTTTTCTCTAAATTCACGAGGAAGGTTCTTACCATTCAGCCATCAGTTGTCGAGGTTTGAGAGAACTCTTGTGGTAGATCGGTGTATTAGAGGAATCTGAATGATAGTAACATAGTTCGCAGGTGCTTGCCTCTTATCTGCTGCAATTAAACCGAGTAAACTTTCGTTCCAACCCAGTACACGTGACCTGAGCAGTGGGCAACAAGCCAGGTTGATCTAGATCCACTCCTTATTTCTTTTTATGATCATTAAAATTCTCAATGCATGATGTATTGCTTTCACAGCTTTAAAACAACTTAATATAACCTATTTCACTCAAGTGAATAGTTGGCATGTACGGCCTTCACCGTAATCGATAATCTATATTAATATTCAATATTAATAGTCGTGTTCGCATTACACTCATAAGATTCATTAAGACTTGCTCGTGAAAAATGATCTCACATCAGATCTTGACCTTCCGGTAAATTCTCTGGAGAGAGCGAATTTAGGTTAATTAAAAAATGTTTAATAGTCGATTTTTGAAACAATTCTCACATTTTTGCTAAATGTTTCAAGGATTACATAAGAGAGGTAAATTTGTATTATTTATTAATAATATGTTCCCTATTGTTAATATTCAAATGAATATTCATAATTGCAAATATAAAATGGTGCACCTAGGGGGAGGGGCTCATTTTGCTTCGCCACTTCCCCCCACCCTCGAAATGATTGTTTACTAATTTTCTGAACTGGAGAGTCATTTGGTACATCAATTGTTAACGTTATAAATATTAACTGCCAGTCAGCACTTAAAATACATTTTATGTTTATCATAAAAGAAAAATTTTAAAAGGAAACTTGTAATCGGCTGAACACTAAACTTGTAGCTACCCCTTACCACTGACCAGAATTTGCTAGAAAACTATTGGCAAGAACCTCTGCAAATATAATTTATTTTGTTTTATTTATTAGTACCACGATGTTTCTTAGTGGATATGTCGTCGGAGTACCTCTGTTTTGCTTATGTTTCGTTTTAAACGATCTCTGGGGAGGTCGTCTTAGCTTCGCCAAGAACTATTAAACACACCTCAACCAAATATGCATTTTAAAAACTTTTAAAAAAATTTTAATATTAGTAAAATACAATATCAAATATTCCTTGAGATCCACTTTGATTATTTAAAGTGAACATTTACGAAACTGATGCCAGTTTCGTAATATATGGCCCACTATGACCAACTATGAATAGTTTCGAAATAAGTATTAATTAATCAATTGCGTCCTTTTAACTACTGGCAACATCATTCTGTCACCTTTCGCAAAATAAATTGTAAAATATAAACGAAAATCATAATGACAATTTTCAGAAATAAAACGTACGATATTCTTTTCGTAACATTTTATGACAATTAACCATTGTTTTTAAACTCGAAAAATAATAAGATGCCCTACAGTATCATTATTTCGTAAATAACTACAACATCAAACTCCCCAAAAGATCATTAGAATGGCAACCAAGTGAAAAGAGAAAACGAGGAAGACCAAGACCAGGGTGGAATGACCAGATCAGAAAGACAATTGAGAAGTGGAAATTGTCTCCTGATGCCTGGAAGAACAGAGCAGAACAGAGAAGACAGAAGGAGATTAGGCGCCGGAAGACCGAAGAAGCGGTTAAGAAACCGGCAAGAAGAAGAAGAAGACTACATCATCCTCGAAAAAAATATATCTCACGAGCGACGAAGGAGCAACCTCTCCTCTTAGACTACTCAACTATCGTCTCGTAGTTAAAGTACCTCTTTATCGGCTTGTACAATTAACGGTCACTTTTCATTTACCAAAAGAAGATGGTCCTGACCTGCACCACCCCCTTCCTTTGACTCTGTGGATTCGGGCGCACTGTGCGTCGGGCGCGCGGCAATGACCTTCGAGTAGAAAGCGCTGCCGCGAGCGAGCGAGCGAGCGGTGGCGACTGGCCCCGGGGGGAGGGGGGAAGAGGGGATGTGGAGACGCCGCCGCCGCCGCCGCCGCGAGCTGTAGGGGAACACGCACGGGCGGGCAACGGCCCTCTGGGAGCCGTCGCCGCTCCATTGTCTTTCACTCGCTCGCGGCACGCGCGGCGCAGCCAATCGGCGTTCGAGGACCGCTCGACGCGTGTGGACGCTCGCAGAGAGGGAAATTCAAATGAGTGGTCTCCTATTCATACTATTCGTATCATTCAAGTACACCCACATTTGGAATGATTGATCGATTGATCGATCAATATAGTTAGTTAGTTAGTTAATGCCTAATTTTACCTGGCGAGACTCGGGCCATCAGGTCCGCTCTTCTGTCTGACCACGCAAATTTCACTACGCTCCTTTCACCAACATATATTGATTGGTGTTTCCGGGGGCGTCAACTGCTAAGAGTATTGGTCCCGTAAGTGTAGCGCATGTTTTTATAGCGGAAGGTGGCGGCGATCTTCCCCCGCTGGATGGCGAAATCCGGCGCCGATCTACGGCGACTTGCGGGGTTATCTTCCATCAACGGGACACCGCCCCACCCGGGACAAGCTCTAAGCTCCCGACAAGTGTGGTAATGCAGTGCGTGAAAGAGTGTTGTAAGTAAGGGGTGAGGATAGGTCAAGGAAGAGGAAGAAAGATCGCGCGCGGTCCGTGGCCTGTTTGTTAGGGCCCTGCTCCGGCATTCGCCTGGGGTTGATGGGAGAAACCCCGGGAAACTACCGATCAGAGCAGCCGGCCGCTAGGATTCTCCTCCAGACAGCGGCTGAATTCGACCTAGCGATGTAGCTAGTGTCGGAAACCGTGCCACCCTAGGGACTCGAACCATAAGGCCTCTCGGTCAGAGGCACTGAAGTGACATCAGTTAATACCCTGAGCCAACTAAACCGGTCCTAAATTTGGAGATATTTTTAATTAGCAGAACGACGATATCCCAAGTTCACCGGATATTTGTCAGTCTATTGGACAGAAGAAGTGTAATCAATTGCGTAAAATGAAAGTGAATATATTTCCAATTCCGTCATCCCCGTTTAGCCTCGCCGACCCCGCCACCCTACGCCCTTTCTGTTCCACCCCACCCTCCCAAGCCCCTCTCTCCTTCTGCACGATCTCTCTGTCCCGCCCTGACCATGCCTCGCCCACACCTCTGCCCCGCAATCAGCATCGCCTACTCGCGTCATGGATTAAATTTTAATAAAAACAAAATGGACTCCTTCAGAAAATGAATTTCAAGAAGAAAAGTCCATTCTTATTGACTACAAGGATCGCAAAAGGAAGCCTATATTCCTAATTAGGTAACCTCTGAGGCCTGCCAATCAATGCCATATTTATTTACCTGAAAGGTTTTACTTGAGTTATTAGCAACCAAATCTGTAGGGTGCGAATAAACAAATTTCAATTTTCAGGCAGTAATTTCTTAAAGAAGGAATAGAATCACCGACTTAATTCTACAGGTATAAAGTAGAAGTATAAAGTCTAAGACATTGGTTACGCATAAGTTAATTGTTCATTGTAATGATATTCTTACAGAATTCCTCCTGAAAGTTCTATTGACTTCAGTGAGAGACATTTATAAACCCCGTGCAAGCGTCGTATAGCAATCTTACGTGTTGACACATAAGGAAAATCGTCATAAACAACTAAATAAAGTACTACACCATTTCGTAGTTAGGTGCAGAATGGGAAATGACGACTATTTTGAATGTAGGCAGCTCCTTCACGGAAGCCCATCTAAAGTGGGATAAGGAAACGTGAGAGAGCGAGTCGAGGTGGCATCGTCCTCCTACCAACATTACACCATCTCGCGGTCGCTACCGGTTTTCCCTGCCAACCGCAGGCAAACGACTGCACCTCACGCCGTAAACCCGCCCCGCCCAGCCGCCCCGCCCAGCCCAGCTGCCCCGCCCAGCCGCCCCGCCGCGCCGTCCGGCCCGGTCCACCCAATCAACCCTCCTACCGCCCCGCCCAGGCTCCCCGCCCAGACTCCCCGCCCAGACTCCCAGACCCCCCGCCCAGACCCCCCGCCCAGACCCCCCGCCCAGACCCCCCGCCCAGACTCCCCGCCCAGACCCCCCGCCCAGACTCCCCGCCCAGACTCCCCGCCCAGACTCCCCGCCCAGACTCCCCGCCCAGACTCCCCGCCCAGACTCCCCGCCCAGACTCCCCGCCCAGACTCCCCGCCCAGACTCCCCGCCCAGACTCCGCCTTTCCTGCCCGCCAGTCCCCTCCGCTCCCCGCCGGTGCTTACGCTACCTGTTTACTTGTGACACATTCCGCCTTCGTTTGCTTAACAATCATTGCAGCATCATTCCTCATTTCGCCGTCCAGCGCGGAAACCGGAACCACCGTTTGGATTCATTCGCTTCCGGAAAATGAAGGTGATCCACGAACACATCCTGGATGCAAGTGCCCCAAATTCTTCATTGGGTCAGGGAGTGATACAGTTAGAAGAGGTACTCTCGTTTCTGAGGCGTGTTTTTGTCCCGACTTCTATTGCTGGGGAGGAGAGTCAAGTATCGGTGAGAGAAAGTCAGGTCCTTCATAAAGAGGGTGTCGTTCGCAATTCCTTTCAATATTTCAGGTGAGGAGTTTATGGAGAGGAAATGAAAATGTTCTTCCAACAAAAACAAATGAATACTTATTTTTGACCGAAACTCACGATCCACTTATTCATTCTAATGAAAATTATTAACCAATTTTCTGAAAATAAATGGATATCGTAAAAATTTAAGAGAGTAATTGTTAGTCTACAACTAAGACTTGTAATTCCAAGATCCCAGACCTGATTGTGAGGAAGTTTTGACACCAGTTAGAGAGTTGAATGGAAGTGGACCATACTTGGATTGGGTTTACAGATGTTGGTTGCTCTGAATGGTATATCGGGCAATTACGAGGCCCGACGGTTTGTAAAATAATTTCGCTATTGAAAAGTAAAGAATATCTACAATTGAGAGGTTCCATTACATACTACAGTAGAGTAGTCAATTACATTCTACAGTACGCCAACTTTAATGGCGGATCCACAGGGGCATGGAGGTCATGTGACCCCTCACACACAGACCCAAGCGAACATTTTCTATTGATTATTTTACTCAATTTATTTAAGACTATTATGAAATATTGGACACATCAGATCCAAAATGGTATTCCTATTACGAAGATACAAAACTTTAATCTATCACTTCTTTATTTTTTATCATTTCAAAATGATTCATGAAAGTCTGCCCTGTAATTGTCTTCACCCTCCCTCAATTACTTTCTGGATGTCTACCTGGCCAACTCTAGAAAGTTGCACATTTGGAGGCGGGGCTTTTTACTTTAAAAGGGAAACACCGTTATGCAAGTACCATGATAAAGTACAGAGAAGGGCTTCGTAGTCTATTTATGGAGACCTTAGATTCAGAGAATTGTGCAACCGTTCTCTCATCGACTAGCTTCGCCAGATATCTTAACGAAGTTTGAAGAAAATTGTGTTATCTGAAGGCATCAAGTAGTTTTTCGAGTATATTCATATTTAGGTAAGTTGGTGGAACGCAAAGGGAGACACTCCCTGTATTATACGCGGAAGTTTTCTTGAGCCATCTGACACCTGCATTCCTTCCTTTAGCGACGCTGATTTAATTATTATACAGTATTCTCAATAAAAGCAACCACGAGCGTTGTTGACATTTGAAAACAAGAGATTTTAGATCCCGTGCAATAGAAATTACTTGGAAGAAATAATGAGTTACAGATGGTCCCTTTGGAATGACAAAATCGAAGCAAAGAAGTTGTTAGAGTGACAAGGTCTTGTCTGACTTCTGCCACAAATAGAATATTCTCGTGCTACAATCTGTGGACAATAGCTACTGTGAAAAATCGCAACTGTTTGTGGAGAGTTAATAGTATAACGAGCTAACACATTCACGATAATAATAATAGTTAACGAACCGAGTTAACGAAACTAATTAATCTTACCAACTGAAATGTGTGTTGCAAACTGGTCATTCCAAAGGATCCATATACATTATATATCTCGCCTTCGAAAAAAACATATGCTTAGATCACTGGCCGTCCGGTAGACGCGACGTCCTAGCCATAAATACCAACGTCTCAACCGCTACATTTCGACCTTCCTCAGGGCAAAATTCTCGCAGTGTGACGACCGGAACGTTGGCAAGCGTGGCTAGGACATGGAAGTAGATACTGACTCCACCGGCCGGCCGCGGAAGCCAACGCTTTCAACGTGTGCGCAGTTCATTTCCACGCGTTTTGCCCAGAGGAAGGTCGCAGTGTCACGGCCGCAACGTTGGCACCAGTGCGTAGGATGCGTCGTCTCCCGGTCAGCCAAGTAGCTACTGCGTCGTGCGCGGAAGCCAACGCTTTCAACGTGTGCGCAGTTCATTTCCACGCGTTTTGCCCTGAGGAAGGTCGCAGTGTCACGGCCGCAACGTTGGCACCAGTGTGCAGGATGCGTCGTCTCCCGGTCAGCCAAGTAGCTACTGCGTCGTGCGCGGAAGCCAACGCTTTCAACGTGTGCGCAGTTCATTTCCACGCGTTTTGCCCTGAGGAAGGTCGCAGTGTCACCTGTGTTGGCACCTGTGCGTAGGATGCGTCGTGTCCCTGTCAGCCAAGTAGCTACTGCCTCGTGCGCGGAAGCCAACGCTTTCGAGCGAAGGCCCTGCTCCTTTCGCGCTGCGGAGAAGGCGCGTAAGAGGCCTGTCATTATTTCCAGCACGCGGTGGCTGGCGCGGGCGACGGCGCATGCGCGAGCACAGGCGACGCGACGCGACGCGGCGCCTTGCAAGCCGCGGAGAAATGTGAAAGTGCGCCACGGCACAGTGCGGCGGCCCGTGTGTGTGTGTGTGTTTGTGTATTGTGTATTGTGAACTGTGTATTGAGTTAATATTTTCTGTGTGTTGTGTGTATTGTTTGTAGTGTGTGTGTGTGTGTGTGTGTGTGTGTGTGTGTGTTTGTGTATTGTGTATTGTGAACTGTGTATTATGTTAATATTTTCTGTGTTGTGAGTATTATGTGTATTGTATATGTACTGTGTGTATTGTATATGTATTGTGTGTATGTATATTTGTGTGTATTGTATGTGTATTGTGTGTGAGTGTGTGTGTGCGCTCCACATGTCTCAGGCTACGGACACAGTTAATAATACGAACCAGTTACAAAAATGGTGGCCATTTTTGTTTTAAACTATTCAGCATTTTTCGCTTTTGTAGACATGTATGGTTTTGAAAATTACTCAGCGGTAGGTTCTAACTTTGACCAAAACTTCCAAAAAAACTTTTATCAGAAAGAACGTGCTATTGCAGCATCACGAGTTTTTTCTCCTGTTTTGTAACATGACTTAAGTCCATTTTACACGAACGTTTTTTCATCATTTTTCATCGGGTCAGACAAATGACATACCAAACGGGATGTAATTTGAAAAATGACGCACGCTTCATCTCTTGGTACAAATCCCATCCAGCAATATCAAGTGATGAATGTGGTGAGAAATGAAATGTGTTCTGTGTTCTAATGCCCTCTCATTCTTTGCTGTCCTAACATAACCTAAATTAATTTGTAACCACAGATGCCATGTTCAGCCATTTGATTTTCAGCGCTTTCTGGGGCGTCCAGAGGAAATATTTTCATCCCGATTATGCGCAGAAAACAAAATGACCGGGTAAACGTTAGATCCAGTTTCGATACGGAAACAGTACCGCATAGTAACGAACGTCCCTTTTCCATCCATTTTCTGTTCAGAAAAATAATGAATAAAAGATCGTAAAAACGAGCTTTATACCTGCAGTGACGTGGTGCAGAGAGCGCGGATGCAGCTTCCCCGTCTGCGTCGTGTGTTTCCTGCCGTGGCCTTATATGTGTCCGCTCTAGAGGGGCGTCGCCCTCCCCTCAGCCCTTAAGCAGCTGCGGGACAGCGAGCAACTCGGAGACACGTTCGCCTCAGAGCGTGTACAAATCGATGTGCTCTGCACGACAGGTCTACGTCGCTTTTATAATGGGGATGCGACATCCATGCCGATGTTTTCAAAACAACCATCTTTCTGTAAAAATATCACTGTTTTAAGCATCGATGTACTGAAGCCCATATTTTATTCAGCATCGATGTTTTGTGCTCGACGTTTTACGTTTTCGATGTTTGGTTCGTGGATGATAAATTCCCATAACCACAATTGTGAAAAAGTTAAAATACAAAATTACTGATGGCACCACTGTCTATTATGTGTTCGAACCAAATGAACTCGGGAACCTTCGTTAAAACAGATTATCCCTCCCCTGCGATGATCCTGATGCCTTGTTAATTCGTTCGTCTTTTCTCATATTTCTCACGTGGAGAGACGATTTTTAACTGTTTTGAGGTAAATCATAATAATAGCTTAATATACACGTCCGTTGAAAAATAAAATTTTGTTGCACACAAATTTAAAGTTAGAGGTTACTAAATCAGCTTTAAAAACATCGATGTTTAAAAATATCGATGGTTTCTCGTCGATATATTAACATCGAGGTTTTAATTTTGAATATTGATGTTAAGAAATATCGATATTTAGTTGTCGATGTCGCATCACTAGTTTACACAACGAGGCTGGCTGTTGGGCATCCGCTGTGTGTGGGCTTCATAAGCGATAAATGAACCTGCTGAATAAACAACTCGTTTTGTGAATGCAGAGGATACAACCAAGCTATTCGTCTAAGTTAAAACTTCTTGTTTCCTTGCCGTCTGTACTCCTTCCTCTTCTTCAAACTCTTCTTATTCTCTTCTTGTTCTCCTCTTCCTTCTTCAGCTCCTCCTACCTTTACTTCTCGTCGACTCCTCGTTCTTTTCGCCTCATCCTCCTTTTCGTCTTCTTATTACATCTTTTCTTATTCTTTTGCTACTATTTTCTTTTTCTATTCTTTCTTTCTTTTTTCATTACTTGTCTTTGTTAACTTCTCTTTGTTCTTCTCTCTTCATTCTTCTACTGTGTCCCAGCTAAAGTACATAAGGCATGTCAATGACACGAATCATTGCTACACGAAAGCAGAACCATATTTACGTTCGCTACACACCACACCACATGTGGGAGACTAGTCATCAAGTCGGGAGCTCAGTCAGGCTTGTCCCGGCTGGGGCGGTGCCTCGCTGGTGGAAGATACCTGGTGGGGGAAACCCCGCCAGCCTACAGGAAGGTCGGCGCCGCAAAACCGCCATCTCCCCGGAGTAAACTATTGGTGCTACAATAGCACATACTTTCCCGTATTATTGGAAACAGCTACGTAGGATTGAAATATTGCACTTTCTGCCCTACTAACATCTTAGCTATTATTTGAAAAACGTCCAATTCAACCAAGAAGCGAAGAACTTGTTGTTTCCATCGCAATGTTGTCAGAGCTATGTGAATTCTACAACTGCATAAAAATATAATACAAAAGGTTTGTAAACTTGTATGGGAAAAGAAGCCTGATACCGCGCAGCATTATATAACTATCCCTATACTACACGTTTGTATAGGGATAGTTAGGGATAGTACGAATAGTATAGGGATAGTATAGGGATGGTATAGGGATAGTAAGGGATAGTAAGGGATAGTTAGGTATAGTTAGGGATAGTTAGGGATATTTAGGGATAGTACGTATAGTATAGGGATAGTACTATACTATACGTACGTATAGTATACGGGAATAGTATACGGGATAGTACTATACTATACGTACGTATAGTATACGGGAAAGTAAAAACCACAGAAACCACTCACTCCACTAACGTGACTCATGACCATAGCAGTTGGCGTGCCCGGAAACATCAATCAATCAATCAATCAGTGAGCGAGGGAGCGCAGTTGACGCAATGGCAGATGGCCGCGACCGCTGGAGAGCGGCGCATCCAGTCGGACCGGCCGGGCCGCCTCGCGCCGCGCGGTGCAGCCGCTTTCTCCGGGGTTCCGCCTGGGCGCGGCCTGCACCGGGGCCCCTCCGCGCCGCAAATCAAAGCCGCATCCGGGATATGCACCCGAATGTGCACGCCGCGCGCCCGCGTTCCACGCACGGTCTTTTTTTAATTTTATTATTTTTCTTCTTTCGTTTGGGTCGTCTAGGGACCACGCACCAATTTCATTGCTTTTTCCTTTGTCCTTCTTTCTTCTTCCTCCAGTACTCTTTCATCTTCTCACTGTGTATCGTTTTTCTCTCCTCGGATCATTTTGATCCGGTCTTCTTTTCCTTCCTGCCCTGGAATCCTTCCATTCTTTTTAAATATCTCTCTTTTGCTGCTTCTCTTTCACTTTCTGAGATCCACGCCAGGGCAATACTGTGTTCCTGAATTATTGCGATGCATTAGGCGTCTGATATTTCATGTATTCCTTCATTGTACTTTTCTGAGAACGCCTGGCCTTCTATTTTTATCCTTTCGGTGAATAATTTCCCGTGAGCATGTTAAAACTTGATCCCTGCGCTAAGCGATACGTGTTAGAGACGTTGCACGCACTGGCCGCCAGTGCATTGTGAACTGGCGTAAGCGGTAAGAATCATGATATTATTTTCAGGCGTTTCTATCACAAGTGTACGATTTATTAACAATTGCATTGAAAGACATGTACAAAACAAATTAAATACGCACTTCTGTTAATAGAACTACAGATCATTCCCATTCACGAAATGTTTCAGCTATATCTGAGAGATACATTGCGGGCACTGGCCTGAGTCTACCTATTGCGGGTACTCTCGGGTTAAAAAAGTTTAATACTATTTTCTTAAAAAAAAAACAACTTATAAACATATTATGTATGAATAAAATATACGCAAAAATTGGCATAACGGAGTGATGTGTCGCCCATCATTGGAAAATATTTATAATATGGAATTTTGCTGGTTGATGCGTTTCAACTTTAAATTTTACAATTCAATAACAAGCACTCTTTTTCAATGTAATTATCAATATATATTTAATTTTTTTATTTCAATAATATTGCAATTAAACGCTTAGAAACGCTTTCAAAATATTAAAAGAAAAAAATACAATGTGAATAGACAAGATGTTCTTTATATTTCAGCATCGAATTTGGGAGTGAGAGATCGTTAAAAGTAAGAATAGAGGGGCTCCAAATTAACCTAGGCCCAAGGGCCTCCAATGCTGATAAAACGGCCCTGCTAATTAGTAATCCTTTCTTTTTACATGATGAAGATTGATTAGCGCAGTCGTGTCAAGGTCTCTTACTGGTGTCAGTGACACGCCTCGCGGCACCGTGTCATCCCACGAGCTTCTCTGCGCAACTAGCGTCGGGAAAGGAAACTATTAGTAACCCCGCCGTTTTACAATAGGGATGACGTTGTGTCTGGTGGCGGGGTGTTGAACAGCGTAGAGGGGCGATTTCGTCGTGGCACACGTACCACGGACTTCCGCTCGTGGCATCGACCTTCCCCACAGGATTAGCGTTTGCGAGCGCGTCAACGGTTGAGGTCTTTTGTCCCTTCAGTGTATTGTAGGTTTATTTGACATTACCCGGGGAGACGGCGGTGATCTTCCCCCCCCCCCCTGGGGGCTGACATCCGCCGACAACCTCTAAGCTCCCGAATAGTCTCATGGTATGTGTGGTAGTGTAGTGCGTGCAATTGTAAGTGTGTCTAGGTATGGAGTGAGGATAAGACAAGGAAGAGATCGCGCGCGGCCCGTGTCCTGATTGAAGTACTGCTTCAGCGTTCGCCTAGTATTGATCGGAAAAACCACGGAAAATTATCGATCAAAGCAGCCGGTCTGAGGCACTCCAGTGACATCAGTAGACGCTGTGAGCAGCCTAAGCCAGTAAGATGATGATTAGCACATAGACAAACGCCGAACGCTGAACAATACTTGCTCCTTTACTCCACCTTACCCACAGGTTCGACTTTACTAAAACTTGAGTAAAACTGTAATTCAAGCGGAGAGGTTCAACGATTCCCTCTATTATAGCCTCTTTCAATATAAAAGGTTAGGTACGATGATTTTGAACAATTTACGACAGTTCATCATGTAAGAGTGCTATTGCTGGAGAGAGAATTATTTAATGGCCCTGCCACAAACATATTGAAGATGATATCATCTTCACGGATAATGGTATACGTTAAGGGCCAGGTGCACGTGCAACCTGCAACATACATCTCTCTGCAACATACGTTCACAGCGAGCAGAACTCGGAAATGGTCTCAAAATGCAGACAAATAAGTTTCGTAGGGCGCTTTATAAGTCATTATTCCTGTTTTGACGCTCTATGACATTTTTATCGTAGCATTTGTATCGTGTAGTTGTTGGAAACTTTTGGATTTAGATTCAAATCCGAAGCCAATTTATCTTTTAAAACAAATGATTTACAATATGTAGAATGTACGCCCAGGCCCAACTAGTATCAAAGAACTCTCACACGAGTTATAAACCACAGTGCTTTCAATAGTTTAGCCGTGATAATGATTTTTTCTCGTAAATACATAAACAGCAAAAACCATGACCTCCTCGGGCAAAGGCGAATTACGATTTAAAACATTTCTTTTTCAAACCAGTAATACAACGTAACCACCGGTGAAGTTTTGGAAATGAGCCTCCGACAGTTAAAACCTCAATTTACAGAACAATTCGTTGTGTGAGCGGAATGCCTTGCCGTCGTGAAAGGAGAAATCAGAAACGAAAAGAAAAAGTTGAAGAGCACGAAACAAGCCAAAGAGGGGTCGGCGGCTATAACCACGCCGCTCGGAATCGAGCAATTCTCATTCAGTTGGCGAGGCAACCGATCGGAAGAAAGTGCCCCTCCCCCCGACCCGACCTGACCGGCCGGAACAGCCCCTTGTCCGACAACCCCCTTCTCCCGTCCGGCGAACGCAAGGTCAGTCTCGATCGAATAACGCACTTTCACCACCACACCACTACATGAGCCATTTTATTGTTATATCTTTACCATTTACGCGCAACCATTCGCTGCAAAAAGATCAATAGATATTGAAGAAACATTCCCTCATTTATTGTCAATTCACTTGCAAAACTCGTGAATTAATTTAGCACTTATTTAAAATACTATAAATGACATCTCAAAATATTTGTACACATGTATGTTTGCTTTCGTAGTATTGATTGTAACCTTGAAATCAACATTTCAATATCTTCTCAAATTAAATCAGGTTGAATAATTAGATCCCAAGGATCGTGAAATTCTATCTGAAAAAATCTCCACAATTCTTCGAGTTAATGTTATATTAAAGTATATTAAGAATTTGTTGCAAAATATCGTTTTAAAATAAAATATCATAATAAAAAATTAATTCGGAATTTTATTATTTTCAAGATAATTTACATTTGTGAAAAAAAGAAGTTACAATGGAAGGGGAAATGAACATTAAACGTATGAATAGGATATAGGGAAGAAAAAATTAGTTACTGATAAATGGTGAGTAAACAAAGTAATGGGTAAACAAATGTGAGCGGTCTTAAATCTCTGTAACATCAAAAAATACATCACAAATAATAATATCGATATTAGTTGGCTTAATATATTTTCATCCATTCGATTGTTGCATTTCAAACTTCTGAACAAGCGACAGGGCGTTCAGTGCATTGCCCTAACAAGAATCCTTCGAGATTCTGTATTCTAGCTTCCCTCGCGGTTTAAGAAGTAAACTTTTCGAAAACATTAACTAAACATTTTTCTTCCAAGGCAGTATACGGCATGCACTCAAAACTAACTTGCATGTTTCGACAAAAGAGCTCACAAACACCTCTTTTGCATTTGTCTACATCTATTGTGCTTGTATCTGAAAGCATTCAGAGAAATAACAGATGAAGACGTGTTTCGCAAAAGCACATTTGCGTGACCTCTGCAGGGAAGTTACGTCAAACATCGCAGATAAGTGGTTTGTCGTGCACGGTGTATTAGGAACAAGGGCATCACGGTATTTAGGGAGAAGAATGTCGCGTCTTTTAAATTCCTCCTCCTTCGCAGTAGCCGGAGAGGAGTTCATGCAAGTCTTGAGTAAATTCTCTGTTCTTCGTCTGTCTCTTGCGAAACCATACTGATTCTGTCATAAACTTCCGAGGGGCATTCTTTAGTGCTGAATTGAGAGATACGTCAAAATGCGCAATGTGAAAAATTTTTCGCAAGTAATTTCACTAGGGGTTTGAAAGTAAAGTTCGCGAGTCGAGAAGCGTCGAGAAAACTTATCTAAGAAGTTTCTAACTACGAGTGGAATTCGGTTAGACTATTTCACGAATAAAAGCCATAAACCAATTAAATAGCACGAACATAATGTTAAAAACAGTGAAAATATTTCCTGGCGGGTTGTTTCCGTCACTGTATTGATTACTGCCGTTTCCGTCATGGAAGGAATGTTTATTTATTTTCCAAAACGGTTGAACGTCATCTGCGGTGTGACGATGGCCAAAGTACATACGTAAACATTTCGATTTTAGGTATCCATGATTGGTTTGTAGCCATCTTCTTATAAAACGCTATAGACCGGACTGAAACTAATAACTTATGAGCGCAGTAGTCTTCTGAATTCCTCCTCCTTCGTTATAGCTGGAGAGAAATTCAAGCAAGTTTTGAGTAAATTCATTGTCCGTCATTTGTCTCATGTGAACCGATACTGATTCTCTCATCATAAACTTCTGTGAGGCAATTCTATCGCTGAATTTAGAGATACGTCAAAATGTGCAATGTGAGAAAAATTTCAGATAACATGATTTTAATTCAAATTTGTGATTCCTACCCTTTAAAAATGTTTTCCTCGAGATAAAAAGTATCTCATTCAATTTTAGAAGCAACCAAGACTGTTTATTCTCCATTATATTACCTATGTATAGTTTTCTCCTCATACAGACTTATCAAATGTAATACAGATTCTGATCTGGGTGTGCCTGTAATTTTCAATGCACAAATAGTATTTCAGAGCACATGTTTTTAGGAATAAAAAATACTTAATCATAAATATTATCAACAATATTTTAATAATTAATATTGGTATCAATATCAAATTTCCATTCACTAGAACGCTTACCCATATTGCACTAAAAGTAAGTATACCTCGTGATGATAAAACAGATATGCATGGGTTAACAGTCTGTGTTCGAAAAAGAAAATACTTGAACGTAACTAGTAGACAATTCATGAGAGAAATTATACAAGTACATATTCTCTGTTTTACAACAAGGATTTTAGGAGGGAAATTGGAGAACTTTGTACAATTAGGTAGGAATTTCGGATTTGCTTCACATCTAGCAAGAATATTATTACTTTTATAAATCATTATGGACAAGTTAAGATATGTATCTTATAGACCACTTTAGTGTAATAGTCTATCAATTCCCTTTTTGATTTACAAACGAAATCAACCTCGATTCAAGAAGCGACACAAATACCTCGACCTCATTCACTTATTCAATTAATCCTGGAAAGCGTCGTTTCCAACATCCGAATAGGAAGCTTGCATTGGCCCTAAATCTTGCGCAAACGTTCCAATTCTTCCCGCCACGAAATGTATGTAAGTGGAGTAAGAGCCATCAAGGTGTCGCCCGGAGGCCCTGTCTAATGGCCGAGGCTGGCGGGCGATGACTATTCATATCCTCATTGGAGAAAGTTCCGCTATGCATCGCCATCGCCCGCGCGCCGGCTTCCTCGATGTAGACGGAATGCACGAGGGAAGATGCCGGAGAGGATGGTGTAAAGCAGTGTTGTCAAGGTCGATGCCACGAGCGGGAGTCCGTGGCACGAGTGCCACGACGAAATCGCCCCTCCACGCAGTTCATTACCCCGCCACCAGAGACAATGCCATCCCTATTGTAAAACTGCGGGGTTACTGATTGTTTCCTTTCCCGACGCTGGTTGCGCATAGAAGCTCGTGACATGCTACGGTGCCAACGACGCGTGCCACTGCCACCAGTAGGAGACCTTGACACCACTGGTGTAAAGGCCGGAGAGGGTGGGAAAATGAACCGCGACGAGAAGAGTGAGGACGGTATACGTGACGGAGAGGACGCGAGGACTTTAAAATGGCAGTGAGATTGATGTGAAACACTATGAGGATGGCTGGGGGGAAGGTGAGAAGGAATCTGAAGAGTGAGGCGACTGGAAGCACTAACTGATTGATTGGATTGATTGATTAGCGTTTCGGGACGCGTCAACTTCTAAGGTCATTGGTGCTGTAAGCGTAGTGCGTGATTTTTATCGCGGGAGGCAACAGTGATGGCGATATCTGACGTCGACGTACACGTCTATCGGTGTTTTCCCCAATCAGCTACCTTCCACCAGCGGGGGGCACTGCCCCTGCCAAGACAAGCCCTAATCTCCCGACTAAACTCCGACATGTGGGAGTGTAGTGCATGTTAGTGTAAGTGTGTGTAAGGGGAGACGATAGTACAAGCAAGAGGTAGGAATGATCGCGCGCGGTCCGTGGCCCGTTTGTTACGGCACTGCTGCAGCATTCTCCTGGTGCTGATCAGGGAAACTATGGAGAACTACCAATCAGAACAGCCGGCCGCTAGAATTGTCCTCTAGACAGTGACAGAACTCGCCCCAGCTATCTAGCTAGTGTCGAAAATCCTGCCACAATTGGAAGTGGAAACTTCGGACCTCCCTACACATCAATAATGTAGTTCTTTTATAAAGTACTAATCCTGATGAAAAAGGTCGGCTAAAGAGTGAACTCTATGAACCACAGAGTGGTAAAACCAGATCGAGGGAACTGCTGAGCGTTGCAGTGACATCAGCTGTTACCCTGAGCGATAGGAGGTACGTGTAGAGGACGGTAGGAATGAAGGAAGACGCCGAAGAATACAGAGAGGAGGTCGTCGAGGAAGACTATAAGGATGGCAGGGATACGGGCGGGGAGGTGACCGGTGAAGACGGCCGCGGGGATGGCGGCGAGGACGGTGAAGATGGCAGAGAGTTTTGCGAGAGAGATAATGGAAGAGGTGTGGGCGGCGGTGAGGACGGCGGAGTTGACCATGGGGATTTTGAGGACGGTGAGAATGAAAGGCGGCGAGCAGGACTATGAGGAAGATGGTGAGGACGTTCAGGACGGTGAGGTGGACGGCGGGGATGGGTGAGGACAATGGTGGAGGTGATGAGGACAGCCTAGGGAAGAGGCGAATGTCAAGGAACGAACTTTGCTCCAGCAGCGGGCGTCTATGCCGGTGACAGCGCAGATAGCGGCCGCGGACGCAACCACCCGCGTAGCGAGATTAGTTTTGCAATCGGACACAAAAAACAGGAACTAGGCGCTGAGTCGCTTACGTAATCGTGACTCTTCTCTTCAGCTGCGCTTCAAAAGTTCTCTTACCTAAATTCTGACTCAAAATGGAATTTCAAACATTTCTTTCAACTTACTACAAGGGTACGAATCGATTTTTTTTTAAATCGTGGCGATGTAAACAAAATTATGTACTTCATGTTTCTTATAAGCTACTATCCGTAATTAAAAATCCGTAGTAATTACACAAATCAATTAGCTACCTTTATGAATTATTAATAGGGAAAGTTAGCTAGTGGCATTTAGTGTCCTACATGAACGATAGTTTTTTAAGTCTGCTGTGTTTAAACACATTCCCTCTAAAAAAAATTGTTGTTGGACTTTTGAAAGGAGAATTTAAAAATGAATTTCTATATATGAGCTAGATCAACGGACCAGATCACTATACTGCGAGTAATATTTCTGCCGACTTGACAGCTCCAGGCTGACAGGGGAGAGGGGGTTTCGTTGTCCAATCAGAGGCTTCAAATTTTGATGTCGCTACAGAGTTGCCGACGTTTACTGTACTTACGGCGTCTCCATCTGCTTTGCGCGTGTTATGCAAAAATGTTTCGTTATTCCTTGTTTTGGCAGGATTATAGTGTAAGGCACTGCGATAAAATTGTGTAACAGAATTTCATTAAAATAAACTAGTGTCATTATTACAATTCTACCAAAAATACAATAAGCTGGAGGTGTATGCCTAAACAGCTGATCTGACGCAAGAACGAACACGTGTCTGCCGCCTGAGTAAGTGGCAACATCGCTCTGCCCCACACCCGGCTGTCAAGTCGGCAGAAGTTTTGCTCGCAGTATAAAGTCAAAGCTAAGAAGAAGTAGTGATGACGAGGAGAGAGTGGCGGGGAGTAGAAAACGAGCGTGGAGGGGCGGATTCGGCAGCAGAGTTTGAGGCGGCGAAGATGACGAGAACTGGACGGACGTCGATGAGACTGCGGTGTCAACGAACACTCTTCTTTCTCCTCGCGACGCTTCCCTACTAACCCGCCCGCTGTGCTCCCCCGCCCCGTGGCGGCAAGCACCGACCTGTCCATCCTCCTCCCTCGTCCTTCTACCTCTTCCGCCTCTCTACGTTCCTCTCCAATCCCTGCCATCCGCACTTCCCCCTCCGCCGTGACCATTCTTTCCGCCTCTTTCCGCCCCTCTTCATCCTACCTCATCCCACCTTATCCCCTCCATCTTCTCGTCGTTCTCCGACCTTCCAACATCTTTCCTGCCGACTATTTCATTCCTTCCCTTCCCCAGTGGCAGATTTATTCACTCGATGAGGTCAACGTCAGCCGATGTCTGGAGGAGAATTCTGGCGGGCAGCTGCTCTCATCGGTAGTTTTCCGTGGTTTATCCGATCAACGCCCCGCGCATGTCGGAGCAGTTCCTTATAAAACGGGCCACCAACCGCGCGTGATCTTTCCTTCCTCAGCCTCGCCCCATCCTCACCCCTTACTTACACACCTTACATGCATTTCTCTACCAGACATGTCGAAAGACCAGTCGGGAACCTACCGTTTGTTCCGGCTGGGGCGATGTCCCGCTGGTGGCAGATACTTAATTGGGGAAAATCCCGCAACTCGACTAATAGGCCCGCACCGGATATCAGCCTCCAGTGGGGGAGGAACATCGCCAGATACCGGGATAATCCATACACTACACTTATGGGACGAATTACCGCGCCCGGAAAGATGAATCAATTGAGATTTTGACGGCGGCGATGATGTAACGGTTAGCGTATCGGACTGTTATACCCAAGTTCGCGGGTTCAAACCCGATCGAAGACGTGGATTTTGAAGGGCGAAAAAATCCTTCGTACTTTGGAGGGGAAGTAAAGCCGGCTGCCCCATGTTAATAGATTGTAAAAGAGCCTCAATCCTAAATGACGGCTCTGAGCTAAATTCAAAATCGCCTGTTTCGTCGTCCAAGGAATACCGTCTTTCTCCGCTAGTTGGTGAAAGAAGCGTAACGACATTTGCGTGGTCAGACGGCCACGCCCGAGTCTCGCCTAGTAAAATAAGGCAAATCAATTCAATTCAATCCAAGCAGCTTCCCTTCCCGCCCCCTCGCAGGCCGTCGCCGTCCTGTGTGCTCGCCCTTGCCTTTCCCCGCTCCGCTTTCTTTCCGCCGCTGTCGCCCACGCGAGTGAAGACCGCCGCCGCCGAGGGCGAGTTTTGAGGTCAGGCTCTGCTCACCGCCAGCGGCCGCATGCACTGGACCCCTGGACACGAGTGCACTCGCACCGCCACTCGCACCCGCCTCCTCGTCTCTAGATACAGATTGATTGATTGATTCGTGTTTACGGGCGCGTCAACTACTTAGGTAATTAGTCCCGTAAGTGTAGTGCGTGTTTTTTCTCGGGAGGTGGCGATGATCTTTTGTCCGCTGGATGGCGAGATCTGGCGCCGACCTACCGTCGACTAGCGGGCTTTTACCCCTCTACCAGGTATCTCCCACCAGCGGGGCACCGCCCCAGCCGGCACAAGCTGTAAGCTCCTGACCGGTCTCCCGACATGTGTGGTAGTTTAGTGCATGTTAGTGTAAGTGTGTGTGTAAGAGGAACGGGTAGGACAAGGAAGAGGAAGGAAAGATCGCGCGCGGTCCCTGACCCGTTTGTTAGGGTACTGCTCCCGCATTCGCCTGGTGTTGACCGGAGAAACCACGGAAAACTACCGATCAGAGCAGCCGGCCGCTAGAATTCTCCTCCAGACAGCGATTTAATCTAGATGCAGAAAGTAGCACAACCGCCGCCATTTATTATCCTCTCTCCCGACAACCCCATTATGAGAGGAAGCACCCCATTGTAGGGGAAGGGAAGGAATAAAATAGTGGGCAGGAAAGATGATGGAAGGTCGGAGAATGACGAAAAGATGGAGGGGATGAGGTAAGATGAAGAGGGGGGAGAGAGGCGGAAAGAATGGTCACGGAGGAGGGGGAAGTACGGATGGCAGGGATTGGAGAGGAACGGAGAGGGGCGGACATTATGAAGATTTTCAAAAATATTAAGATTGGTTTGGGATAGATTCATGGTTCGCAACACACAGAATACCACACAGTTCCAATTATTGTGACAACTGGGTATAAAATGGCGGATCGGTGGAGCAATGGAATGCGCTACTCTCTGTATGTAGGGACTCTAGCCTCCTCCGCATACGAGAGCATTCGCTTCCCCGCGTTGGGCGCCAACTCAGCCTTTTCTCTGTTATGGCATCGGACAAAACACGCTCAGCTATTTCCTCACTCCGGATTTGCTTTTCTGTGGTTCATGGAGTTCACTCTTTGGCCGACCTTTTTCATCAGGATTGGTATTTTTGAAAAGAATTACATTCATGATGTGTGTATTTATGTTTTTTTGCTTATTATGCTTATTATGCTTGTCGGTTTACACAGTTTTATTTTAATTGCTTTGGTTTAGATGTCCTCATTTCTTTTCACGCAAACGATTCGTGTTCCAATTAAAATATTTCGACGGAAGGAGTAAGTCTAATGACCATATAATGCAATGTAATAATTTTGTGGTCAAGTAGCAGACGCAACGATTAATTTCGACTGCGTCAACTTTCGATATCTGTCAAATATCTGTGATAAAAACTTATTAAACGTAATCAAAAATGTCCATATAAAATAGTGGCATTTTTGGAAAATAATGTTTTATAATTATCTTTGTATGTCTGCATATTTCATCAAAAAAGTACCATTTTATTAATTTATTTTAGTCAATTATTCTTTCTCCCTAGAGAGTGTCCCTTAATCCACATACATCATATTGAGACGCACGCTAATTTAAGGAGCCTCAAAACAAAACATTCCACTTCTCCTCACCATCATGGCAAGAAGTTTCAAAAATAAAAATGCCCTGGAGTTAATAACTTAACCATTAACATCATATTTATTCTTGTACTGTTCTTATGTCTGTGCTGGCAATTATTTTCATTAATGAGCGTAACACTTAATTTCCCACAACACTACATCAAATACTGTCACAATTTTATGTCACTATTATTTTCTGCTAAACATAACTTCTATTCAACGCACCAACAAAAAATTTAACTTTCCGTTGTCACTATTTTTTTTTATTCTAGCTTCCGCAACACCCTACGTCTCTTCAATAGTCTTCTTACTACATACATGACATTTGTTTTAATTACATTTTCTTATCAGAATTATAGATGTATTACGTAGAGATGTGTAGAGGCGTCATCGTGACTGCGTTTACTGTCGATGAGTGTTTTTTGACGTCTTTTAACTCTATAACTTGGTAAAATCCGTGTAAGTGTTCTTGTCACTAATTATGTCGATTATTGCAAAAAATGTAAAAATAAGAAGAAATACTCATGAACTTTCTGTGTTTTGGATAAGTGCCCATTATGTGTATCATTCGAAAGCAGATAGAATTAATAATGTTCGGTTCGAATGATGGTTGTTAAGTGCATGGAACAATATTATTCATTACGAGATATCAATTGAATTGATAATCCTGCAGACTTCTCTGACGCATAAAAGTAACACACAGAACATTGTCTCACTATCTTATATCAGAAAAAAAACTCCCAATACTGGGCCCAAAAATGCATTTGGAATTTCCACCACCCAGGATATGTTAATTTTCTACCCAAATCGAACTGAACCGACCGGCCCCTTATCAACAGCCGTACGAACGATCTCCATGTTTCGTGAGCCTAATTAAAAGGTGATGAAACCGCCCCAGAAAGAGAGCGGTGACAAAATCTCGAGATGTGCATCAGGCGCGGCCCGCGTGCTTTTTTCCGCACCCTCGCGGCGAGAAAGTGAAATAAAAAGCACGCGCGCCGATGGAGTGGAGTGGAACGGCAGGCACCGATTCCGCAGAAGGCGACCAATGACAAAACGCCAGACATCGCCGCTGACCACTGGCACTGACCTCGCACGAGGAAGTGGATGCGGGAGGCAAGACCCACGGCCCCCTTCACAATGCTCTCTGCGGACGCCATTCCATGCGGGCTTTCACATCTTCAAAGTAAGCTCTTCACGAGATTATTATTATTATTATTATTATTATTATGCAGTTTATTTTAATGTTTATTTTCTTTTATCATAAGGACAAATACACAGGTTATACAAGACCAAAGCGTATCGACGTCTTTTTGTTAGGAATTCATGTCTATCCTACTCCCATAAACTTTCGAGTTATTCCTGTTGTTGAGATAACCAATTATTATTATTATTATTATTATTATTATTATTATTATTATTATTATTATTATTATTATTCCTCTGTATCACGACTAAAGATGTTATGTGTCGGCTGAATATAAAATCTACTCAAGTTTGCAACCAGCTACCTAAGGAGCGGATATAGGGACTGTCGGTGCCTCTACAATACATGTGGGCTGTTCCAAAATGTGGGCATAAAATGTGGGCTGTTCCAAATAAAGCGATTTCTTGCACTTCGCAGTCGTTTGAATGACCTGGGAGTTTAGACAAGTTCTTACACAAAGTTTGCGGAACAAACCCCTATCAAGTAAATAATTCTTTTAAAAGAGGCCAATGCAAGAAAACTTTGGAAATCACTGCGAAAGAAGGATTCCAATCTGAAGTGTGCTATGTGGTGTAATCTGAAGTGTGCTATGTGGTCCAATCTGAAGTGTGCCAGTCTTGCTGCTTAGAACTATGGAGCAGAACCAATAGCGGATGCATTTGCATATTACTTGCCAATCCTCAATTGCAGTTTATACACCAAGAGATTCCAGGTTCAATTCCCTGGCCGAGGAAGTATTTCGAGGGTGAAATAGCGCAGGAAGCTTTTGGCAGCAGGAAGAACCGACCGCTTGGAGTGATAGATACTTTTGGATCTTCATTGATAAGTTATTATTTTCGTGGTTTCCCCCAAATCGTTCCAGCAACTTACAAAACGAGAAAGAATTGTTCACGATTATCATTTTCGTGAATTTCACACGTGATTGTTCTTTCCTGCTCCATCCTATGGCAACTCCTAATTTTAGTATCAGAGGAAGGTCTAAACCCCATTGTCATGTGACCCCGATTATGAACCCCTCTGCGCATACGATAGTCTCAGAGCAAAACGCACGGAGGAGAGGTGTTGCTAAGCTTCCACAGGTAATGTTGCTGATGTCCAAACCCCGAATATGGGAATTTTAACCTTGATCTCTGGTTCTACAAAACACAAGTTGCAGACTCACCAGTAGGCCTTCGGAATTTAATGCACAGATGCAAATGTTGATCATCGGCATTTAATGTTAAGAAGCAATACTACTTTATTGTTTTAAAACTCTTCCCTTTGACAAAATGTGTTATAACAAATTCTTGAAAACACTGTGCTATTACGGAAGCATGAAAGTGTTTGAAACTAATACAACAAATTTGCATAAACTGAAAATTAATGCATCGCTGTTTGTACAACTAATTTTTTTGTATTCCATTATTTTAACGACCTTTTCCGTTACAAGAAATCGTTCATAAAATGACATCTTACGGCACAGATTATGACGTATTCGCGGGTTTATGGCACGAATAATCGCATCATTAGTCATCCAGCTAATAGCAAAAAGAGAATCGTGATGAAGTATCGCCGTTTTTTCGCCCAGATATCAAATAGCCGTGATATCACAATAATGTTGTTTCCAAAAATTAACTTTATCTTAGAAATGTATAATGCTGTTTTACAAACAACCGTTTGCAACTCGGTTATAATGCTGCTTCAATGCATTTGCACAAATCTGAAAACTCTATCCAAACGTCTCTCGTTTTTAAAACATGTACTCAAGCAATAAAGCTTAATATTATAAACTGCACTATTGTGCGTATTAATGTCAACAATGAATAATTTACATAAATATCTTTATTTTCAAAATGACATAAAAACGAATACACACAACCTAATTAACATGTAGCGTGCTCTCCTTTGACATTTATTAACTATTGAAAGCAGTGAGACTTTGTTTTAATCAATTTTTTATAGCATAAATAGAAGATATTTTCCTTGTTCAAATTCATATCCAGGAAAGTGTAGTTTCATTATATGCAATTGCATGTCCATTTACTTACATCTTTAATTTACGCCCCACAAGTTATTGAATAACGCGTTTATTAAATTCGGGAGGCGCAAAAGGAGCCGCGCGTGTAAGTGGGTTCCGCGGCGAGCGGTCTACTTGCGGGCGGCGCTGGCAACGGGCGCCAGGCGTCTTGGGCGGCGAGCAGCGCGTGGCGTTTCTCTTCTGTTCTAGGAAGCGCTGGCGGCGCGAACAGTCGACGAGCGGGGCGCGCACGCGCTCTGCCGCCAATTAGGCTCTCGCGGATACCGCGTCTACGCGCGTCTAGGCCTACTTATCATGGATGACCACGATCCCCTAGGCTGGTCTCCAATCAAAGCTGTAACTTTCAGTAGGAAACGTGACAAAAATTTCACTAAAGTACACACTTGCAGATCAACCTGTGCCTGAGGTTAGTAGCTTCAAGTATTTGGAGGTTGTTATTCGAAGCGATCTGAACTGGTCCGACCACATCAATGACGTTGCGCGCAAAGCTTGGAAATCACTCCATTTTGTAATGCGGATATTGAGGAAAGTAAACGCGAACACAAAGCGCTTAGCGTGTACTTCTCTTGTACGTCCGGTAATGGAATATAGCTCCGCGTGTTGGGACCCGTATAGAGCTGGTCAGATAAACTTGTTAGACCGTATCCAAAAGAGAGCGATAAAACTTGTAGGAAAAAACAATGATCAGACTCAGATGTGGGAACACCTAGGGAAACGTCGAAAGATAGCTAGGCTAGTAAATCTTTTCAAAGCGTACACTGGATGTAAATCGTTAAAGGACATTCGAATTAGGATAGGGCACCCTCAATATTTCGGAAGGGGAGACCATTCCTACAAAGTTAAATATAGGAATCAAAAAACCGATGTAGGTAAATACTCTTTTGCCAACCGGACAATAACTGACTGTAATAATCTACCTGCTGCAGCACTAGCGACTTTTCCTCCTAGTGCGCGTTGCTTCCGGAATCGTCTAGGGAATAGCGCGATGTCAAATATTTGTATTATATTTCTTAGTTATTTAGTTGTATAATATGTATTTTTAAGTTATCTTTGTATGTCTTTATATGATCTGTATAAACCCTGCCAGTAAGCGAAAGCTCATTAGCAGGAAATAATAAATATATTATATTGATATTATATTTATTCAACCAATAAACGTCGGACTTCCCCAAGGCACAACAATATCACACACCCAATTCAAACTTCATGTTGCTGACCTATCCACACTTAAGAAAATCACGATTACACAATTTGCCGGCGACACTGCTGTGTTCTCCACTGGTACAGCCCTCACTGAATGAAGAACTCATATCCAGCTTTGTTTAAATCTGATCGACAGCTTTTTTTTGTTATTTAAGGTGACATAAACTACTAGGTCATTAGCGACCACTATTGTATGTAAATTTATGGTAAGAGGATGAAGGTATATGGTGATAATAGGGGGGTGAACAGACGAACACACAGAACCATGCCCGAGGCGGGACTCGAACCCGCGATCCCACGGTCCAAGATCACTACGGCACTATTACTTCAGCGATCTCCGCCACAGGGCAGACTGATCGACTGCTTGGTCGCAAACTTAAAATGCACTTTAAGCCTAAAAAAGCAGCCACTAAAAATATTTCCATTAAGACTTTCTCCCACCTTCCCTCATATTTAGATACCAAGTTAAATAGGCGGAAACAGAAAAGATGAACTGAGCCAAACTAAAATAAATATATGAAAATCTGAAGGTTGGTGGGGCATGTTTGCAGGCCAAGAAGTGTGATTGTGTCTTCGTGTCCTCCCCTAACCCGTTGTACAGGACCCTTCTTTCGTTATTTTTCTGTACAGAAAATGAAAAGAAAAATTAGGTTTGTTTTTGGGCATTGCAATTTTAGTATCAAAACTGGATTACCGCGAACCGGCGTTTTTCAGGGTCAATTTGCTTTCTGCTCCTAATTGGGATGAAAATATTTTCTCCTGCCGCTGCAAAAATTGCTAAAGATCAAACAGTTGAAGATCGCATCTTTGGTAACAAATCAAGTTAGGTTAGGACTGAGCATGGGACGTGACGTCATAACAACACAGGTAACAACCGTTGTACTTATCACACAAATCTCTTCACAATACAAGTCAGTACATTGGAAAGCTCTCAGAAATGCAAAAAAGGAAGAAATCGCACCTCCGGCCGAGAAAAGGTTTCGGAAAGTGACGCCAGAAGCGCGGTAGTCAAACTAGATGTAATCTGTACATAAAATTAATACATTTCTCATTATTTCTCTACAGATTACATCCAGTCTCTTCCATCACCGTCTTCAACGAATAAAAATATGAACAAATTACTGTAAATCGGGGTTTAAGATGGAAAAGTTAGAACGCAACGTAATGGTGAGAACAAAATCATAAATAGAATTGTCCAAGAGCATTTACAATGTTTTATCTAATTGACTCTTAGTTTTTAAATCAAAAAGTATTATTACATTTATCAATGAAATTAAATTTGACAGTTTTCAACTCCTAAAAATGTTTTACATTCCTCTGCCAAGATCAAAGTTTTCAAACAGAACTTATGCAGGTCGAAATAACTGAATTAAAATAAATTGTTAAGAAGTAGAGAATTTTTTTATAAAATAAGGTAACGGCAATCAGGATTTTTTTCGCGTGAAAAGGCACGTCCAGCCACAGCCAATGACGAGCACGATGAGTAGGGAACTGCTAATAAATGAATTATTTTCTAGACCACCGATTTGGCAGTAACAACAACACAAACATTATCTTAATTAACAAGATGCGTGAAGAAATAGCACTATCAAGTAAGTAGAAATTAATTTTCTCAAGCTCGTATATTCCTCATTTAGCCACTCGCTTCGCCTTCGATTGAAAGTTTTCCATTTCAAATTCGAATTCGAATTCTCACGCTGAAGCAACATGCGTGGTTTCGATGACCCCATTTTCCAATTGGCGCCGCTTCACGTGTCGTATTGTCGGTTCCTACCTTTATTAGGTATGCCATCACAATGATGATTTTCTCTTTGTCGTAAGGTCTTTGTCTAGATTTGCCCGGCCGCCTTCGATACTTGAATTCAATGGTGTTCGAGCAAAGGGAGTGACGTCATTTTATGTGAATGTGGAATTATACACGACGAAAGCTACAATCTACTCAACAGAATGTTGTAAAATGAATGTTCCTGAAACATTCCCTTCGTTACAATGATCACAAATAATTTTATTTCCACTTTTCTTCAAACTCACTGTTATGACTTTACTCCCTTCACCGGAACACCATCGAATTATGGGCTCAAGAGTTGCTTTCCTCTCCCGCTAGGATTGCTGGCGCTGCTGAACTGCCGAAACAATTCGTTCACTGGCTTCCTCTGATAGCCTGAGATGGCTCCGTGACAAAATCCACTGTCCCTGCATCGTCAATGAGTAGAGGTTCTAGGGTTAGAGTGTAGTAGAAGGTAGCGGTTTGCCAACACGATGGTTCAATACTTGGGTTTTTATTTCTTGCACGTGAGGACGCGTCTTCAGGATGGAATATCTCACTGTATTTCACGTCGTTCTCGAGCGTGCCGCTAGGAGTCGCATGATCACCAGCACAGCTCGATACAGTCGCGATCATGCGACTCCTACAGGCATGATCGAGAACGACGCAAAATACCGTGAGATGTTCTATCGTGAAGACAAGCCCCCACGCGCCAAGAAATAAAAACCAAAGTATAATACATAGCTATACAGCAAGCCGCCATGTAGCTAGTCGCTATTTGGTTGCTTGGTTGACTGATTATTGATTAAGCTTCTACAGTCATTAGTGCCGTAAGTGAAGTGCATGTTTTCCGCGTTATGTGGCGGCGGTCTTCCCCCGCTGGATGGTACGCAGGTATGCGGTGTTTTCGCCAACCAGGTATCTCCCACCAGCGTGGCACCTCCCCAGCTAGGACAAACTCTAAACTCCTCACAAGTGTGATAGTGTAGTGCATGTAAATATAAGTGTGTATGTCTGTAAGTAAGAGGTGAGGTTATGACAAAGAAAGGGAAGGAACGATCGTGCGCGGTCCGTGACCCATTTGTTAGCTCCGGCAACACTTCTCCGACATTTGTCTGGTACTGATCGGAGAAACCACGGAAAACTCCCGACCAGAGCAGCCGCTACTTCCAGACCGAGGCTGGATTCAACCTAGCTATCTAGCCTGTGTCGAAAATCCTGCCACCGTCGGGACTCGAACCCTAGGACCTCCTTGACCGGAGGTCATTGAGGGCACTGCAGTGACATCAATTTACACCCTGCAATTTGCCGGTATGCGCTATTTGGCTGTAATCTGACTTTCCTTATTCTTGTCGCTTGCTTACTTTTAAATACACACGTACACGTTTTTGTTGTTGTTATTTTTAAATTCGCATCAACATCTAGGTCATTAGCGACCAATACTGGGTTTAACGTTATGGTAACTGTAAAGATGATTTGATATGGTGATGATAGGGGGGTGAAAGGACGAACATAGATACAACCTTGCCCGAGGCAGGACACGAATCCGTGATCCTTCGGTCCGAGATCGCTACGACACTACTGTTTAGCGATCTCGGCCACATCGGATCGGCTCGTACACTTTAACGCACGCACTGCCACACGTATCGTAATGTAAATATATAAAACTGGATGTTGGTATATAAGAGCTAAACTCCGACACCGTTGGACGGGTCTCCATGAAAGTTGGCACTTCTTGGTGTTTTCACCCAGAAGGTTTATGTACTATTAATTCTGTTGGAACTTCACTACATGGCACTGTAGAACAAAACTAAATGCAACCCGCAACACACTCGGCAGCATTTCGAATCTATATCGTTAAATAATTCCTAAACAAGGCGTTCTAGGGCCTTAAAAATTAAAATTAAATCGAATAAATAAAAATAAAAATCAAATTAGCTCTTCTCGAACATTCTACTACATGTTTGCTGATCCGGCGCTTCCCGATATTGCTTCACATGATCAGAGACGTGCAGAATCTGCAAATAATTGTGAATGAGAGGGACAGAGAGGAGCAGAGACATATACACACAGAGACAGACAGGAACATGGTGAGGGATGGAGAGAGAGTGAGAAAGGGACATGGGAGGAGAAAGAGGGAGATGAAGGGTAGAACGACTGCCAGGTTTTTCTAGTAATGTATAAACGTGCTCTGCCAGATTTGGCACCCCAGCACTTTTATCGGGAGTACAGTCGGGAGTTAAGAGCTTGTCCCGGCGCGGGCGGCGTCAGCGGGTCGCCACCTTCACGTGCTGAGCGCCGCCCCGCGCCGCCGCCTGAAAAGAGAAGTGGCGGCGGCGGCGGCGGCGAGAGAGTGAGGGCGAAAAGAGCGCGGGAGAGGAGAAATTGGCGGCGACCCACTTGCGCCGGCCGAGCGTGGCCCGCGCGCGAGCCGGCTCTGCCCCGCGACGCTCAACCGGCCCCCGCCCGGCCGCACGCACGCCAAACACCGCTCCCATCCACCCTGCCCTTCTATTGCAATTCAACTTTTGAGGCCGGTATACACGGTATAGATTTTCGTGTAGATTCTTCATGTAGTCCACACTACATGAGAAAATTATGAACATGTTCGTAATTTTTTCGTGTGGAAAAACATGTAGTTTGACTCCAGCGCCTCTAGCGGCAGAATCGTTCACTAATGGATTTGTGTACCCAACGCGACGATTTTAGGTGTGTGAAGGTGTGATAGAGCGAAGTGAAATTGTGTGTACCAGCGTGGCGTTTTTGTTTTCGGTTATTCAGGTAAGTTTATTTGACTTATCCGCGCACGTTTTCTTGAGCCCTCCTTCCCTAGGTGCGAAACGAGCGGGAATTTGTAGTAGTGCCCGGACGGTGCAATTCAGTTGTTTCTCGGTAGACCCCCCCTAGCGGCGGCTTGTGGAGGCTCATGCAGAAAGCGTGAAGTCTGGTCTACACCGTGTATGCGCGACTCTAGATCACTAAGCGAGCAGTGTCGTAGCGATCTCGGACCCAAGCATCGCCGGTTTGAGTCACACCTTGGGCATGGTTGTATTTATGTTCGTCCTTTCACCCCCTATCATTACCATATCACGTCATCTTCACAGGTACCATAAGGTTAAACCCAATAGTGGTCGCTAATGACCTAGATGTTGATGCGACTTTAAAAATAACAAAAAAGTGTACGTGTGTATTTAAAAGTAAGCAAGCTATAAGAAGAAGGAAAGGCAGATTCCAGCCAAATAGTGCCTACCGGCAAATTGCAGGGTGTAAATTGATGTTACTACAGTACCCTTGACCCGCAAAAATAATGCATTACACAGCCACTAGTAAAGGCAGTTCTTCCAGGGCTCGTGTAACGCTAAAAGTTCAATTTTTAGCTCTAGTGCTAAAGTTGAGACGATCGAGTATTCAGATTAATCTGTAAATGCAACACAGAAAACAAAATAATTTCGTCTGACCGCATCAGCTGTTACTGATCATAATGTTTCATTAAGTGATCTGTGTATTTCAAATATGTAGCTTCTCTATTGTAGACAAACTTTATTTTAAAACATATAACTTATTTTATTGAAATCAGTTGGTCATTATATACACACTTGGTCAATCAGTTGGTCATTATAACAAACATTAACTACAAATTACAAAAGTTCGTATATGTTTCAAAATGAAGTTTAAGTTATCTATAATAGAGAAGCTATTTTTTTATGTAATACGTACAAAAGACAGCTTCCTGTACAACATATTCCACTTGAATGTGCCTTCCTGTACACTACATGGTCCACTTGAAAACTCCAAATTTTATTTATGAATGTCTCTCACTGACCCACTTAAATAATTACTTTCTGAACCCTTTGACCCTCCTGAACCCTGTATTTCAATCGCCTTAGGGACATTTGCTCTAACAGGTATTGTCGCTTCCAAACCGGAAGTTTCCAAATCTCTTACGAGCGACATACATTGTAGTGGAGCTGTAACTCTTATATCCCAGGTTTCCGGTGGATTTTCGGGAGAAAATATGAAGCATTTCTAAAGAAATATTAAGCCAACTTGAAGCTGATGCACTGATTAATAAAAGAATGTAAAGATGAATTAATAAAATAAAATACAAGGATGGATAAAGAAATTGATATACGAACTGAATGGACGAATACTTTAGTAAAAGAATGTAAAGATGGTTGAAAAAAATAAACGATTCAATTATAATTACATAAATTGTTGATGAATTAATAAGGCAATTAATTAATTTGCAAGTGAATGGTGGGGAAATAAATTGCGAGTGAATGCATTAACGAAATTACTGGAATTACAGACGAATCACGGAATGAGATAAAAAGACGAGTTGAATCCAAAGAAAATCATAAGGGAAATCGTGTCATGTAACCACATCTACCAAGATCAAACCACAAATGCAAAGAAGCAAAGTGGTAACTTTGAACGCTTTATCATGGACTTCATGTGCTAGTGTAGGAGTAAAAACAGAAGAGTCGGAATTCAAAATCTCTACAGTCCTTCCTATCACCTTAATTTTCACCGATGGCTTGCGATATGTGCGTGTGGAGTCTTGTTATGATATATATCAGGAACATCAAATGGAACCGGTATCACTACATTTCGGAAATCTACAAATAATTAATGAATAATGAAGTTCTATAAGCTTAAAGAATTTTTAATGAAGTTCCTCTCTCTATCGGATTCGAGAAATCAAGTATAGATACAAACTTGTATATAGTTAAGGTCCATTTTCACTCTTATCTTACATTCGTTTTCGGAAAACTTTTATCGAAAGTAGAAGCCATTGGCAGAAGTATTCCGGTAATTCGCAGAAGTTGAAAATAAACGTCGCAGCTAAATGCGAAGTTTGTGTTTGTTTACTTTCTATTGATTCTCATCGTATTACAATTACAAATGCAGTATACCATAACATTTGTGGATACTACGCGGTATTAGAATAATTTGTAGAAACACGCAAACTCTAAAAACACTTATACTGTGAAGTAAAACGTCTTAAAGGAAACGATGTAAAATAATTGGAAACTTCTCGACCGCTTGGCCAGAACACAGAACAATCTAGAAACCACATCACCTGTTAATGCACCCATTTCACCGCTCAACACAAGATGATCTCATTGTGTGAGTAGCGTTATCTTTTCGTGAGCGAACAGCCAATCCCGTTGAGGCTTTCTTCAAACTAACCACAGCAAACCATGACACCAAATCACGACCAAAACCCACCAATGGCTACAAGCAGCATCTCCCGAACAGTCAAGGTCAGCGTGTGGCAACACTTTCCACTCTTAACACACACTTCCAGAAATTGGAAACTTTTCTCGGTTCCACAAATTAAGAATGAGAATTGACCCGATCAAACAGGTATCAATTGCATTACGTACCCCCATTTAAATTGCACACTGTCTTCATTATCAATTTATAAACTAGACTCATCTACATTGACCTAAGTGTTGATGGCGACTACCCCGGAAACATTTGCATTGGAATTGCGCGTAGATGAACCCTACCAATGCAGCATAGGGGTTCTTTACATTGTTATTTGTGTCGGAAGTCAAATGCAAACCACTCAGAAGTACGACCGTTCATCAAAACATAATTTGCCCAGACAAGTCTGTTACCAGATTTGTAACCTGTTATATACATACCGTAGCACAAAAAGAAGATACACTCACTTTACCATCACAACAAGTTTCAGGGTCCATAAAACAATTTGACGATGTAACAGTCTACGGAAAAAACTAACACAGAACGTTATTGACATCGATTTTTGGCGTTAAAACAGCTAGTACCACATATTTTCAATTTTTCCTCTTTCTTTTCTAGTTACGGCTAGTTACTTTTGACAGAATGCGAGGTGCAAAGAAACAACGCAGACAAAGGACGAGAGATTCATACTATACCCGAGGCTCTCACCCACGGCGCTCTGCGAAAAAAACAAAACAAACAACTGTTTGCACTACAAGAACACGTAGTTCGCATTGTTTGTAACGGCTACACTATATTACGAGTATAGTACTTTATTAACCTTTAAAAGATTTTACAATCAGCAAAGATGTTCTTTATGTGCTGGGACTCGAACTGAGATATTCAGATTTAACCCTTTCACCATTTCAATTTTTACTGGAATTTTTATTTTCTTTGCACTCCAAATAAGTCACACAGTTCAAAATAGAAAATTAGTCAATTCCTTCAAATTCTTAAGTGAAAATGAACGTAAAATGCCTCAAAACTTAGGTCGCTTTCATCAGCAGCAACAATGGGACACAGGTACAACACTTTTAAACACTTGTTTTCCCCATCAGTCGCTAGCAGGGCATATATGTCCCATTGGTAATGAAAGGGTTAATACGCCAGTCACCATACCTATACACCTCCAGACACACAGCTATACACAACCTCCCCGATGCTTAAAAAGTTGATGAATATTGCATTTGCAACGTTTAAAAATTCAGAGATTTTTATTCACATTATTATTTTAAGATCTAGTCTTCAAGAACAGATTTAATTAAGGAAGAATATCCATCATCACTAGTGTAGCTTTCCAGTATTAATTTTTCGTTTTCTAGAATACAGAGAATTCACCAAAAATGGGACTTACGCCATTTCTTTAAGCGTCATTTGCTCCATCCCAGGAAAAATTTAAATCACACGACTCTCTTTTAAAAATCTATTTTTTTAACAGATTTCACTTAAGAAATATTTTTCTAGTTTTTTCTTACCAGGGTCCGACAATAAATGTTTCTCTGACGAAAAATCGCGATTTTCCTCAGCTGCATAATAATACTCTCTCATTACTACGAACGTAGTAAGACGATAAATTATAAGAAATACAACGATATCGTACGTGTGTTTGGCCAGCTTGACTATTCACACATTATCTGCTTATCTTCAAAATAAAAATTCTGATACATATCATACCCATTATTTGGACTAGCATTCAAACCGACATTGTCTACTCTTAAAATCACCTGTTCATATATTACGGTGCTTTAAAGATCTAAGATCTTCCGAATATGTCGACTTCGTACGACTTGTAAATCAAACACAAAATCTCATCTAAGAATCAATGTCAGAGATAATCAAATCATGACAAAAGTGTGCGTGCTTGAAGAAAATACGTATAACGCGTAAAACAATACGTATTCAGCCTACACAATTTAAGGACAAAATTAATCTCATCAGTGGATATTTAGATAATTGCCCAATAAAGGTGGATAACATTGAAAATCTAAAACTAAAAGTACATATTAACGTATAAATACTTATCACCTTATAGGTTTTTTTCTTTTCACGTTTAGGTTATCAATGTTTTCCACGTTATTTGGTAAACGCCATAAATATACAGTGATAATGGAATTAATGGTCGCAAAAAACTAGTTTTGGTTCTGTATGTACTTCACGTTTTATTAAAAGAAACACAATGTTTATCGTAGTCTGATTATCTGACACTTGTTCTAATATGAACGACCACGAGATTTCTGCTGCTACCACAAATATAAATCCAGTATACTGCTATACACTGCGTTAGGGAATTCATGAAGGCCAGAGGAGCGCATGAAATAGATCTTCGACGAAAAACGTAGATATTGTAGCAAACGCCATGTAACACTCAGGAGGTGTGTCGATCCGGTGGCCGAGATCGCTAAAGCAGTAGTGTCGTAGCGATCTCGGACCGAAGGTTCGCGAGTTCGAGTCCCGCCACGAGCATATTTGTATTTGTGTTCGTCCTTTCACACCCTACAAACACCATGTCATTTCATCTTCGCAGTTACTATAACATTAAATTCCAGTAGTGATCGCTAATGAACTATATGTTGATGCGACCTTAAATAACAAAAAAAAATCAAGAGGAGTATAGGCTACCGAATGTGACGCCGCAACTCACATTACCATTGGACATAACAACGTTGCTATTCAGTCACTAAATAGAAATTTTCCGTGTCTTCAATTAGACATGAATTGTTTTGATACGTCGTTATATATAAAATAAGACTTGTCAAATCTTCTATTACATTTTTCGTGTGTTATCACATCATAAATACATTCAGTATGTCACTTTGGAAGACGTGTTCTGTTATAAAGCTAATTTCACTTTTAAAACAATTATTTTAAAAGTTGAAGATCGCACGGTTGCTACAACTTGTCGACCGAACAACAGTTCTGTGTCCATCAACTACCGCTGTTTCACTCGCAAGGGCACAGCCCGTCACTGAAGACAGTCGCACTCGGGTGATTGATTGATTGATCGATCACGTGGGCGGCGCCGCAGGTGCTCGCACGCGCCTGCCGATCTGAGCAGGCGGTGTCGGTGGAGCGGGGCCGACCTTGCACAAGGCCGCGTGGCTAGCGCCTTACCTCGGGGCGTGGAGCGACGGCGGGCGGCGGCGGGGGGCGGCGGCGGCTCGGCCGCGCTCGGCACCACGCACTGGAGATAGAGGACTGACGCACTGAGCACTGGGCGGAGGAGCGGCTGAGACGGAGCGCGTGCGCGCCGGCGGACGGGGACAGACTGAAGGCGGCAGCGCGCCGCGCCGCAGATGCGGAGCCCCGCCCCGCTACGCTCCGCCCCACCCGCCCCGCCCCGCGCGCCCGCACGGAGGGGAGAAGGTAGCGCGGAGGCGAAGAAAGTAGCAGCGGAGGCGGAAGAGGCGGCGGAGGCGGCGAGGAGACGGCAGCAGCATAGACTAAGGATGTACATCTTTACATCTTTACTCTATGGCGGCAGGGAAGGCGGAACGGAGGCGGAGATGCCGGCGGAGAGGAGGCGAATGAAACAGCGGGAAAGGCGGAAGACGCGGTGAAGGCGGAGAGATGGCGGCGGAGTTTGTAGGTGAGAAGGCATAAGGTGGAGACGAAGGTGGCGGAGATGGCGGAGGAGAGTGCGGTGGAGAAGACGGAAATGAGGCGGAGACGAGCAAAGTAGCGGCTTAGACGGAAAAGGCGGTGAAGGTCAGGAGATGGCGGAGATAGCCACGGAGTTTGTAGCTGAGAAGGCGACGCAGAAGGCGGAGACGAGGGTGGCGGAGATGGCGGAGGAGAGTGCGGTGGAGAAGACGGAAAAGACGTGGAGACGAGCGAAGTAGCGGCTTAGACGGAAGAGGCGGTGAAGGTGAGGAGATGGCGGAGATAACGGCGGAGTTTGTAGCTGAGAAGGCAGCGCAGAAGGCAGAGACGAAGACGGCGGAGGAGAGTGCGGTAGAGAAGGCGGAAATGAGGCGGAGACGAGCAAAGTAGCGGCTTAGATGGAAGAGACGGTGAAGGTGAGGAGATGGAGGAGATAGTGGCGGAGTTTGAAGCTGAGAAGGCAGAATAATAGGCGAAGACGAAGGTAGTGCCACAGAGAAGACGGAAAGGAGGCGGAAAAGGTGACAGAGGTGGCGGACGAGATGGCGAAGAAGATCGCGGAGATGGAGATTGAGATGGTGAAGGAGATGGCGGCGGAGGAGAGACGAAGAAAGCAGCCGCAAAGGCGAAGGTGCGCGAAAGAAAGCGAGGAAGATAGCGGTGATGGCTGCAGAGATTGTAGGCAGAGCAGAAGTCGAAGAGACGGAGGAGTTGGAGATGGAAGAGGAATGTGTGGCAGCGACGGAGGAACGGAGGTGGTTACGAAGAAAGCAGCGGCATAGACGGAAGAGGTGGTGAAGGCGAGGAGATGGCGGCGGAGTTTGTAGCTGAGAAGGCAGGGCAAAATGTGGAGACGAAGGTAGCGGAGATGGGGATAGAGAGTGCGGAAGGGAACGCGAAACGGAGAGGGAGAAGAGGCTGCGAAAGCGGCGGGGATGGCGGTGGAGACACGCAAAGAAAGCAGCGGCAAAAATAAAAGAAGCAGCGGAGAAGGCGAGGAGATGCCGGTGGATTGTATCCAGAGCAGAAGGTGGAGGCGAAGGTAGCAGAGATGGCGGCAGTTAGTTGGCAGCAAAGACTGACCGTAGGTGCAAAAGGCGATAGAACGGCGGCGGATATGCCAACAGAGACGAATTAAACAGCGGCAAAGGCGGAAGGTGCAGTAAAGGCGACGAGATGGCAGAGGTGGCGGCAGTAATTGTAGCTGAGAACACAGAGCAGACGGCGAAGACGAATGTAGCGGAGATGGCGGTGGAGAATGCAATGGAGAGAGGCGAAGAAAGCAAAGGCGAAAGAGGCGTGAAAGAAGACGAGGGAGAAGGGGAAGCGGAGGCTAAGAAGGCAGTGGCGATGGTGCAGACGGCGGAGGAGAGAAGGATAAAGCATAGGCCGGTGTTACCATAGAGTAAAGATGTATACATCCTTAGTCTATGGTATTACACTGTAAAAGATATTGGACAAAAATATTTGATGAGAAACTTTGTGGAAATTCTTTGAACTTTGACGAAGAAATTTGATGACCGTATTACATTTCGTCCAATATTTTATGAAGTTTTGCTCGGGATTGAAAATCGATAACGCACAAATTGTTGTGTTTGTAGTACTTAATGCTTAATAATATCTAATCTATGTTTAATGCAGAAGCAAAAGTAAAGAGGAAAAGTTTGAGGGTGAGGCCGTGGAACAACGCCATGGTATTCATACAAGTTGAGACTATGGGTCACACATTGTCAAGCATTATTTAATTAAAGAACTTCGAAGTGAAAAATTATTTGAGGATGAACTAGGAAACATTCAATTCTTCTTTCGAAATTAAGTCCCCTGATTTTGAAGTTAAAAAAACATTAACTTCATGAATTGTGCTTTTTCGAAACATCACATTTTGCACTTATTGGGAAAACTTGTCATACGTACGGGGAATAGGAATATAATATTCGATATTCCTCCATGTCAAACGCTTCAGTCCGTATGGACTGTATTACATAAACATTCTAAACATTATAATTGTTCATACACTGAAATTAAACTTTGGTTGAAGCAATACCCCACTATCGGACGGCATGTTACCAAATATATGATAAAACGTGGACGTCAGAGGCTACATTTTATCAAAGAAATTTTATAAAAGAAATATTTTATAAAATATTAGTTAATACACTATCATATTTCTTTTATAAAAGTTCTTTGACAAAGATCTTTTACAGTGTAATACCGGCCATAGACTAAAGAGGTACATCTTTACTCTTTGGTCAAATCATAGACTAAGGATGTCTATACATCATTACTCTATGGTCAAACGGAGGTGAAAAAGCCGGCAGAACGGGCGGAGGAGGCGACGAAGAAGAGAGCGAAGAGGAACAAGCAGGCAGAGACATAGACTAAGGATGTATACGTCTTTACTCTATGGCAGAGATGATAGAGATGTCAGCGGAGAGAATGCGAAGGCGGAGGCGGAGGCGCAGACGGTGGAAGGGGCGCCGGCCGGCCGGCGGCGGGGGAGGGGGAGGGGGAGGGGGCCGGGAGGGGAAGTGGGTCTGTGGGTCGCGGCGCCGCCGCCCATTGTTGCCGCCGCTCGGAGGAGGCGCTCGGCGGCCGCAGCGGCGGTCCCGTTCGGGCGCTCCACTCAATTACCACTTCCCTCGGCGCGTCTGCCCGGCAGGGCCTGCGGTTCCACTCCCGACGCCGGCAGACCTACAGCAGTGTGGTCAAGGTCGATGCCACGACGAAACCTCCCCTCCTCGCAGTTCATCATCAGACACAACGCCATCCCTACTGTGAAATGGCGGGATTTCTAATAGTTCCCTTCCCCGACACTAGTTGCGCAGAGAAGCTCGTGTTATGCTACAGTGCCACGACGCGTGCCACTGCCACCAGTAGGACACTTTGTCTCCACTGACCTACAGAGATAGACCGAATTCAGCCGCTGTCTGGAGGAGAGTTCTAGCGGCCGGCTGCTCTCATCGGTAGTTTTCCGCCTATTTGATCGATCAGCACCAGGCGAATGCCGGAGCATCAACGCAACAAACGGGCCACGCACCGCGCGTGATCTTTCCCACCTCTTCCTTGTCCTCTCCCCTTAGACACACTAACATGCACTACACTGCTGGGAGATCGGTCTGGAGCTCAGAGCTGTTCGGGAGCTTGTCCTGAATGGGGCGGTGCCCCGCTGATGGGAGGTACCTGGTTGGGGAAAACTCCGCTAGTCGACGGTAGGTCCGTGCCGGATCTCGCCATCCAGCGGGGGAAGATCACCATCACCTCCCGCGATAAAAAAATCAACTTTGCTCTACACTTACGGGACTAATGACCTTGGCAGTTGACGCGTCCGGAAACACCGATCGATCGAGCAATCAATCAATCAATCAATCAATCAAAAAACATTTTCTTTGATTTCTGCTAATAGCTGCTGCGGAGTCTGTTGTGTTTAAATAACTGCACCTTAGCAGATCAACTCATGGTCTCTCATTGGACAATTAAACAGACGTTGACAACTATCAACATTATTTGTTCACTTCCTTTTGGCAACATATGGTCTCCTGCTATTTGTATCTTTTGTTAGACAACTTTGCTACGTCTAAAGCTCAAAAATTCTCAGTTCGCTATGTTCTAAATGGGAAAATGTGATACTTCACAGGCTCAGTGTTATTTTCCAGGGATGTTGAATCAATAATATCGTGATGTCCATCCACAATTACAGGATGGGTATTGGAAAAAATGTATCAAGGCAAAGAAACCAATTGTATGATGATTAGCTCTGTTTCAGTAATATTTGATATTTTCATATTTATTTCATGAATGACCTTGTTGATCAATTAATCAAATATTATATCAACTTATTCAATATATTTATTTATCACATTGCTATCTATGTATTGCCGTGATAAAAAATTATAAATAAAAATACTGAATAAGGTGATACACTATTTTCCACTTAATAATGTACGATGTGAAATAAACCACAAATAAAAACATTTTCAATAGAATTTATTCAATCATTTATTTCCAAAGAAACATTTCAGGAACAATATTTCCCCAATTTGTTGTTTTTGTTTCCTTCTTATATTTGTTTTTATAGTTATATTTGATTCAACTGCCTAATTGACAATTATTTTAAAAATATTATATTAGCTTACAATCCACACTTTCTACAAACGCGTGCAAGAGCTGAAATAACAACCCAGCAGGCTATTTAATTACTGAACAGCTACTCATGTTAATTAAATACATTCTGAGCTCAGATCTAAAGGAATACTCTCTTACGAATCATGCCTAAACACTATGAAATTAAATGTTTGCGTGATCACTAATGAATGAGCAGAAAGCTACCGCTGGCGCTCGCTCCGAGATCAAGCAATTTACCACTCAGACTTCCCTCTCCACAGTCTACTGCCTTAAATTCCTTGATTTTTTTAAGTGAAGCAAAAGATTATTTTTTTAAATAAAGGTTAAAAATCTACTTTCTTAAATGGCTTAAGTAAACGAATGAGACTTAGAGAAAAGAAAATACAGAAGTCAATCGAGAAAGATGCCAACACGAAACTTGTGAAAATGAAACCAGAAATGAAAGTCCGCGTAATGTATTCAGCGCCAAATATCCACCCGAAACCTTACATTCCTACAGGCCCATAAACAGGTAGGGTAATCGTGTCGCTTTCTCAGTCGTTATGCTTTGGCGCTCTCGCAGACGGGAAGGAACAGTGATGGGCTAACTAGACCATTTCACGGAGATTGTAATTTTGGCATTCCTGGACTTCCACGTTCTTTCTCTATTTTCATATTTTAATGAAGCCTAGGAAGAGTAGGAGCCTGAAAGAGCGTGGAAATCCGCGGACCCGGGTTAAATTCCCGAATGGGGTTTTCACCAGTATATGATTATGAGGAGATAGCCTTCTCTTGTCAACACACATTTTAACCTCGTCTCATTCGATATCATTCACCTAATATAATTACACGGGCATTCACAAAACAAGTTGTAGTCTCAAAGCCTTAACGCATGTTTATCTATGTATGTCGACTTGAATCCGAATATGTATTGCGAAGAGCGAATCCGAATCTGTATTGCGAATCTGTATAGCGAGAATTGCGCCACAACCTTCCAGATTTTTTTTAATCGCGAAAATTCATCGTGACATTGTATTTTTTTTGTTTTCGGGGGTTGTTGTCAGACCCAAACACTTGACACATGTTTCTTTATGTAAGTCGACGCGCTGAATTTGAATGTGCAGCCAGAATTGTGCCATCACCCTCCTGTTTTTTTAAATGCGAAAAACCACGTAAATTGTAAATTTCACGGTGTTTTTCGCGATTTAAAAAAATACGCTGTTGTGGTGAAATTCTGGCATTGGATTCGGATTCAGCGCGCCGACATACATAGAGAAGTCCGCGTGAATTCTCAGGTCTAACAACTTTTTGCTTCTGCAGAGTATAAGATACAAGACACCAAAATCTGGTATGCACATTCATTTTTCGCGATTTAAAAAAACTGGAGGGTTGTGGGTCACTTCTGGCTTCAGATTCGGATTCGGCGCATCGACATGCATAGAGAAACACGTGTCAAATCTTTGAGTCTAAGAAGTTTTTTACTTTGCATGCCTGTGTTACCATTCACTCTTCATGATGAATGATACCATTTTTTTATAAACACATTTATTGTTTTTCAGATGGAATACATAGTTCAGTGTTAAGCACTTTACAGATAGGTTTTCATGTTTACCCTAGTTAAAAATCTAAGACAATTTAATTTAACCGTCGAAGAGGATACTCTAGGGGAGAACCTCGAGATTACACATCATGATTGGTTCAAATTTTGAGAAAGACTTCAAACGGTAATTATTTTTTATTCAAGTGAAGGTTGCGTTTTTCGCTAGTTTGAAATGGGATGATACTGGTATGTCTGTCAGGATTCGGTAGAATTTGTGTGATATACGGGCTATTTGGTTTATTTTTGTATTAATGTTTAATTCAGAATGGAGTTGCTTGTTACTTACGAACTAGGGAGCGTGTATGATTAATCCGAGACACTTATTTTGAATGATTTATATTTTGTTGGTGTTTTTAGGGGCTGTATTTCTCCATACTGGGCAGGCCTAGGGAATTAGTGGTCTTATAGTTTTATATATGGTTGTAGAGTTTGTTTATGAGAGGGATTTCTGTTTACTCATTAGTGGTTAAATTGTTTCTTGCGGATGTGGTTTTCCAGGTTAGTTTTGTGTCCAGGATAAGTCCTACGTCTTTATTGGTTGTGATGGTGAGGTGTTATTATTATCCATCCAGTGGCAGGCTAAGGCAATCCACAGATCGTTACCATCTGCCCACGTAAGGAACACAACATCTTTCCTCCAGGCACACAACATCCTTCCTCCCCTGGGCTCACAAACGTGTTGTGCTCTGATCGCACACAATGAAAAATACTGTTTAAAAGCTTAGAGGGGGTAAGTATTTCAATACGTATGCTGGAAATTCTTTATCTTATCCAGACTTTGATCTCTTCTTCCAGATTTCTCTTTTATTTTGTATCTTTTTCACTTTTTTTCTCGTAATCCTAACTTGTGGATTTCCTTAGTTGTGAAACTCAGCCCTGCAAATCATACATTACACCCTTTTATTCCACAAGTACCCTAGTAAATGAAGAAAGAGCTCGTTAGTTACCTATGCATTTTACTTTCCTTTGGATTATTATCGTCTTTCAATAGCTCATAGTATAGCAGTCTTCATTACATTCACCATCTAGGAGTAAGAATTTAACTAGATATTATCCAATGATGATGAAAGCAACTCATAACAAGAATTGAAAATAAAAACCAACGACTTAGTAGCAAAATATGCTAAATTATTGAGTGACAATTTAAACTAGAGTTTAAATAATTAAATTAAAGAAATTAAAAACTACTGATGGAATAGCTTCAAATTGACGACCAACAATATAGCTCAACATTCACATATTTGTTGGCAATTTTTTTTATTAATTTTGCAGCAATGATTATTATATTAAGGTGTTCAATTTTCGATTTCATGTATTCGCTTATAAAATGCTCTTTCATAACACTTGTTCACGTTTTTGTATACAATCAAAATGTGTGGAATTTTCCAATTTTGGTATTTTCAAATCTTGTTCCCGAGGATGGGCTTCCCTGGGTATTACCTGCCAGAAATCTTCACTTATCCTTTGATTTTCCCTCCACTGGAACATTAAGTAAATCTTACTTCATTTGCCAATAATCGGTACTAATAAGTCTGTAAAGCAGTTGCGATCACAGAGATACAGAACAAATAACCTTCTTCTCAATCAGCCACGTATGTAAAAACGTTACATCGTGAGACGTTGTTTCAACCACTAAATTACTCTCCACAAAATCACGGAGTAATTATGCTCTGAATAAAAGAAAGACCTCGTTATCAAGCGACAGTGAACCGAATTACGTGTTGATCTTGATCGCATTGCTTGCATGTAAATGTAAGTTTTTTTAACCATGAAAGTGAAACTGTAATAAAATGTATTTCTTCAGTTAAAAACGAATCAAATGAGATCTATACCAACCTTTTAGGTGTGCAGTTATTGGATGAAGCGAAATCAATTTAAATAATATTTCACTTCCCACAATATCTTAGCAGAAGAAGAATATTAAGCCTCCTCCTCCTTCTTCTTCTTCTTCTCTCTTCGGTGCATGTTCCGACTGGTCCTTCTCCGTTTGCTCTGCCTTTATTTTTATATTATTTTATGCCTCGTTTTAAGAGTAATGGCCTTCAATAGTGCCCTTGGCAGAATGTATATTACTAATTTCGAATACACGCATAAATAGTCAGAAAACTATGCAGCCTCTGCCCCTGTGAGAGGTATCTATGGTTTTTTTAGCTACGCAGCAACTGGTAAAATCAAAAAATAATTAACCCTGCAGTGGTAACGTGATTTTTTGAAACAAAAGTGGTAACGTGGGGTGTCTACAGACCCCCACACTCTTTTCATGATATATGCTAAATTATTAAAAAATGAATTAATATAATATTATTCTTATATTATAAATAACTTTTTGCGTGTAATTAAACAATTTATTAAGAATTTAGTTGCTAAACAAGTCTGAAAATTCATCAGGAAAGCGTCTAATATTTGGTTAACTTGTCTACCGCTCTACGCATGTTGTCACATTCAAGCGCATGTTTCGCAGCACAAATTGAAATCTTTTCAAATTCAAAGTACAATGGAAAATTTCAATACCCATATTATCCACATTCTACAATTCAGTAAGATTTTGATGCCCTGATATCACAGATCCAGTCAAAACACGTAGCCCAATTACTGCCTTCATTTCCGCTTTCTCAGTCTTATAGGTGCTGCGATCATTTTTATTCCTCTCTAAATCCATTTAAATTTTGATATTGGTAGATTCTGTAATTCTCTCAATCATATCCAAATCAATAAACAAAGAAAACATTATCCTGGTCTTTTGGAATTGCGTGCAGACTGCCTTTTCCAGGGCGGTGAGTAACGATATTCTGTTCCCGCTTTCAGCAAAATTTGGCGTATTCTTCAACTCCTTTTTTAACATATAAAGTGACCTAAAATGTTCGTAGTACTTCAGTATTAACTTTGCAGGGGAATCCTAACGTAAAAATACAGCATGCAATACGTTGCCAAACTAAGAAGGTAACGCGGGGATCCCTGGGCCCCCCAAACAAAACAACAGCTTGTTACACGGATAAAACTCACGAAATTGGAAAAATGAGAGCACAATAAATATCATGAAACAAAACCAGAAAGGTACTCAAGCAATGGTCAGGGTAGCCAACGTGGGAAATACAAGAAGCGGGAAGAAAGGATCGAGGGGGGTCCCACAGACACCCGCGTTACCACTCCCGGGTTAAACAGTTTCGAATTTGAATAAAAAATGTAAATGTATGATTGTAATGAATTCTCATACTCAGTCTAATTGGCGTAGTCATGCACGTGACCACTGACGTGCTTACGCCGCAGCTGACGTCAGGCAACAGCACGACTCCAAGGAAGAGCCCGCCCTCCATTACGTATCTGCCATTCTCGTGTTCCATTATGGAACAGCAACGTTTTTGATATTCGTGATATGTAAACAACTGTTGTTCTGTATACATTGTAATCGGTTATGATTAAATGAATGTTTGAGCGTAATTTTCAACAAATAACTGGTTATTGTCATACATACAGCATCCTTCCTCCGCTACGCTCACAAACGCATTGTGCGCAAACAATTGAATTCTATGGTTTTACGTATATCGGATCCAATCTGTGCAGAAGTACATTTCGATCAGTGATCATTCTCTTTCGGAAATAGGATCAATAAAACAGAAATGTGAAAGTCTCACGATATACTTGTTTGTTCATTACAACTAGAACAAATACAAATAACAATACTTACTATACTAAGACACTGCAGGATTCATGAATACAGTTTCAGTTAAAATATTGAATTTACTGCAAAGTAATACGAGTATTGTATTTTTTGTTGAGTAGTGTATGCTTGTGTATGTATGTATGTGTGTGTGAGAGAGAAAGAGAAAGAGGAGAGAGAGAAAAAGAGAGAGGAGAGAGGGAAAGAGAAAGAGAGAGGGGAGAGAGAGAAAGAGAGAGGAGAGAGAAAGAGAGAGGAGAGAGAGAAAGAGAGGAGAGAGGAGAGAGAAAGAGAGTAGAGAGAGAGGAGAGGAGTGAGAGAAAGAGAGGAGAGAGAGAAAGAGAGGAGAGAGAGAAAGAGAGAATTTTTGGAAAACCGCTTTGAGTAGTGAGCAGCATTTTCAGGCCACTAATAATCCTCCACCCCCCCGCGCCAAAAGAACGGCGCTGTCGCCCTTTCTTCTGGTGGCCTCCACGAGAAGCTCCGCCCAGGGCCATTTCGTCGCGCCAGGACCCTCGATTACCATCGACAGGCGTCGATGGATCGATAAGCGAGAGAAGATCTCCGCCGGGTAAAAAAGAAAGGCGACGCCACACGCAACAGACGCGCAGTTATTCTCAATTCGCAACTTAATTACTCCATAACCACATTAATTGCTCACTCAATAAAACTAATGAATTTCTTTCCAGTACAATAATATTGTTTTAGTAATTAAGGCGATAAAGTATCCTCATCGTTGTGAGTATTATTTGATTTGATTTTACTCCATTTGTTTTTAGAAAATTAAAAAAAAATCAGAAAATTTCACCAGAAATTCCCCATAATCGTCAGGACTTTGCGGCCTTCTAATAGAGAACAATTATGAAATGGGCCTGGCCACTGACTCGAGGCCACGTGACCGCTTAAAAGAGGGAAAGAGGGAACCCCGCGACCAGACAACGTCATCCCTATTGTAAAACGGAGGGATTACTAATAGTTTCCTTTCCCGACGCTAGTGAGGCAGAGAAGCTCATGGCATGCTACGGTGCCACGACGCGTGCCACTGCCACCAGCCACCTTGACACTACTGGTCTACTATCTGAGGAACCGGCCAAATAATAACTATATCAGAGCAACCGGCCGCTAGAATGGTTCTCCAGACAGCGGCTGAATCCGACCTCGTAGCTAAAATGCTTCCACCATCGGCACTCGAAGCCTAGGGCCTCCCGATCAGAGGTACTGCACTGACATCAATTGATGGGCTAAGCCACTTAAGCCACTAACACCTGTTTGCATAGAACGAAGCGGGGGGGGGGTAGAGAAAGCCCCCTTTCGCACGTGTCCCCGAGGAGGCTGCGCGAGTGAATCGCGAGATGCGCTCAGATTAGGCGCCCCCGCCGCGGATTTTCGAGGGGCGTCGCTCCCGCTCAGCGGCTGTGGCTGTGTGTGCTTGGCGCTGGGCCCCGCCCCCCGCAGACAGCCCGTGTGCGTGATCGGACGCGCTCAAGGGAGATGCGTTCGCGTGTTGCCATTGCGCTAACGAACGAAAGTCGTTGACGCCTCGCATCTCGGCGTTCGTGAGCCGACATCTTGCGCCGTAATTCCAGCACACGGTTTCGTATTAGTTGCTTGCCTTGTTTTTTCTTGATCTTTATTCCGAGTTGCCTGCGTCCATCGTGAGGTCTTGTTGAACAAGAAAAGCGACGCAACTCACTATCGTAATATTGGAAAACGGTGTATTTTTACTCGTAAGAATTTCACGAATATAAGGGACAAGGGAATCGGTTTATAGATTTAAACCTGTGTTAAACCTATGGTCTCGAAATATACGGCTCCACTCACTTCTGCAAAGTGACTGCAAAAACTTCTGCAAAATTTTGAGATGAGTCATTTTTCTTATGCATAGACAATGTAATAATGCACAGCTGTTCTTGGCGCCCCCAAGACTCTGCACGGTTGCCAAAGAATTAATATTACAAACTTTTAGAGCATGCAACACATCATACGCTATTTAATAGGGGTGTTTGGCGTGGCTCGTTATTATTTTCCGTGGCGAGGCTCGAGCCATGAGGCCTGCCCTTCCGCATAACCACACAAATTTCGGCACGCTCCTGTCACTATCTAGCAGCAAAAGAATGAATCACTCTGGCGACGAAACAGGTGATTTCAATTTAGCTCAAAGAGTTGTTTTAGGCTTGAGGGTCTTTTACATGCAGTAAATCTACAACATGGTACATTCGGCTTTACTTCTCCTCCGGAGGAAGACGTACGAAGGATTATTTTGCCTACCAATGAGAAGCCAATGTCCCATGTGTAAATTTGAAATACGAAATTTGCCACCACATATTCGTTGAAAAAAATATTGTATTCGACTCCCCTACATATCCTAGAAGTTTCTAACGTTTGTTCTGAGACACTCATGTATGAATTCGGGGTGAAGCAAATGGAGTTTTCGGATCATTCTTTCACTCGGCCAAAAGGATGTGAGTGAAGACAGACCGTATCGTGCGCGGTTCGTGGCACAGCAGACGGTTCTGCGTAGAATTCATATGAGAAACGACACGTTAACCCTCCGGCGGGCGCGTAGCGGCAATCAGTGCCGCATTCCTACATTTTTGTTTATTTCGTGTAAATTATTGGTGTCGCACTATTGAACTCATAGTTATTCTTCGTTGATTATATTTTCAACCGGATGACACTCAAATCACGGTTTTAGACACTGCCAATCGACCGTTTTTCATCAGTAATCCGAACTCTGCAACGGTTGCGGTACGTACCGCCGCCCTTTGTCATGTAATTATAATATTTGCGTATTTTATCCAGAATAATCCAGAATAATATTTGCGTATTTTATTTAGAATTCTTAATGCAGTTTTGTAATTGAGCTTTATGATACAGATTTTGGAGTACTAACTACTAATACAAATTTAAATACGTTGTTTCCGAAGAAACATTATGTCGCACTTTTGCACCGTATTCATTTCCCGATATGTAACACATGCCAAGGCACGGAAGGAGCAACACTCTTATTAATATTGCTATTTCGTTTTGTATTCAGTTAGTTATTATGAAATAAAATGTTTAAAAACGTAAATAAAGAAAATTTCCTTCACATTCCCTAACAAAAGTAATAACTACTGTCGTGAAAATCGAAGATGATAAACGCGGTTAGGAGTGCCGCGCGCGCCTGCTGGCGGGAAACGATGGGACGCGCCTGCAGGAGGGTTAAGGTACCGCAGGGGAAAACTTTCGATAGACACCCTAAGATACTTCCTACTACTCACGAATCAACGAGATACGCTCGTAGCCGCGCCATCAAGATGCGAAAGTATGACAATCGCAAAAAACAGGGATGATTGGCATAGACGTTTTAAAGGCAACTTATACTTTCCTTCGTTATAATTTGACGCGTGTCCGCAGTCGTTCATTAGTAAAGTAGCTATTATATCCCTTCACTTGTCGAGTCAACAACGTCCGCATCTTCCTTTTTTCTTAGACGACTAACGATTGCTTTTAACGAGATTTGTCGCCGTGCCGTGTGTTCCTAATGAATGTTTAGAGAGCTCGTGTCTATGTCTTCACAAGTCCAACTTTTACATTAGGAACACGTGTGCTTCAATGAATTATTTTTCAAATAAATTGTGATATATTTTCAGGCTAAAGAAGAACATTTCTATTTGAAATGTGCGCCGACCAAATCAGTATTTTTTTTCGTTTCCAAAACGGAAGAGCGACTTGTATATTCCACTATTATAACATACTGTGACTTATTCTGAGCAATACGTTTGTGAGAACATTTAATAAAATCTTCATTACCTTATTCAAATCCACAGAACATCTGTGCTCAATCCATTACTTACATATTCATGTACAAACATATAGCAAAATAGGCATTTCGTCAATGAAATCCGTCTTTCGGATTATCAAAATCTCAGATGTTTCAATGATCAACCTTTTATCTTCTTTTCCAGATTTCCCTTCTTAGTTTATTATAATGAGAACAAATATATTACAATTAAAGAGTTGCCTTACTTATTTTTATTTCTAAATATGTTGGTGCCCCTAGAAAGTTTCCTCTCTGGTACTTTAGTACACTACAGTAAGCGGAGCATCGGCTGGACATCAAAGAGATTAGGAGTTCAAGACAAGTTTCCTTCTCGGCTTGAGTTCTCTACTAACCCTTCAGAAGGAAAAGGGGCTGATCTATCGTCCCCCCGATCCATATCGTTTGACACCAGCTGGACCGAGAGACTACACTCGCTTTCTCGCGCATACAGTTCAAAAGGAGGAATGAAGACGACGAAGAAAATAAGAAAGCAGAGGGAGAAGGATTGAGTACGAAGAAAGAGGAAGAAAACGAAGGAGTAGGAAGAGGGGAACAAGAAGGAGTAGAATAATCTGAAGTATAAAAAGGAGAAGAAACAAAGAGAAGGGGAAGGGGCGGACGAAGTGGGAAAAAAGGGAGGGAAAAGAGAGCAATAATAGCAGAAGAGGAAGAGATCGGGGGATCGAAGAGAAGAATAAAAAGAAAAAGGTGAACTAGCAAAGGAGAAAAGGGAGAGGAGGAGGCTGGGGCATCTTTGTGTGTGTGTGTGTGTGTGTGTGTGAAGGAGGAGGAAGATTGAAGCCGTTGTTTCGATCGATCGCCGCTAGGCGCGCCTCCCTCCCCCGCACAAACTCAGCTCCGGCGCCACCAGGCACAAAGGCGAAATTACCCCGACAGCAGTTGCGCCGCATTTTCAAACACCTCCGGGAAATGTGGACCAGGGCATCAACTCATATCACTGCAGTGCCTCTGACCGGATGCCTCTCTCCTAATGGTGGCAGAACTTTTCAGACTAGCCGCATAGCAAGGTCGAATTCAGTCGCTGTCTGGAGGAGATTTCTAGCGGCCGGCCGCTCTGATTGGTAGTTTTCCGTAGTTTCTTCGATCAACACCAGGCGAATGCCGGAGCAGTACCCTAACAAACTGGTCACGGATCACGCCCGATGTTTCCTTCCTATTCCTTGTCCTAACCTCGCCTCTTACTTGCCCTACATCATCACACATGCTGAGATACCAGTCGAGAGCTTAGTGCGTGTCCTGGCTGGGGTGAAGTCACACTGGTGGAAACTTCCTGGTTGGGGAAAATCCTGGCAGGCTGTAATGTAGGTCGTCGCCGGATCTCACTAGCCAATCGGGAAGATCATCGACATCTCCCGCGATGAAAACATGCACTACCCTTGTGGGGTGAATGCAGCAGTTTGCGTGCCGGGAATCACTAATCAATCATTTTCAAAGACCGTAGTCCAGGCGAAATGAGTTCAAGTTCAAAAATAAACGAATGATAAACGGAAATAAGATTTTGAAACAGAAGCAAGGTATAAAATGAAACTAAATGCTCGGAGATGTTATATTTTAAATACAATTATTAATAACAATAGATGCCGCATATTGAATCCTCTTGGGTGGCTCATGGTCATTGTGCTCCTGAGGAGGCCCCGGGTTCGATTCAGAGTCGGGGCAAAATTAAAGCTGAAGCTTTCTAATACTAATTGCCTCAGTCTCTGTAGCTGTGCGACGAAAGGAAAGTGCAGGCAGGCCAAATTAAGCTATATACGGTGATAGGAATGCGACATGCTCGCCTCACGTCTTCCTTACCCTCGGACGCAGGTCAGGGAACACTGCTAGTGGGTTAATCTGACACAGCATTGTCGAATACAGATATGGTTAATATTGTAACTAAAATTTCTTGGAGAAAAGTTTACGTCCCAAATTCGTTAATTACTGAGCAAATATTATTAACAAATCTAACGTTTTTGAAATCATACGAAATGATTAATCACATTCAAAAGTTTAGCTGTTTTCTTCACTTTTCCCATTACCACTCTGTTCCTTCCTAAATATTATGAGGAAACGTCAGTGGTCGAGCTGGGAGTTCGCAATCACTACGCAATATACGAATGATTTTAAACAACTGTTTGTAGGAAGGGATTGATAACACGTGATTTGAAAGAACAGATTTTTTTATTTTTAACTAATTAAATTTTATTATATTTTTAATGTAATGAAATTTTAAGAAATAAAAATTAAATTTGCTGATCCTGGTGGCCGAGATAGCTAAGTTAGTAGTGCCGTAGCGATCTCTGACCGAAGGATCGCGGGTTCGAGTCCCGCCGCAGGTATGGTTGTATTTGCGTTCGTCCTTTCACCCTCTATCATCACCATATCATGCCATCTTCACAGTTACCACAACGTTAAACCCAATATTGGTCGCTAATGACCTAGATGTTGATGCGACCTTAAATAACAAAAGAAAATATAATTAATTTTTAATTATTATAATTAGAAAGGAAATAGTGTAGATTGAAAGTCCGTGCGCACACACTTGGATTGGAACAACGTCGCCTCGTTGAGTTTCGTGCCAGGCACTTTGAAACTGCCCCTAACAACCTGCTGTTACCCCATGTTCAGCCACGTCAACACCACAGGGATGACAATGCGCTATAGCGCCGAATATGGAAATTTGCGAGTGGGATTAGAGACAATTCACATTACTGATTGACGTGACATAATTACCATTTTTTCAACAACAAAGATTTACTTGGTAAACCTAACTGTAAGAGAGCACTTTGAATCGTGGCGAGTTTGCATAACACGGCAATCTTCCTCGGGCCCTTATCAGTGTAATGAGCAGCATTCCACTTGCCCCAGGAGTCTGTTCGAGCACTAACAGTACGCGCAATGAATGGAACGAGATGGTGTGGGGCACACGATCTTATCAGTAGAATAATCTGACGTCTCATCATAAGAGTAAGAATGTATTTTAACGCACTTATATTAACGCAGAAAGCGATTTTGGTCGCACATCGTTTTTCTGCCTTACCTCCTCCTGCTGCACAAATTGCACTGAATATGACCTCAATATATTGTTTTTCTACAGACTCCTAACTAAATTTCATTCCAAACAAATAATATCAGTTTCAAATGAATGTATCTTCACTTTATACAACAAAACAAATAGAGGAAACAAGCGGTCGATTTCACCAACGCTGATCAGCAGCTTTGATGGATGTCAAACCATTGACGGCGTCTCAAACGCCTTATTTACGTTTCACCAAGGTCTTTCCGCCTGACGATCGTCAAAGTATTCGTCAAATTTTAATGGACCGGCACCCCGCCATCAACGTCTTTGACGATTCGTTAAACTGCTGTTGTGAGGTTAGGGTGAATGAAACGCGTGCATTGCATTTCATTAAACTAGTTATTTTACATTTTTACTGTGCAAGTGGGGCATGTGTGATATCATCGGAGATAATTTTGATGCTTAACTTTTGCATAATTACAAACCATGGATCTAGAAAAGCAATTATTCAAAAATATATACTTTTTAATAATTGGAAGATCTTCAATTCATATCGAGAGAATGTCGAAAACGGTGTTACTGAAGAATTTAGAAGAAATAAAACTGCGTTTTGAATATCCCTCAAACAAATAAACGCCTATGCCCAGTAAATATCTTTAATATTTTATGCTGCATGACATTTCCTCCGGCCATTGCAATGAAATTTTGTCATCACAGAGAGCGATTGCGTAAATAGAAAGATTGTTTCTTTCGCAAATCCTTCTCTATGCCCATAGAATGTGGTATTTCCATGGGGTGCCCAACCCTAACCAAAAACACATTTTTTTATAATAGCGAACATTTCTGGAGATACAGCGATGACAGACTGCACACATGTGCAAATTTTGTCTTCAGGGGAATTGAATTAGAACAATTCAGAAATAAAAAAATGTATTTCTTCGTTAGTATGCAAATATGTGATTTTCTTCATGCGAACCACGAAATCTGTGAACTTCGTGCCAACCTACCGAATATAATAGTTCGTCTTCAGTAGTCAACAGGTTCAATAGCCAATGCGGAACCGCGTTGTAACCCGACATGATAGCCAACCTCTGTACGAGGAGAAAAAAATCGACACACGATCCTTGACGAATCGTCAAAGTTAACGGGGCGTCAATTCTAACAGAAAAGCGTTGGTGAAACGTAACGATGCGTCAAGATTTTGACGTTCGTCAAAAATGACGATCGTCAAGAGAGATTTGACGAGTGTTGGTGAAATCCACTGATGAAGTCATACAGTGAAAACATGTCAAATTTGAAAGTAAAGTGGAGGTATCGAACATTTCGACGATGGAAAGATGCAAAAGTTTCACGTTCAAGGACAATTTTACGGACAGAACAGCTTTCAACACATGCTTATTGTTATAAATTAATCCAATTGATTCAGTACAGAAGAACGTATGAGCATTAAAACGGTGCCACTTTTGCTCAGAACATCGTTTCAAAATTGTTTATTTTATGTTAGCAAATGTTAGACTTTACTTTTATTATAAAATAAAACGTTATTGTACCATGATATAAGTAGATAATATGAAAAATAAAAGGTTTCCGACACAGAACAATCTGATTTTGAGGTCTGGTGGGTAGAGTACTCTGATTTATTGCTTCTTGACTACACGAAATTGGTTCTAGAAAAATAATTTTTGTTCTGGTAAGCCATACTTTCAATAAAAATTATGGTCGCGAAAGCAAAGTTACAGCGGAACTCAACTTACAAATATATTAACATTTTTTGCGTGCCATCCCCCTAAATAAGAATTCACATAAATGCGAACTTCAGGATTATAATTTTTTGCCGTAAGAATGTGACACTGACGTTGTGTGCAGAGGAGCCAACGCCATTTTCATATCTTCTAATATTTCATTAACCAAACTTGGCCTATTGCGTACCCAAAATATCTAGAATAGAATCATAATGAATCAAAATATCTAGAAGAGAATCATAGTGAAGACTACGATTATTTATTATAAAGTGCATCAAGGAAGCTGTCATAATTAATCTCCTTAATCTACTATGTCAACTTAAAAAGTGCATAAAATGAATAATACATACCATTAAAAAACAAAAAATCTAAAAATACGGCAAAACACATTTTTATTTTTTCGTTGTGTAAAAAAGGCGGTTAAAAATTCCAATATCCTATTTGCATATGAAAACTATTTATACTTATTGTTAGTGGAACTATCACATTTGTTGCGCCATTTTGGAGAAAATGGGCGTTTGACAGTTAGAGCTTAGTTAGACATCAAGAAACTGATTTCCAATTCCCATCACGTACCACTTGAAAGGCAGAGTAACGACAGATGTCAGGGAAACTAGTTCAATTGGAACTCCAGAAAGTTCGTCGAGAAATTCCACTCAATTTGCAAACGAACCTTTCCCTCCAAGACCATGACAAATCAAAACTTCACCACTGACTGGAGCATTTTGGTTTAACAGGTTGGTATGATGATTGCGAGATGTCCTTAAAATATTTTAACACATAATACTCGTACAATGTCGTTATATGGAGACGTTATTTTGATAGTGGCACAACTCCACTTTTTAGACAAACGGAAGTATCTCCATTTTGAGACCCGCGAAAATGGGTTACACTTATTCACAAAGTGGTGCAAATCCAGGTTTCTTCTGCGGCCAACAAAGCGCATCACAAAGCAAGCAAATTACTGGCGATCGCATTAAGTTTATTTTGATAGTAGTGCAACTCCATTGAGTTCTACATGTCTCGTGATGAGTGCTCTTCGAGGGGTTTCTAGCGACAAGAGCGATATTGATGATGAAGATCTTGATCCAGATATTCTATAGTAGATGCAAGTAAATTAAAATAAATAAATATCAGGTAAATCAATTGCAGGTAATTGCAGGTAAATCAAATAAGATGTTTCGCAAATGTGTAGCCTTCTTCAGTGAAAGAAAAGTATACACGTAGGTTACGTGTTGCGCGGGAACGTAGCACAATTAAACATTTGCTTTTACGGATTTCGCATTTATTGTTAATACAAAATAATGAATTCATAACTATCTGGGACCCTTGAACATTGGGGTCCCTGGCCCAGGCCCTTTGGGCCCGTGCGTTAACACGGCACTTGGAATGCATTCGTACTCATTAGGGCAGTGGGGTCAAGGTCTGCTACTGGTGGCAGTGGCACGCCTCGCGGCACCGTGCCATGCCACGAGCTTCTCTGCGCCACTAGCGTCGGGAGAGGAAACTATTAGTAACCCCGCCGTTTTACAATAGTGATGGCGTCTCTTGCGGCGGGGTTATGTACTGCGCGGAGGGGCGATTTTATCGTGGCACTCGTGCCACGGACTCCCGCTCGTGGCATCGACCTTGACAACAGGGCCCTAGGACCTCTCGATGAGAGGCCCTCGCAGAGCAGTCAGAGGTTATGGATAGTTTTCACGAGGAATGCATTCGTACTCGTTAGGGAGTGGAAGGAAGCCAGGTGCAGCGGCAGCAGCAGCCGCCGGCGTGGGCCGGTGCACCGCTGAGGTAACCGCGTGCGGGGGAGCGTCCAGGGCAGGTAGCGGCGGCGGCGGCGGCGGCGGCGGCGGCGGCGGCGGCGGCGGCGGCAGCGGCGGCGGCGGCGGCGGCGGCGGCGGCGGCGGCGGCGATGACTGGGCGGGCGGCGGCCACTGGCCGGCTGGCGGGGGCGAGGGCGGGGGCGAGGACGAGCCGCTGAGCGCGTAACGGCGCGGCGGCACTTGCCAGCTGGCCGCGCGGCGGGGGTGGGGAGGGGAGGGGAGGGGCCGAACAGCTGACGCCGCCACGAAGGGAGCAGGGGTGGGGGGAGGTCCGCCCGCAGAGCGCGCCAGGGGCCGTCGGCCGCGCCAGGCGCAAGCAGTTCCCAAGAAAGACGACAGAGTGCGCGCGAAGTCGGCAGCTTGCGAAGCCCGTATACACGGAGTATTAGGGATTCGAGAGACAACAAAACATCGACATTTGAACATTGATGCTCAACATTAAAACATGGATGTTAATAAAATATCGACAGAAAACTGGATAATTTGGGGAGGGCGGAATTTGAAAGTTTTATTTAATTATTAATAATTAAATATTCGTTTATTAATTTTTAATTGCCTTTGATAAAAAAAAACAAGAGAAGGAAGTTCAACCCTTTCCTTTAACCTACCGACCTTGAAAAAATCAGGTTTTCCTTCCTAGCAGTTTTCTCCGCAAGGTTATTCTTATTTAAAGACACATAGTGAGGATGCGAAAGGCGTGTGTATCATCTGCTTCCATCAAGATTGCACCGGGAAGGTGGTTCAGAACATCAATTGTTATTACTGCAGAGTCCCTGACCGGGAGGTATTAGGGTTCAAGTCCCGACAGGGACAGGATATTTCGACACTAGCTTCAAACCTACGTCGAATTCAGCCGCTATCCGGAGGAAAATTCTAGCGGCCGGCTGCTCATATCGGGAGTTTTTCGTGGTTTCTCCTATCAACACCAGGCGAATGCCGAAGCAGTAACCCAACAAACGGGCCACGCAGAGGTATTCAGGCGCCCATGGCAAGCACAGAATCTGCGCCCCTATCAGGATACTTCAAATTAGGGGTGTTATTTGCTTTAGCGTATATAGTCTAATAGCGTTTTCCATTTGTTGCACTGAAACCCACCCTAGTGCTGGGCACATACGTCATCGCTCCGCAACAGTGCTGCCCCACACGCGTGAAGGGCAGACGTGGGGCAGCCACGAATGAATCGGATTCCGGAACTGAGTCAGTGCGTGTACGCTACACAATGAGATTATAGACAGTTGTTCTTTGGTCTGCCACACTGACAGAACTCGTAAAATAAGAATTTTGGAATTTTGGTCGTTATAATTTTTATAATGATAATTTTTATTATAACAGATCTTGTACGAAGTCTTTTGGTAATTGTTTACTCCGTAATTCATAAAGTATTAACGCGTGTGATTCTTTATTTAAAAACTACCGAAAACTTCAAAAGCTAATCTGTCGAAAGTTCATTTCTCGAGATTTGCCAGTGATTGATTTCGAACATAGTACACTAGATTTCGAAACGAACGGCTTCTGCAGAATTATTTGGTTATTGAAAACTATAAAAATATTAATATGAGCATTTCCGCTTGCGCATGCGAGAAACTTCTTGGCACATTGTATCTTTGAATGATTTTGTAAGGGCATAGGTTTGATTACTAAATAGCACTAGATTTGTTAACATGCAGTAATTCACGGTTAAATATTACGAAAACACAACCTGATGTTCCGAACTTCAATAAGGTACAAAGTTATTTTAAAGCATTTCTTGTAAAACATGGTATTCTCCGTCATTCGAAGTACTCTGTGTGACAGGAGATCCTCAATTGCCTTTACAATTTCACCATGAATCCAAATCAACATTCATAACTTTGGTACCTAACCTCAAAACGGCCCAGTGCAATGGACTGCACCGTCGAGCTCGTCAGTGCAGGTTAGGGCGCCCCGAGTGCACCCTGGTTCAGTGTCATTGCGCGAATGGAACATGCGCTTCCCTGCACTGGTGCGCCCTAGCGGCCGAATGGAACACGAAAACTGCCCTGAGTGTGCACTGGGTGCGCACCAGTGCGGCGATTGGAAAACGCTATAAATAGCGCCCCCTGTGTGTGGCGCCCATGGCACGTGCCATGTCTACCATATCGTAAATACGCCACTGGGGCCACGGACCGTGCGTAATGTTTCCTTCCTCTTTCTTGTCCTATCCTCTCTTCTTACACACACCTACACTAACATGCACTACACTACCACACATGCCGGGAGACCAGTCGGAAGCTGAGAGCTTGTCCCGGCTGAGGCGATGCCCCGTTGGTGGGAGATACCTAGATGAGGAAAACCCCGCAAGTCGACCTATAGGTCGGCGAGGGATCTAGCCTAGCAGCGGGGAAAGATTACCATCTCCCGCGATTTAAAAAAACGTACACTACACTTACGGTACTAATGACATTAGTTGTTGACACACCTGGAAACATCAATCAATCAATCAATCAATCAACATGCAAAAACGTCTGCGTCGGGGTGCCCACTCAACGCAGGTGACTGACAGCAGTGGTCTCAGTGTGATGCTCGCCTAGCAGAGGCCGGGGTAGCCCTGGCCACTATTCTCGAGGCAACTGGCCATCAGATTCATGGGTTATTTATTAACAACGAGGTACACGAAGCTGTAAAAGCTGCACTTCTATTGAGCTACGTTAAAATACTAATAAAAGAATGCCTTTCTTTCTTTCGGAAGGCGTTAGAGTCCGAATCAAACTATGGCCTCACATCTGCGTTATCGCAGTGCTGCCAGTCTTTCGTGCTAAACAAAAGAAGTATTTCATAAGAAAAATTGAAGTTACGACATTAAAGCCACGCTATTAGCATCACAGACGATACAGAATAATACTTTCTTTTACCACAAAATATGATACTTCTAACAGCTTGAAAAACTTAAATTTCACAATTCAATTGGCATCAGAATACTGAGATCTTATGTATGTCACCTCCTAGTATTGCAGCATCAGAGAGTTACATTATATTGATATGTATAGAAACAGTAATTACACACAGCAATGAGAATTACAAGAATCTAATACTTATAATTTTAAAAAAAATGTACTGGAAATAATGTCATAACAATGGCCTACTACAAATGTTGGCAAAAGACATTGTAGAACTGTTTAAGAGAAGCAGACAAGCTCTTCGGCAAACGGACTCAAGGGAGAGTAAAGGAGCAGTAAGTGAGCTGGCTCAGTGCACTTTACATGAAGTCACATAAGCAAAATCATCGATTTTACGTAAGTATTTTCGTACATTTCCTACGAACTGATAGGTCAGACTGAATTAATCCGTCAATGACAGATTATTTACATTATTCCTTTTATTAATTTACATTTGTATACTATTACATTTTATATCGGATATATAGAAACACAGTCTTTGTTCCTCCTTTCAGAATGAATTCACGAGGTCGTGGTGAAAGCAGATATTTAATGCAAGTCGATTTTAAATAACAAGAAGAATGAATCTCATTAAAGTTTAACACAAAATGCATTTTATTTCCAATGTAATAGCTTTATTATTGATATCTATATTATTCTATTCATATTGGCGCTAAATTACGCCATTTTCATGAATTACGCCACTCCTGAAGGGTGATCTTTATAGTTTTTATCTCTAGCAGATACCATCAATATAAAGGAGTAAGTAAGTTGCAGGTTCTTTCAAAAATAATAGAGTACAGCCGTCTTCCCAACATCCAGCATTTGTTACTACATAAAAACAAAAGGTCAAACCGTGTATAAATGATGCAACGCGGTTTACACTATACGAAATGCAATAGCATCCAGGCAACTGTGGAATAATAGTTGATAATGACTAGCAATTTGTAAATAAACTATACAACAGAGTGCATTAGTTCCACAGAAATCATTAGAGAAGGGGAAAAGGAGAAATACTTTCACGTATTGCACCATCTTTCCTGAACCATCGCACCATCCAAAAAGGACGAATGAAGGTCGTTGAGAAACCGTTACTCTTTGAAGGCAAGGTGTTGCTTCTTATATTGTACTATGTATTTAAAATCTCAATACATTGCAAATTTCATGAAATTAAAATCGACAGTCGCAAACGCCGTACGTCACACTTCACGAATCATAGATAGGTAAATAATGATTTTTTTTAAATGTGAGTTTCCAGTTGCTGTCTTTATTAAAACATTAATGCACAATGAGCATTTTCACCTCTTCTCTGATGAAGTTAAGAAATGGAATATAGTGATTAATGAACAGAGATGTCACCTCAAAAAAGATTGGTAGGTACTTGCATTCGAGTGTCTTATATACTAAATGTACACTTGGTACTTCGGTCTTATAAGACTTTGTTGATGGCATGGCGTCCCAGCCTGGCGGCCATGGGCTCTGGAGACTTGTGGCAAGCAGTTCGCAACCCTTTACGCCATGTATTTGCCATTTACTACTTACGAGAAGTATTCACATCATCAACCAGCTATATGAACTGTGATTTTTCTTACAAATTTCTTCTCGTGCCGGCTCTGAATTATATTTTCAAAGTAGCTCCCGCACATTTTAGCCATAGGGAGGAAAAGTATTAGAATTACCTTAACAACCATCTCAACAAGTTTGAACTTCGCATTAACGCAAATTTCGTGATTTTTAATTTAAATGAAAGGAAGTGGGACCTATATTTTTACTTTCTCGCTACCGCTTACACAGTGGAGAAAACGTTTTGCAATGCTGTGGGAAATAATGACGAATTTTTGGCATACAAATTCTTATAATGGGGCCCTAGTAATTAAAAAGTGGATAAATTCAATTGCTAAATTTCGAAAAAAATAACACGTGGTGCAGCTAGAATTCAATTTGTGGGTCCTCGATACCGTAAAATCGGCTGACGGAAAAACGACTTTCTGTCCGTCCGTCTGTGAACAACGCTAGCGACTAAACCGTTCAGCCGATTTGCTCCAAACTGATATTCCCCTATCGATCTGTCTGATCTCGCAGCTTCTTAAATTTAAAACCGATGTTTTAATGTTGGGGGGCACTTTACATGAAACCCCTGGGACATTTTCCAAATTTTCCAAAAGATGGCTTCATCGTTTTTGATTAAATTTTGTTGTTGGATAATGTTAAAAACGTTTAAGAGAATGCTGCAGATCTCATGTCCGTTGAAAACCCTGATTTATTGGAAATTGCAAAAGTTCAACATTTTTTTCGTCGTTCTCCTATTACCACAATTATGAAGGTCGTGATATTATAGCTTTTCCCTGAATGAAATTCCTGTTCCTTAAAGACAGATTTTGAAATAAGGTCATCACAATTTTTCAAAATTTTTAGTACTTTTAGCGTAATGTTGAGTGAACTTATGGGTGAGAAAGTACGTGATGTTTTATCACCACTAATTTAAAACTATTTAGAGCCCATTTATTAGAAATATCAACTTCGTTACTTGATACTATATAGTTGAGCAGAAGTTCTTTAAACCATTACAAAACCTGCACCTCATAATATTGTAACATTTCCAATCTTAGTATTCACCCTTGATGGATTCTTTTTGCACCTTCATATATTCATCAATGTGTTGCAAAGCAAATTTATCAGTATTTCGAAAAATATTCCCATTCGTATTCCTGCAAGATTGGTGGCTCGCTGTCCCACATTGACATGGGTTGAAAATCTTTATTAGTTCTCGACGAGTTGAGAAAGGTGGCTTGGAATTAGTTAATGACGGTGCAAGTGGCCGGGTCGGCTTTCATACCTGGCACCGGTCTTTCGCCAAATTACAGGACGGCAAAAAATAATTGCACGTTGGCACGTTGGCAGTACCGGTTCATCCGGATCGAATTTAGAAAGAAAAGGCAGAAATTAAGTATTTGCCAAAGGGGTTCTTAGTCATCTCATACCAAGTCTAGTTTCTTCGCGAGAGAACAAATTTTGACTCCTAAATTACATTTCCACATTAGTAACTTTTCAGATCATGTGGGTTCTTTTATTGTCCTTTGTAATTAGAAAAGGATTAATTGTCATGTCTGATGTTTTTAAGTTGTCAATTTTTATAATATTGTTCGACAAAGTTAAAATACATCTCGAATTTCAATTATCTCAAATAATTAATACATATATTGTTAATATCACATTTTTTTAACCAATAGGCCAAGCAATGGATGCAAAAGTACGGAAAAGAAGCCAGCCAGATGTGGAATGTAAATACTGACGTTCCAATCATAATCGGACGCTGAGTGTTTCTCCCAGTTTAAAATAAAAAAAAACCTTCACTTCAGACTCCAGCATCACCTCATGATCCAGGAAATCGGCTATGTAACAATATGTATATCAAGGTCGTATATGTAACAACAGGGAAAATGCATTTTTCCCTCCGCAAATAAAAAAAACCTTCACTTCAGACTCCAGCATCACCTCATGATCCAGGAAATCGTGTATGTAACAATATGTATATCAAGGTCGTATATGTAACAATAGGGAAAATGCACTTTTCCCTCCGCAGAAAATGTGTTTGGATTTTCACGTGCATATGAAACACAGAGGTGTAACATCGACAGAAATACTCTCTGACGATACACATGCAAAGAACGGGTATCTCATTTTCTTCTAAGTAATTTTTCATTTCTGCCGTATGTTATGTGTCATCGTTGCAGGAAGAGAGTATATGTAATTAGGATTCGTGATATTATAGATCAAATAATTTCAGTAATAATAATAATAATAATAATAATAATAATAATAATAATAATTATAAGAAGAAGAAGAAGAATATGAATAATAAGAGGAGCCTTTATTTGAAAGGAGGAGTATTTATTTGAAATTGCGTTGCTATGGCCGTGCATCAGATTTCATTTGTAAGGCGTAAAACAATCTTGAGCTCCGTTCACAGCTCCGCTGCACTGTACACTAGCAGTGTGAGCTATCGCCTTGCAGATGGCGCTCCGCCTGGCCACAAACGTGGTTCGAGCGTGAACCGCTAGAGACCGCTAGTGAGAGATGTCGCTGAGCAAGTGAAGAGCACGATTTGCTGGAACTGAGGGAATACTCCCCCTGTGCTGCTAATGAAGACACAAATTCGCGAATGCGATTAGAAAACGTTCACTAATATCTTTACAATATTTTAAAACTACGCATCAGCTTAAAATGAAAACTTTGTATCAAGAATCATCAAAAAGAGTTTTATTGCAATTTTAGGTAGTAACTCAACTGAGTACTCATTGGTACCTCAGACGCAGCCTCTATCGATGACGAATCACAGAGCGATGTGTCCTTTAACGTTTCTATGTTTATGTTCATTATTTATGTAATTCTTCTTGTATAAATCCTCCTAAAGTTTGTAAAGCTGTGTTCCCTGGCCTAGTAATCTTATGAAGCTGAATGTGTGTGTATATACCTACATCACTGGTACTTTGTGTGTGTGTGTGTGAAACGCTGGGTAATCTACCAGTATCCACACTGAAAATAATACGCTAAGGAAACATGATGGGTTTTTCACATTTATAAGAAATTGAAGTTGAGAAAACCCATAATCGTGCAACTGCTGGTTAGGGAGTTACCTCCCAGTTCTGCATCACACAGATGCAAGAGAAAAACATCAGAAGTTAACAGGTTACCATACAAAAAGAAGGACGATGGGCGCACGAACAACATGCAACACACTTTACCATCGAGAATGACTCGGAAACGATGCGATCAATGATCTGTAAACCAGATTTCTGTGTCCTTAAGAAGAACAAGGGCAGGGGTGTCTGGAGGATGGGACACGGAAAATTCATGAGTACAAAATGTATTTCTTTCAATACATTTTTTTCAAAAAAATATTTAACTGTAGTTTCAATATGATTTACTTTAAAATATATTAATAATTAATGTAAATAATATATAAAAGGAACTTTTGTTGGAAACAAGGGATCCTCATGGGACAGGCTCCCCTTGTTTTCTCTGGACGCCCCTAGACAAGAGTTATGTCTATATGTCTTAATCTCCAAAACAAGACCTTTTGCGTTTTCTTTTCCATTTCTGGAGTGCATCCTTATTCTGTAGCATTGGCGCTCAAAAACGATCGCCGATGGGTTCCAGATGAATCAATTTTCACGTCTACAACAATAGTTTATAAACTGCGGAGTAATCGCATGGATCCTCTTACCGTCTGTGATGGCTCAAGGCAGCAGCTATTGTTACTGCAACATCTCTGACCTGAAAGTCGTACAGTACAAGTTCCAATGGTGGAAGATTTTCGACACAATCTGATAGACGGAATTAACTTGCTCTGCTGAGGAGAAGTTTAACGGCCAGCGGCTCTGATGTGTAGTTTCCAGTGGGTTCGCTGAATAATATCAGGCGAATGCCGGAGTAGTCCCCTAACAAACGGGCCTCGGACCGCGCGCGCTCTTTTCTCCCTATTCCTTGTCCTATCCTCATCCCTCACTTGCACACATTGCACCTCAACAAATGCCGGGGGTCCAGTGGGGAGCTTAGAGCTTCTCTCGCCTGGAGCGCTGCCCTCTGGTAAGACACTAGAGTCCCTGAATACAGAAAGTAGCGCCACCGCCGCCATTTAATATCCTTTCACCCGATAGCTCCATCAAGCAGAATTCAGAAATTGAGCAGAAATGATAACAATTGGTGACGTAATGGAGGTTTTTAAGATATGTTGACATTGGTTTGAGATAGGTTCATGGTTCTCAACACACAGAATACCACATGGTTCCAATTCTCCTGACAACTGGATATGAAATGGCGGGATTGGTGGAACAATGGAATGCACTACTCGCTGTATCTAGGAACTCTAGGAAGAGACCTGGCGGAGCCGCAAGCAGTCGGTGCGATCCAGCGTGGGAAGAACATCGCCGACACTTCCCGAATTGTAACATGCACTATATTTGCGGGATTAATTACCAGAACCGCGCCTAGAAACCCTAAATAATCAAACAATCCAGGTTAACATCCGAAGTTAAACGCTTCAGTTGCGGATTCACATTACATAGCTGTGAACTTGCCTGGAAACAACATACTGATTAGTGATTGATTAGTGGTTCTGGTCGCGTCAACAGTTAAGGTCATTACTCCCGTAAGTGTAGTGCATATTTTAATGCGTTAGGTTGTGTTGCTCTTGCCTCTTTGGATGGCGACATCCGGTCCCGAACTACCCGTCGGCTTGCGGGGTTTTCCCGATTAGGCATTTCCCACAAAGGGGGGAGATACCTGGTTGAGACATCGCCCCAACCGGACGAAGTCGAAGCGCCCAACTGGTCTCCCGATATATGTGGTAGTGTAGGGCATGCAAGTGTAAGTGTAAGGGGAAAGGATAGGACAAGGAAGACGAAGGAACGATCGCGTGCGGTCCGTGGCACGTTTGTTAGGGTGCTGCTCCGGAATTCGCCTAGTGTTGATCGGAGAAACCACGGAAAATGACATATTAGAGCAGCCGGACGCCAAAATTATCCCCCAGAATAGCGGCTAAATTCGATCTAGCTGCCTGTCTAGTGTCGAAAATGGGACTCGAACCATACGACTTCCCGGTCCTGGGCACCGCAGTGGCATCAACAGATGCTCTGAGCCACCTGCTAAGTCGATAAAACTGACGTAAATACAATCATTTCTTGGTTTAATGATAGGTAAATAAAAATAAATCACGAAAAATGTCAAGCCAAATTCTTCTCTTCAAAACAGACTCTTTCTACTTATCCGTCAATAATAAATAAGCATGCAGTTAAATGGCTTCAAAACGACCCTTCTGTAAAATATCTTAGACTTCAAACAGATAATAAATTAACCTGGAAAGACCATTAAATATCAAAAGCTAATAACACACACACAAGTATATTCAAATTGAATCCATTAATAAACAGAAAATGTAGATTGTCAATAGATTCAGCATTAAATATTTAAATACATTATCCAATCTTCATTGTCTTACGCATGCGCAATGTTGGGAGGTTAGGCAAAAACCAACTTTCGAGAATCGGGAAGTGGCGCAAAATAAATTCTTAAGAGATGCTTTCCGTGAAACAAGTCGAGATATTCCACAGACCTACTAAGTCCTCATTAATTATCTGTTTAACATGTAAATATTACTTATCCTTATTAAGTATCCTTAGTTGTAAGTTTGTATTTTTTTGAAACATTGTATATATTTGTTGACCTGTAAGTTGAAAGAATCCTATTTATGTCTACGTAACCAAAAACAGTCAAAATATATTATTTTTTGGAACAAAAATAATAAAAGCTAAAAAGCCGATAAAACCGCGTATGGACGAATGAGTGAGTGAAATAATAAGTAAATGAATAAGTGTATGAGTGAATGAATAAGTGAATGGATAAGTGAATGATGAGTGAATGAGAATGAATAAGTGAATGAAAAATCAATGAATAAGTAAATGAAAAATCAATGAATAAGTGAATTAATAAGCGAATGAATAAATGAATTAATAAGCGAATGAATAAGTGATTGAGTGAATAAGTGGATGAGTGAGTGATTGAACGAGTGAATGAATGAGTGAGTGAGTGAGCAAGTGAATAAGTGACCGAACGCATGAATGAATGGAGTGATCGGCAGCATGCAGTTGACCGAAGCGACTACTCACCGCGCGGCGAGGTGCAGGGCGTTGCATCCGTCGCCGTCGACGTCCGTGGGCGCGCAGCGCGTGCGCGTGGCGAGCCAGCGCAGCGCGCGCAGGCGGCCCAGCACGGCGGCGTCGTGCAGCGGGGTGGCGCCGCAGCGGCTGCGCGGCACTTCCCCTTGGGCGTCCGCCTCGCGCAGCCAGCGCAGCGCGCGCAGCCGGCCGCCGCGCGCGGCGTGGTGCCAGGGCCCGGCGCCCGACGCGTCGCGCGCGCGCAGCACCAGCGGCAGGGGAGCCCCGCGCAGCGCGCGCACGTCCCCGCGCCGGCACGCGCGCAGCACCCACGGCGCCTGCTCGTCGCACGCGCCCCCGTGCACGGCCACGGGCACGCTCTCCTCGCTGGCCGAGCGCGCGCGCTCCGACCCCGGGCTGCCCGACGCGCTCGACGCCTCGCCCGCGCGCCCCTTGCACGCCAATGGGACTGTACTGGCGCTTCCATTGCATTGTGGCGGAGCCGTACTGACATTCTCCTTGGAATGCAGTGGTACCGTACTAGAGCTCGCCTTGGATTGTGGCGTGTCCGTACTGGAGCTCCCCTTGCATTGTAACGGGGCCGTACTGGCATTCCCCTTGGAATGCTGTGAGACCGTATTGGAGCTCTCATCGCATTGTGACGGGGCCGTACTGACATTCTTCTTGGAATGCTGTGGGACCGTACTGGACCTGGCCTTGGATTGCGACGGGTCACTACTAGCATTTCCCTTGGAATGCGGTGGGACTGTACTGGAGCTCCCCTTCGATTGTGACGGAGCTGTAATGCGGCTCCCTTGGTTTCGTGATGGTATCTTATTGGCACTACCTCTAGATTGTGATGGGACCGTACTAGGACTCGCTTTGCTTTGAGAAGGTATCTTATTGGCTCTCCCTTTGGATTCCAATGGAACTACACTGGATTGCAGCTGTACATTGCCCTCCATCGCTTGCTTTTGAATTGGCATGATGATTTCTTCGTCTTTTCTTTGCGATGATACTTCATTCCCTCTCCCTCTGATTTGCAGCGCTACCTTGGACTCATATAGCGCACCTTCTGATGGTGTCGCATGCGATAGCTTCCTAATTTCGGAAGGAACGTCGTATTCCGATTCGGCTGAACGTTTCGCTGGATTAGCTTTCTTATCTGCTATTCCACCTTCTGAGCTTAAGTTTACTTCAAGGGAGGATTTCTTATTAGCTATTAGCTTCTTAGTACGCTCTTCCTTATCCACATTCTGTTGTAAATGGTCTGCAGCAAATATTAAAGACAAGCTATTATTTTTATGATTACAATTTTCCTCAGAAAAATCAGAATCATGGAAAAGTTCCTCTTTAGACGAAGTTTGTTTGAGAAAAAATGAATTCCTCTTTACGATAGAATTCCTTCGATCGTTCTTTCCCTCCCCTCTTCTAGCAATGTTTTCTTCATTATTATTTTTCTCATCTTCAGAATCGTCAGAAGAAGATTCACTTTCTGTAACTGTCTCCAGGGTGATTCCCAGATTAGAACGATTCAGTTTGCTACAAGGCATTCTTCGAAGGGATTGCCTCGAAAAGAGTTTACGAATATTTTTTCTCTGAAGACTCAAATTATTACTGGTCGTAGATGAAGCGACTTCATTGTGTAAAGAAATCTTTATTCCAGCATGATTGGACATGGGACCGCTTCTAATATGATCGGTTTCTCGGATGGTTATGGGGCCGAAGGTAGGTTGCTCGTAACCGTTTTGTTGGGCAGTGCAGTGAATGTCCTCGCATTCCGTCCAGCAGTCGTCCTCAAAGGTTCCGTTCACGAGGTCATGATGGAGGTGCGCCGCGTGGAGCTCTTTGGGCCCTCGCGCCCTGGAGGGCGTCGCCCTGTCCAGGTCCTCACCGGGGGGCGAGGCGTGCGCTTGCAGCGCCCTCCTCACCAGCGCGGCCGACAGCAGCCCGCCGGGGCCTCCCCCGTCCTCGTCGTAGTCGGGCGGCGAGGGCGGGCGGGCGTCCTCGTCCGAGGACAGCGCGGGGCGGTTGCAGCGCAGCAGCAGCGAGTACGTCGCCGTGAAGCGCGGCCTCCCCGACCCGCCCTCCTCCTCGACCTCCTCCTCTACCTCCTCGGAGGAGGAGGGCGCGCGGCGCAGCGCGGGCTGCGCGGGCCGCCAGTCGCTCTGCGCGCGGCGCAGCAGGCGCTCCGCCGCCGCCGTGTACTCGCGCAGCGCGCTGGGCCGCTCGCAGAACGACACCCTGCGCTTGGCTCTGCTCTGGCCGCCGGCTGCCGGGCGACGGCGCTCGGACGCCGTCCTGGACACTCGGCGCCCGCCAGGGGGCGGCGGGGGCGGCGGCCACTGCCCGCGCAGGCGCAGCAGCCGCTGGAGCCGATCGCACGGCACCGCCTCCTCCTCCGCTTCCGGTGTTTGGTGATCGTAATAGTCCGCCGTTTCCAGCTCCGGCGCGCCGTTGGCGTGCTGATACAGAATGCTCGAGTCCACCTCCCGGTGTTGATCCAGGAAGCCCACGTCTACACCTGGGTTTTGATACAGGATGCCCGCGTCCACATCTGGGTTCCGATACAGGGTGCCCGCGTCCACATCTGGATTCCGATACAGCGTGCCCGCGTCCACATCTGGATTCCGATACAGCGTGCCCGCGTCCGCATCTGGGTTCCGATACAGGGTGCCCGCGTCCACATCCGGGTTGTGATACAGGGTGCCCGCGTCCGCCGGGTGCTGGTACAGGCTGCTGCGGTAGTCGTGCTCCCACGGGGCGGCGAGCGTGCGCGCGCGCGCCCAGGGCGCCCCGCGCTGCGCCAGCCCGAAGGCGTCGCCGCCCAGCGGCACCACGGCCACGCACGCGCTCTGCGGCGGCGGGGCGCGCGGCGCCGCGTACACGTCGCCCGCGCGGTGCGGCCCGCGCAGCAGCGACACGGCGGCGTCGCGGCGCCGCCGGAAGGGCAGGCTGCGCGCGGCGGTGGGCGGGGCGGTGGGCGGGGCGGTGGGCGGGGCGGCGGGCGGCGGCGGCGCCGCGGGGGCCGGGGCGTCGAGGTGGCCGCCGCAGCGCGTACACGAGGCGGCGGGCGGGCGCAGGCTGGCCAGCGACGCCGCGCGGCGCCGGCGCCGGATGCGCGTCTCCACGCCCGACAGCTCCCTGAGCCCGCGCGCCGGTGCACGACGTTATGTATTGCTTCGTGGATTATTGAAATACAGTAGAACCTCTTTAACCAGGACCACTTTAACTCGCACCTCTTCAACCAGGATCCCTTTAACTCGCACCTCTTCAACCAGGACCCCTTTAACTCGCACCTCTTTAACCAGGACCCCTTTAACCCGCACCTCTTTAACCAGGACCCCTTTAACTCGCACCCCTTTAACCCGGACCCCTTTATCCCGGACCCCCTTAATACGAACCCTTTTAAACCGCACCCCTTGAATCTGCACCTCTTTACCCCGCACCTTTTTAACTCGGACCACTTTATCCCCGACTCCTTTAAGCCGCACCCCTTTAACCCGCGCCTCTTTAACTACACTTGTTTTACAGATGATAAACCGCCATTCTCAGTACGTATGTTGCTCGAATTCATTTGCCAGCGGTCGCGTTCATTGCCTTTACCTCACTTGTCAACCTTCTCCCTTCCCTCAAGCCTCCAGCGACGGGCCACCCACAGAGGGGACAGTGGATGGGAGAAGTGGGTATGGCGATGCATTCCGGAAGTCACCAGCTAGTTCGTAACGATGCATATTGAATGCAGCGTAAATACATATTATAATGTGTTTGTAGGTGAAAGTGTGCCGACAACAACTTTTAAACGCAGTTAAACATATTATTTGGCAAGTCCAAATTCTCTTTTATCGTTTTTCTCTGGTTCTCTGGATAACCCGAATTTAAGATTTTTCAGATCGCCCCAGACCCAGTTGATCCGTATTAACAAGGTTCTACTGCACTCATTTTATGAAATATAAATTTAAAATTTTATTTTAGTTTTAAAGTTGATTATATCTCACGTTCGGGACAACACAGTCACTTCTCAAAAAATATTTAAGGGTACAATTTCATTGTAGCGCACCTCAGAGCTGAGCGAGTGGTTATCGTTTTGGACTGTCAATCCCAAATGTGCAGTTTGGATCCCCTTTGAGATGCACGGAGTTCCAAAGGGCAAAAAATTCACAGTCGCCGTGTGGTATGCATACTTGCGGCGTGTAGAAGAACCGTGATTAAATGCGCAGCAAAAGTAATTTCTTCCGCCATTTACGTTCTAATAAAATCCCAAATTCCTTTACAGATGACCTCTCCAGTAATTAATAAATATTTTTGAAATCATTCTTGTGGTGCCCTGGCGGCTAATAAGGAAGAAAAAATTATCTGCACACTAGGAGCCTTCTATGTACAAAGTTCCCACTTATGCGACTGTATAAATCTTCAAGCGGGAATTTCAATCAAACAAATTATTTAACCTGCAGCCATTTATGACTTGGCCAAAGAGCACGTGCCTTACTTTTCATGCCACCTATTTTGTGACTTGTCTTTAGCAACTAATTACAAGTAAAAATAGTGTATTTTCTAAACATATTACTTCACTTTACTGAAACATCTTGACATCTGACTGAGTTGTCCCTGGGTCAGTGATGTATGTTCGATACATCTATATTCTGAAGGGGTTCCATTATTTGATCATGCTTACCCTCACAATATCGAATATTCGGATTTCTATGAAAGTTTACCAGCAGATAAACATAATCGAAAACAAATATAAAGACAGACTTTTCAACACTTAATATTTTGGATAATAAATCTTCTTGTAATTGTCAGAAACACTTCAAAATTTGACTATTTACGTTTGTGATTATACACTATCTGCTAATGAAGTTTCATAAAAAAGACTGTCCGACATAGTGAGTGTTGGTGTGGTGGAGAGATTACTATCAGAAGGGACCGCTTTGACTGCTACTGCTTGGCCACTGCTGGCAACATAACAGCAAGTTACGTCCATGAACTCATTTCTCAGTGCGTTCGTTTACAGCTAGCTCATTTGTAAAAGGCTTCATCACTATCTTTTGCAGTGTCATTGCCCTGCATGAAGTTCATTTGTTTCCCGATCTGTCAAAGTGGTCCCTTCTTAAGGCGGCTCCACACATTAGTTATTAGGCAAGTAGCGAGTAACCGCTCGCCGAATCCCGAGTAGTGTGGATGAGTTGCTTGCTATTTGCGCGAGTGACGAACATTCGGTGCTCGCCCTACCCACTGCGTGTCGGTCTTTAGGTCACCTCAGAGGGAGCGAACATTCGCCGAACACATCAGCTGTTCGGAATTGTACTGGCAGTAGCTCGCTGCTCGGCGAATGCCGAATGTGTGGTGCCGCCTTAAGAAGGTACCACTTTGACATGTCGGTAGAATGGTATACTGTACTGTAAGACATGCTGTTGTTTCTGTTGGAAAGCATATCAATCTGCAATTCTGGAGAGTGCATTAACTCAAAATTCATATTTTTTACTTGTACCACTATTACAGTCCACCAGCAATTTGTTTCCCGACTAGTCAAAGTGGCTCCACACATTCGGCATTCGCCGAGCAGCGAGCTACTGCTCGCCCGATCCCGACCAGCTGAGGTGTTCGGCGAATGTTAGGGCGAGCGCCGAATGTTCGTCACTCGGCAAATAGCAAGCGATCCATCCACACTACTCGGGATTCGGCGAGTGGTTGCTCGCTGTTCGCCGAATAGCGAATGTACGGAGTAGGGTAACGACTTTTTCATTTTTTTCTCAAAAATTATTTCCTGCAGCACAAATGGATGAACTTTTACCTATTAATGACTAAAATGAGGTATATTCCATTGAAATATTGGAAAAGATCGCGCACAAAACATTTTAAAATGTTTATGTTCTGATACAATTTGGTATCAACATTACTATTTATTAATTTGTTAGTATTGTTTACGTTAAGGCCTTTCCTATTTCAGTTGAGTATAAAACAACATGTCGTTCAGGAAGAGCTCTTCCAACATGGAGAAAAATAAGGAAACCTGGACAAAGAACTTAAGCGCCTTCAAGAAGACGCAATGTGACAATTTACGAAGCACTATTGAGTGAACGGAGTCCAATGCCCCTGAAAAACTACGTTACTGGCCGCGTCAAATTTCTTGGTCGCTTCTTCCTGTTTACAATGACTTGAAAAAAGGCAAAACGGTGATAATTAAAATTTTTAAAATAATTTTGTGCGTGAGTTTATTTATCAAATCACCTTGAAAGTAAGATTGTATATAAATTTTAATAAAAGCTCATCAAATTATGATACAGGGCAATGAGGTTGTAAAAAAATCATCACCCTACACTGCGATTTTTCTAACTTTGCCCCTCAAGGCCACTCAAATCCCATCTTCGCGGTAGACTATGTCACGGTATTTCGCATCTTTCTCTGTCGTTCCGCGAGATGTCGCATGATCGCGACCGTATCAAGCAGTGCTTGCGATCATGCGACATCTACCGACAAGACCGAGAAAGACGCGAAATGCCGTGACATATTCCATCGCGAAGATGGGATTTGAGTGGCCTTGAGGGGTAAAGTTAGAGAAATCGTAGTATAGTGTAGAGCCGCCATTAGAGTACTACCTCCTCTACAGAGTGCGTCCTTGCCTGTAGCTCTTGGAGCGGCGCACGGGGGCGCTGGCGGCGGCGGCGGCGGCGGTGGCGGGCGGCGGGGGCGGGGCCAGCTCCCGCAGGCTCTGCGAGCGCTGCACCCCCAGCTCCCGGCGCCACAGCGGCTCGCGCGCGGGGGCGGCGGCGGCGGCGGCGGCGGCGGCGACGCTGGCGCGGCGCGGCCTGTGTCCCGCCCCCGCCCCCGGCCCTGCTCCCGCGGGGGCGGCGCTCGGCGGCGGCGGCGGCGAGGGCGCGTCGGCCTCCGGGGACGGGCTCTCGCCCACGCCGCTGTCCTCGTCGCGGTGGTCCTCGGCGGGGACCTTGCGGCACGCCGGCGCCGCGCGCGACGCCCCCGCGCCCAGCGCGCCCATCGCTGCTGGCGCTCCTAGCGCGCGGCGGCCGCTCCGCGAACCACGGCGCTGCTCCGCTTCATCGGCGCCCGCGGAAACGCGGTGCCTCTTCCAAATAGCACTGTATTCACCGACGTGTTGACGACGTTTTAGTTGCCGAATGAGTCCTATTATATTTTCACGCCAGGTAACAAATCACATACAAATCACCGTGGCCAATGCTGTGTCCTCTTGAAATCCGATGAAGAAAATAACACTTTATACACCGTCCTCTTGAGGAGTACAATGAAGTACACCAATGCGACTTATTTTTTTGCGAATCTTTTCACATCAAATTATAAATTAGACACAAAGCATTGCGGTCAATGTGGCTTCATTTTCAAATTCAATGAGCAAAATAACACTTTTCACGCCAACGTGTTAACGAGTATGTTCATGTAGCCGAATGTGTCGTGTTATCTTTTCACACCAAATTATAAATTAGACACAAGTCACTGCGGGCAATAAGCATAACTCTTTTCGCCAAAACATTTATAAGAATCTCACTTGTGGCATGTGCCTGTTCATGAGTTCGTTACTCATCACACAATGCGTTGATCTTGTTGTTCTTTGGAACTTTCGTGCAAATGGATCACTGTCTATTACTAAACTATATCGCTTCTTTCGATCGGTGCAAACAGTTTCACTTCACTTTCTACACTGCCGTAATGGCGGATTTATCTCAGAAGCTTACAGCAGTTTCTCTCGTTGCACCTCAGTTTCTCGATTCCTATTACGAGCGCCGATTTTTCATATTATAACAGTTCACTGTCCTTAAGATCGTTTGAAACATTTCATGCACCTTTGTTGACTTGATAGTTCCATGAGTTATAGTATGTGTACAAGCACTGGAGTGTTTCTATTGTGGGCGAAATCACAATGAATTTATTGCGGGTCTGTTTCTTTGCAGTCTTCTTGCTTGCGTGTGGTTGATAACGCGTTAATTGAAACGCGTAACTGCATTGTTGTTGAGAGCGTTGCTTCAGCTTCTAAAGCGCTTTCTGCGAGCTGAGGAGTTTCTCGCAGCGCATCTGTATGAGGCAAGTGCAGGGTCAGCACTAGCGAAGCCGTGCGCGCAGAACGCAACCCCACTACTTTTCAGCGCCTGCAGATTGCAATAGCACACACTGAGATACAGTTAGTAACAGTCTTGTTTGTACCGTCCATAATTTGCTCGAAAATAGTTAATTTTAAGTGGAAAATTAATACTAATGAAAAATGTATTACAAGATAATTGAATAATTCCTGTTAAATAAAATGTAACTTTGTACACCTAGAAGAAATGGTCGTAAATCTTAAATTCACCAGCGCATTTGGTCGCTCGGGATCTAGCCATTAAGGTTCGCAAGCAGCAAAACGTGCTGGTGAACTTCAAATTCAAGGTCGTTTCGTCTAGATGTACAAAGTTACATTTTATTTAACTAGAATTATTCAATTATCTTGAAATATATTTTTCATTAGTATTAATTTTCCACTTAAAATTAACGATTTTCGAGCAAATTATGGACTGTACAAACAAGACTGTTCCAAACTGTATATCATATCAACTTCGTTCCTCTAAAATATCAGTTTTGAAGTAATATTTTGCTGGTTGTATACATTAAGGAAAACTTTAATGCCGCTTAAATGAAAATTGTTAAATTAACAAATTAAGAAATTTCGTCTACAATGATTTTGTATTTCATGTGCATTTTTATATTCCAATAGCCTAATTGTGGTCAAAATATTTCATTTTATTTGCTAAGTATGAACAAATATTACTATAAATTTTACGATTTTTACCATGAATTTCTATGAATTGGATACAATAGTACGTAAAATAACACGAAGAAATACTGATGATGAAAAGCGTTCAACGTTTATTTATGTAAATAATTTTTAATTGACCTCTGATTGGAGATAGTATTTGGAAGAATTTTGAGTATCTATACTAAATTTCTCTATACTGCTAGCGATGCTCTAATTAAAATCTTGATTCCAAAACGCACACCCTAACTTATCGATACGGACGAAGTGCGGGTGACGAGGTTGGAGACGTCCACGGTAAAACAAAACAGACAAGAAAGTAAAGATGTGGTAGTTTCGAAAGACTAATCGATTACTGAATGGGCATCAAACAAAGGGAAATAGACATACTCCTTGAATGGAAATTGTTTAAATAGGTTAACGTTTTAATATCGGATAGCCATCGTACCAACAAGGAAATTCAATGACCAGCAAACAACCACTACAGTATTCTCTTCGAAGTGCTCCATGTCTGCAACAACCAATTTGCTTTCATAAATTGCATTAAAGATCAAGAAACACCACGCCCCTGATACTTTCTACATCCAAAAGTAAAGCTTGTTCTCAGTCGCACTTGGCAATAACCACTTAGAGGGGACGGAGGGTAACCCAAACAGACGGCGCGCGTCGTTGTCAGCAGGTCTCAATTCTCAATTGAGGAGCAAAGATTAAAAACGTGACATGTCCACTTCACTATTTTCTAGTAAAACTGAAAAATATAGCAAACATTTTATACTTTTCAACTCAACGTGTTTAACTCATCGTCCAGAGTACTTCTTAATTTATTGCAAGACATTTCATGTTTTTTTCCTGCAAATAAAATTCTAAATAAAAACAATGGAAGAATTCAATTTTTGCCAATTGGACATTTCATATTTTGAATGTTTGCTCCTCAATTTGTGTAACAAAAGAATGCCAGTTTATTAAAGAAAATATATTTTTGAAAATTCATTCAATACTTTACGGGAAATAGAGTTCAAAGAAATTGGTAGAGAAATAAATTTGTATAATGTGTAAAATGTACGCCAAATACGTAAAATATATTATTGGAAGTATGTACAAAATATGTAACGAAAAATTTGGATATTGTATAAGGATGGTTGTGGTTAGCAAAGATCACAATTTTGAGAACTGAATAAAGATATGCAAAAAATACGTAATTACCTAAGAAAACAGACAATCTTCTTAAGAATAGTAAAAGTAATAACTATTGCGAATAAAAATTTTAATAAGCACTGTGGTTATGAATAATTTATAGCCACTTTCCTTTTCATGTGATTTAGCACAGAATACTAACACTGAAAGTCAATAACAAAATAGTTCCCATGGAGGGAACTATTTTGTTATTGACTTTAAAGTGTTCATTGAAATTTTCAACAGAACATGAATGAATTCAAAAGTGTATTTGTGGAAAAAATGTGTTCAATGCAACGAAACATTCAAGGCTTTAAAGATGAGACTATAAGCCAGTGGTGTCAAGGTCTTCTACTGGTAGCAGTGGCACGCGTCGTGGCGCCGTGGCATGCCACGAGCTTCTCTGCGCGACTAGCGTCGGGAAAGTAAACTATTAGTAACTCCGCCGTTTTACAATAGGGATGGCGTTGTCTCTGGTGACGAGGTAATGAACTGCGTGGAGGTCGATTTCGTCGTGGCACTCGTGCCACGGACTCCCGCTCGTGGCATCGACCTCTACAACATTGCCATAAGCCATACTAGGAAAACTCGGCAGACGTTGTTCTGCCCTTCATCTCCCGTTTTCCCCTCCCATCTCCCTTTCTCACTGTCTCTCCCTCCCTCACCCCGTCCCTGTCTGTCTCTATGTCTGCTTTCTGTCCCATTTACATTTAATTCCAGATTCTGCACATCTCTGAGAAGGTGAGGTAATATCGGGAAGCGCTGGACCGGCAAAAACGTAATAGAATGCTCAAGAAGAGCTTATCCTATAATATCCTACAATTTTGAGGCCTTTGGCATACATAAACCTTCTGGATGAAAAAATACGTAGAAATGCCAACTTTCATGGAGATCGGTCCAACGGTTTCGGAGTCTACCTTATATATATATATATATATATATATATACATACATACATACATTCATACATACATACATACATACATACATACATACATACATACAGAGTGTTCAGAAGCTCGCGTTACAAAAAAATACCCCAAATTCAGTGTTGACAGTCACGACGAATGGCAGGTCCAGTTTTTTTGAAAAAAAATTGTCTTTGAGGACATTGAGATTAAAAATAACGTCCGAGCGCAAAATTCAAACCGGCAGCTAGGACATTGCAGACGGCGGCGTCTCCTCCTGCGCGGAGCATTTCCTCGTTTCTCCGCGTAAACAGTGAAACAGTCGAGTAATATTCTCTAATGAAAGCCTCGCTTGGATCACACTAGAATACGTTAATAGTATCAAATATTTGTAGGTTCTGTTCAATAAATATTTTAAATGTACTGATTGAAAATCCAGTTTTGTTCAAAATGATAGCCACGGTACACGGCGGTGTAAACATACATGATGAACACGATCCAACATTTATGAAAAATATTGACTCTCCTGGAATGGTGGAATTGTTAATTTAGCACATATTCACATGAACCGTGCCTTGAGCTTGAGATTGTCACATACGTGAAGTTTATTCTAAATATCGTGATAAACTAAAAAGCATTTTGGAAATGAAATGTTCGTTCATGAAAATACCGAGTAGGCCGCCGTGTACCATGGCGATCATTTTGAACAAAACTGGATTTTCAATAAGTACATTTAAAATATTTCTGTGGTCACGGGGTAAAAGTTCTTAAGTCAATTTTTGGCAAAATTGGGTTAAGTACTGAAACTACAAGTTAATTATCTATATTTGATTTTAGTAAAACGCCCGAATTCAAATGTTGCTTCCCAAACGAGAAAAAAATCATTAAGAAATAGCGTTTAGCGTAGGAACAAGCGGTGGCTCAAAAATCTAAACTCTTGTTTTCTCCAAACTAAGATTTTTGACATAAGGACATTTATCCCGTGATCACAGACTTATTGAGCAGAACCTCCAAAAATTTGGTTCTAGGCAGGTGCTCGACGGAGGGCGAAGGGGGACGGGCGCGGCGTGGACGCAGGATTGGCTGCATGGATTCAGTTAGCGACTCCGCGCGAAGCCAGCGGTGTTGAAAACCTTAAGAATCACCTTTCAAAAGTAAAAATGCTACGAACAAGATTTAAATTCGATGGTGTAACGGTTAGCGTACCGGACTGTCATACCCAAGTTCGCGGGTTCAATCCTGATCGAAGGCGTGGATTTTTAAGGGCGAAAAAATCCGTCGTACGCCTTCCTTCGGAGGGGAAGTACAGCCGGCTGTCCCATGTGAGTAGATTACATGCAGTAGCATGTAAAAGATCCTCAAGCCTATATTTAGGCTCTGAGCTAAATTCAAATCGCCTGTTTCGTCGCCCGAGATAATACATTCTTTCTCCGCTAGTTGGTGAAAGGAGCGTAGCGAAATTTGCGTGGTCAAACGGAAGAGCGGGCCTGATGGCCCGAGTCTCGCCACCTAAAATAAGGCATTAACTAACTAAATTAATTTATATTATGGAAAGCCCGGTCATAAATTTTGAGTTGAGATGCTATGACCCTATCCTGATGATTCTGTATGATTGTACTATGTACGATACTACTGTAGGATTGTACGATGTGATACTATACTATGTAATGATAGACAGTTATGTTAATGTTATGATATGTAACTCCTGAATTGATATGTTATGATTCTGTCCTGATGATACAATATGATTATGTTATGTAAGATGTGATGCTACTCTGTTATAATACTTACGTTACTATAATAACGAATGAAATCATAATTGTCTGTAAATATCTGTTATAAATTATTGAAATTTTTAATAACCTCAGTCGTTGATGCGACTAAAAATAGTGAGAAAAAAGTTCTAATTTGTACACCTCAGTTGTTATTGTTATTATTATTCCTCTAATTCACGACTAGAGATGTTATGAGTCGGTTTATTATAAAGTCTACTCCGGGTTGCAACCAGTCTCCTATGGAGCAGATCTAAGGACTGTCGGTGCCTCTACAATACTTTGCGCAAAAAGTGGGCTGTTCCAAATAAAGCAATTTCTTGCACTTCCTGGTCTTGTTGCATTACCTGGGAGTTTAGCCAAGTTCTTACACAAATTTTGCGGAACAAATCCCAGAGCTCCGATAACTATCGGTACGACCTGTGCTTTTACGCCCCACACTCGGCTGATCTCGATTTCCAAACTCTTGAATTTAAGACGTTTCTCTGCCTCCTTGGTAACGACGTTTTGATCTCAAGGTACAGCAACATCGATAAATAAACACGATTTTTTCGCCAAATCCCGGATGACTATATCCGGTTTGTTTGCTGCTATCGTGCGATCAGTTTGAATTTCTTGGTCGTACAATATCGTACACAATCCAACAGACGTCACCGGTTTTGGTGAGTGTTCGTACCACTTGGGGCATGTGTTTGGAACTTGAAGGCCGGTACACATTTGCCAGTGGAGGTAGCTACACATCCTGTCATGTCTTTTCAGGTATTCGGTCTTTGCTAGGATTGGACAAGCTGAGACAATATGATCAATGGTTTCTACTTGCTCCTGGCAAATGCGGCATTTATCATCTTGGGAAATTTTGAGAACCGCTTTATCATAATGTCGTGTTCTCAAGGCCTGATCTTGGGCAACTATTAAAAGTGCTTCCAATTCTGGCTTCATTCTTCCCCTTTTGAGCCACATAAATGATTGATCTTTATTGATCTGCACCTTGTCCATTCTTTTTAGGTATTGTCCGTGGAGTGGTTTGTCTCTCCACGATTTCTTTAACATTTTTCGTGTCTCACACTTCATGTTCAGCAGCATCAGTAGTTCAGTGTCTGTGTTATTCGAAGTGTCTCGCCTATAATAATAATAATATAATAATAATTATTATTATTATTATTATTATTATTATTATTATTACTATTATTATTCCTCTATATCACGACTAAAGATGTTATGTGTCGGCTGAATATAAAATCTACTCCAGGTTGCAACCAGCTACCTAAGAAGCAGATCTAGGGACTGTCAGTGCTTCTACAATACTTTGCGCAAAATGTGGTTTGTTCCAAATAAAGCGATTTCTTGTACTTCCCAGTCTTTTGAATTACCTGGGAGTTTAGACAAGATTTTACACAAATTATTATTATTATTATTATTATTATTATTATTATTATTATTATTATCTTATATATTATTTCTCAAAGGGCTGTTTGGTCTTTTCAATAAATTGGGCGACATACGAAACCGATCTGTATAAAGAAGCAATGGATTGAAAAATTGTGTTTCTTTTCACCTGCACATGGGACATTCGTATTGAAAAAGGGCGTTAAAAATACCTAAATATTAAAAAAAGTAGTAATTCGGGATCTGTAATATCTGATTGCCGCGCGATCTGTCGGTAGAAAATTACACTCGGACGGTGGCGGGAAATGCAATCTCAAGCATTTTTGTTTGTTTCAATTTAGTGTAGGTTGTGTAAGCACGTGAACGTGATTTTCTACATTGAATAGAAATCTTGAAATATGAGAGGTTAGTGATCTTAGTGAGGTTAGGTCGTTTATAATGCTGGAATACAAAACAAGAATTTAAGCAGAAAACAGTTTGGTTATTTGACTAACCGTGCGATTTAATCGCACGGGTTCTCACTAGTTATTATTAATATTAATATCGTCAGTGATAATGGTGGAGGTGGGTATGGCGCAGTGTGTGGCCTCACAGAGGAAGCGCGGCGCCGGGCGGCAGTGGCGACCTCCCCCTCCCCTTCGCCCGCCTCAAGTGGCGCAAGTGGGAGGATGACGCCGCCGCGCTGGCGTAAAGCCGGTGACGTCCTCGTCCTCGTCCTCGCCCGCGTCCTCCTCTGCGAACCACACCGCGCGCCCGCCTCGCCCTCCGCCAGAGTTTCTTCGCTGTCATGACGCCCCCTCCCCCTCCCCCTCGCGCCGCTCGCGCACGAGCCGAGACGGCATTTGTTCCTCGCGCACGAAGGCAAGTGCCATTTAAGGGGTTAAGATGAGTTTAGCGTACGGCAGTGGTGTCAAAGTCTGCTACTGACGGCAGTGGCACGCGTTGTGGCATCGTGCCATGCCACGAGCTTCTCCGCGCCACTAGCGGCGGGAAAGGACACTATTCTGTGGTCACGGGGTAAAAGTTCTTAAGTCAATTTTTGGCGAAATTGGGTTAAGTACTGTAAATACAAGTTAAGCATCTATATTGTATTTTAGTAAAACGACTTAATTCTAATGTTGCCTCCTTAACGAGAAAAAAGCGTTGGGAAATAGCGTTGAGCATAGGAGAAAAGCTTTGGCTCAATAATCGAACCCTTGTTTTCCCCAAACTACGATTTCTGACTTAAGAACTTTTACCCCGTGACCACAGTATTAGTAACCCTGCCGTTTTACAATAGGGATGGCGTTGTCTCTGGTGGCGGGGTAATGAACTGCGTGGAGGGACGGTTTCGTCGTGGCACTCGTGCCACGGACTCCCGCTCGTGGCGTCGACCTTGACAACACTGGCGTAGGGAATATCTGGGGAGCAATGATTTTTATCGAGAAGTTAGTGATTCCAGGCGCGTCAACTGCTCAAGTCCTTAGTCCCGTAAGTGCAATGCATGTTTTATTGCGGGAACTGGCGGCAAACTTCTCTCGCTGGATGGAGAGATCCAACGCCCACCAACTGTCAGCTAGCGGGGTTTTCCTGATGCAGGTATCTCCCACCAGAGCGGCACTTTCCCAGCCGGGACAAACCGTAAGCTCTCGACCGGTCCCATGTCTGGTAATGTAGTGCATGTTAGTGAAAGTGTGGGTATGTAAGGGGTGAGGGTAGGGCAAGGAAGAGGAAGGAAAGTGGATGATCTTGGCTGTCCGGGTGACGCCGCGTCGAAGGCTGTGTTGCCGACGTTTCGACCATCTTATCGTGGTCTTCCTCAGGGCTGGTCTGCGCCGGAGTGGTGAGCGCTCGGGTTTATATATTAGTGCGCATTCCAGTCCTGAGAAAGACCACGATAAGATGGTCGAAACGTCGGCAACACAGCCTTCGACGCGGCGGCACCCGGGCAGCCAAGCTCATCCAACTGGCCGCGGAAGCCTACGACTTCAAGAGGAAGGAAAGGTCACGCACGTTGCGTGGTACGTTTGCTAGGGTAATGCTCAGGCATTCGCCTGTTGATAGGAGAGACCACGGAAAACTATCGACCCGAGCAGCCGGCCGCTAGAATTCTCCTCCAGAAAGCAGCTGAATTGGACCTCCCTCGTGTCGAAAATCCTGCCACCGACGGGACACTCGAGCGACGTTCTCCCGGTCAGACACTACAGTGCCATCAATTCATGCCCTGAGACACCTAAGGATTGGTATTCCTTTAAAAATTCGGCATCGCGGGCACTCTATCCTAAGATGTAAACCTTACTAGTCTACAGACATTTACTTTAAGGGATAAACTTATATACTTTATACAGGGTGTCCGGGGAGGAAAAGTCGAAACTTCGAAAATAAGCTCGTAAGACAATTCTAAGCATATTTTGTCTGAAAAACAACGTGTATATTCCGAATGGTTGAGCCGCAATGAGCACTCGAAAATTGGTTTGAAAAAATGATTTCTAGGCAAATTTACATTATGGAAGCATAGAAACACTCCAGAAACATGTAAATTGTTTATTATTTACAAAAGAAATTAGTATATTAGTGTATAAAATAAAGCGAGAAATAAAAAAGCAGTGGAATTGTGTAAATAGGGCGCTTTTTTATTTCTCGTTAAGTTTTCTTTCTGAACAAATATATTTATTTCTTTTGTAAATAATAAACAATTTATATGTTTCTGAAGTGTTTCTATGCTTCTATAATGCAAAGTTTTACCTATAAATCAATTTTTCAAACCAACTTTTGAGTGCTTATTGCGGCTCAACCATTCGGAATATCCGCGTAGTTTATTAGACAAATGATGCTTAGAATTGTCATAAGAGCTTATTTTCGAAGTTTCGACGTTTCCTCCCCGCACATTCTGTATGCTAACCTACTTCTGCATACGTTAACACACTTATCGCCCGTGTTTTTCGCCAATATTCCCTTTACAATTGGTAACAGTCTTGTTTGTACAGTCCATAATTTGCTCGAAAAACATTAATTTTAATTTTTGGAAAATTAGTACTAATGCAAATTATATTACACGATAGTTGAATAATTCCAGTTAAATAAAATGTAACTTTGTAGACCTAGACGAAACGGCTCGGGAACTGGCCGCTAGGAAGGTTTCCAAGCAACAAAATGCGCTGGCGAATTTCAAATTCAAGGCCGTTTCGTCTAGGTATACAAAGTAACATTTTATTTAACTGGAATTATTCAATTATCTTGTATTATATTTTTCATTAGTATTAATTTTTCACTTAAAATTAACGATTTTCGAGCAAATTACGGACTGTACAAACAAGACTGCTACCAACTGTTAATGTGGAACAAATGTCGAGGTGGTCCCTGGTGGAAGCCAAATATGGCGCCCCTTCCCAAGTCATGGTATTTATTTTATTTTTGCGCGAAACAATTGCCAAGCAGCGAGCGCCTCTCTCCGCAGCCGGCGCTTCGCCTCCGGGCAGAGAGCGCCAGGCGGCTCCCGCTGGCCTTTGGAGGAGAAATGTCCTGCGAGAAATGTCGCTTTGCGCGGCGCCGCTCGCCTCTCCGGCGGGTCAGCGCCCTCCGCAAGGCGGGGAAACCCCCTCGCACACGGACAAACGAAAAACGATCCGATCGACACTGCGTTTAGGTTATTACTCGGCGATCTACAGAGGTGTGCAAATTATTAGACTAAAAGATTTTTTTCGGCACATTCAAGTTAAACTCGTTTTAGAAATTATAAATAAAACTGACAGCACTCCTATTGTTTTTAAAACTATACACAGTGACGTATGTTCCTTTTTTGTTGGTGTTTCATGTACAACTGATGTTGGTACAACTGTTATTTAATTTGTTTACTCCACTGTGTGGACAGTTTGTTTACTCTACAGTGTGTCTCAGTTACCGCCATTGAACAATTGAACAAACTGTGCTGCAATGGCCAGCTAACAGTCCAGATACGAACCTCATTGAAAATATTTGGTTAATAGTTAAAAAGAAGATTAAGTTAAGTTAAAAAAGCAATAGTTAAAAAAGTAAAATAACGACACCTGAAGTTCTGATGGTAAAATTAAGGAACGACCAAAACGAAAGCAACGACGAAATTAAGGAATCCCAAAACGACCCAGACATCAAAATGCAGTGTTTGGCATCGATAATAAAGATGCCAGGGAGGATACGAATGCTCATCAATGAAAAAGTGATGTTCTCTAAATATTAAAAATTATTCCCATGTATGAAAACAAATTCATAAATTCAAACTGTACGACTTTAGTCTAATAATTTGCACACCTCTGTGTATTACTACAGTAAACCTTCGTTAGCAACTCGCTTTGCACGAATTTCGCCTTTACACGAACAAAACGTGGGTCCCGGCAACGGATTATGGTAGTACGGACACTTATAGTACACGGATAACACGAATTTTTATAACGTGAACTTCGATTATTTTGGTCCCCCTGAATTCGTATTAATGAGGGTTTACTGTAATTTCCTAAGCGATCAGAAACTGAAACCAAACTAACCACTCACTGGCTAAGTGAGAGGAGTCTTTGGCTAAAAAATTGAAGTCTTATTTTCGACTAACAAATTTAACAAATATTTAGTTTTTAGATATAAATGAAAAATAAAACCAAATTAAGAAATTATTAAAAAATCGAAATTTAACTTATACCTAAAACACAAGTAGTACAATTTATTTTTATTGAAGTCACCAAATTCCGGCAGTCGAAACGGTGCAGCACTTCAAGCAAACCTAGCAAATAAAATATCTAAAATAACGCAGATTTTCAAAAGTCAATTCTTCCAAAACATCCGGGTTTGTACATAGTAATTCACAGTTACATAACGAATTCGGCATCAACCCGATCCACGACCATTTTCCTCTCCTAGCCTCTCTTTTTCCTTCTATCCCAATATCTTCCAGATTCCCTCAACGGTATTTTTCAAAATAGGAAAACAAAATCCTCACCACAGTAGACTAAAGCGGAAACTGCCTCGACAGTTCTTCGACCTGATGTGGCTTCAGACATTTAATTCAGAAACAGATATTTACTGAATTTACTTAATGTATCCATGCACTTAATTTATTCATGTATCAATCATGTTTCGAAAATCATGTCAATAGATTCAATTAACTATAAATATATCGTATTCGGCTGCTGAGAGCCCTCGGGCCTGGCAGATATAAATAAATGGTCCTATAAAAAAGCTGGCCAAATAAAAGCAATCAGCTTCACTTTTCGTTAATGTTATTGCTCTATGATCTGCATTACTAATTTCCAATGCCAGCGGACAATATTCAAATTAAAATATTCAAATATTCAAATTAATTAAATATTCAAATTAAATTAAGGACAATATTAAAAAAATTAAGGACAATATTCAATTTAACATTTATTTAAATAGAAGTACCACAGCGTTTTGAAGTCACTAAACTTTGACAGTCGAAATTTTGCAGCACTTTACTGCTTTAGATTTAATTTCTATACATTAACCTTAATTTGATGGTTTTTCTTTATATTTATTTCTAAAAACTAAATTATATTTTTTGAACGCCGTAAAAGCGGACCTTTCAAGGCATGCTAAGCTTGCTGAAAATTCAACTTTTTCCACTGGTGCTAAAAGTGAGACAGATAAGTGTTTAGATAAATCTGTCAAAGCCAGAAAGGAAACAAAATACTTTCGTCTGCATCAGTTACTGATGGCGGTAATCTAGGTCTAGACTGATGGCATCAATTACGTCGAATTTACTTGCTGTCCGGAAGAGAATTCTAGCGGCCCCGTGATTTCGGAGGTCACCACCAGGCGAGTGTACCCAAAGACCGCAATCTTTCCTTTTCTCTTCGTTGTCCTATCCTCACCCCTTACTTGCACTACACACACTTACATGCACTACACTACTACACATATCGGGACTCTTCAATAAAAATGAAATGAAAGTGAGTAAAGCTGCCAATCGCCTATCGGTCGTGTCGTAACATTTCCTACTCTCGAAATAAAACAACTCGCATCATGATTAACTATTTGATATATTGATCGAAAATAGTAGTTTATGCAATTAGTTTATAATTTTAAGCTTTATTGCATGAGTACATGTTTTGAAAACGAGCGACGTTAGATCGTTTTCAAATGTGTACGCATGCAATAAAGCAACATTATAAACGAGTTGCATACGCTATTTTTTGTATGACAGCATTATAAATTTATAAGAGAATGAAACTTAAATTAGCGAAGAACTTGCCTGTGATGTCTCGGGTATTTGACATCTGTGCGAGAAAACTGTAGTTCGGCTGTTCTGTTACGTCTACCTCCCCCTAATTCTCTCGTTGCGATTGGCCGAATGTGTGATGACGCAATCATTCGAGCCGTAAAATCTAATACGTTATCATTTGTGCCATAAAACGCCTGATTATGAACGATTTCTTGCAACAGAAAAGGTCATTTATAATGCTGGAATACAAAAATAATAGTTTTCTAAAGTAATTGTTTCGATAATTTTTGGCCAGCTCTTGTGGACGTTCTCCCACCGTGCGTGAGGGCGGGGGTGGGGGTGGGGAGGCAATCGCGCACGCTTTCTCCCACGTGGAGATGAGCTCGCGCTTCTGATCTGCGCGGAGCAAAGAACAAACGCGCGCGGCGAAAGGAGCCAGCGGCTTCCGCGGAGAAAGGGGGCGTTGGCTCCGCGAAAAAATGAAAACGCCGAGATGAAGCGTGTTTAGGCGGCCGTGTACGGCCATTCGCGCGGGAAAGGACTTGGCGCTCTTGTCAGTCACTTCATTTGTTTTTGACTAAGGGAATGTTTTGTCATTTCTGTTTCTTCCACGCGGAGATTACCGGTTTTTACACAACATGAAAATACTTAGCGTAAAGGACGTAATAATGAAAGTCTCTTTATTAACTTGGATTAATAAGTACGAACCTTAAATTAACAACAAACACGACTTTCATTATTTCATCTTTAGTTGATGTGTGATTCCGGGTTCGTCAATAAGCTAAAGTCCCGTAAAGTATAGTGCATGTTTAATCTCTGGAGGCTGATAGTGATCTTTCCCCGTCTGTATGCCGAGATCCTGTTCGACCTGGACGTCCGCTTGCGGGGTTTGGTTGATGGAATCGAATATTTGATGGATCATGGTATTCACGAAAGGAAGCTTAAAGAAAGCTCTGCCACTTAGGTTTAAGTAGAATTGCTTTCATTTTCCTTTTAAGAAAAAATGTGAAAATTGATTACTCGTAGAGAAGAAAACTGATACACATTTTGATACATAGTATACTGATATATAGTATAAAGATTCACAGTAAACTGAGTGACGTAGTTTTAAAGAATTGGAAAAATGTAATAAACGTAGTTTTAAAGAATAAGAAGAATGTAAATACACAAATCCGCACTTCAGTATTCGAGCATCTCAGAGCATAAGAACTGGTACTCGAAATCATAGTATTTCACGCACTTAATCTTTCATTAAAATATATTTTTTGCAACGACACTAGTCAACATCTCGTACTAAATCTTCTTTCTCATCTACTTCCCATTCATCAATTTTCATGAGTTAAAAAAGTTGAGAAACCAGAAGTTAATTTTTTTCATTGCTTCATCCCGAGGCAAATTAATTCCATGCGTATGTCATCTGATCTTGTGCGCTGCGCTTTGAAACAGGACGGAAAATGATCATTTGTTGTGAGGCAACATATGTTGCGTCTGAGGCGCGGGCAATACAGACGAAGGACGGGAGATGACAAACTTGATAGGTGTGGAATATGTTGATGAGGAGAAAGAGAGGATGCGGTGAACCTAACGATGTTTTAAAACTCTGCAGTGGCCAAGGAGAGAAACATAGGATCATTGCCCCCTTTGAAAATTTACACATTTAAAACGTGTTTTTAAAACAAATACATAAATCATTCTAGATATGTTATTTGCGAATATTAATACGTAATTACTAATAGCTATTAATGTACTTAGTGAGAACTTTTAACGGTGACAGGATAGGAAAGTCAAACACGTGACATATTTGAAATATTTATTTTAATTTTTTTTATTTGTAATATTTCGGAAGCATACGGAATGGTCACTTACTAACAACGCAGTATTTGAGAACGCGTGACAAATGGTGTTGGGAACGAGAACTTCGCTTCGTCCTGGGGCCAGTATTTCGATGAAAGGAAAGTTAGCAATTTTAAAAACGTTTTAAACGATATACAAGGTCCAAGGTTGCGGTATATCAAAAGAAAGAACAGACACTTGAAGTATGTTAGAAGAATTTATTTTTACTGTAATTGTAAATACTAAATCTTTGTTAAATCCTTAATATCATGAAGAGGGAAGTGGGCAAAAGTTATTCTAAATAGCACGACGCCATTGTTGCCGTGCAGCTTAAATTTGAATGCCGTATTTTTATTGGCAGAAGTAAATCCCATAGATTCTCCCCAAAATAATAATTTCCCGGCCGAGTTCTCATAGGAGTGATTTTGTTTTTCGAAATACAGAAATAGAACAGTCCTGTGATTAATAGCAATAAGTATAAGTAGAACTAGATAACATAGTGAATTGATAGTCGGGCATATCAATGCGCAATTTATTTATTTTTTCGTAAAAGAGTTTTGTGAAGATTAAATAACTAAAACCAGGGAAAGACGGGAAGTTTCGCATAGAGCAATAGTGTCCGTGAAATCGCACCCGCCCGCGCCGTGCGCCGCCCGAGCCGTGTTCAGAACGGATTAATGAGGTACCTTGGATTGTATTAGCAAATGCGGTGTTCTGACCAGGAGGTCCTAGCGTTCGAGTCCCAACGGTAGCGCGATTTTCGATACTAGCTACATCGCTGAGTCGAATTCAGTGACTGCCTTGAGAATAATTCTAGCGTCCGGCTGATCGGTAGTTTTCCGTGGTTTCTTCGATCAACACCAGGTGAATGCAGGAGCAGTACCCAAACAAACTGATCCCGGACCGCTCGAAGATATTTCCTTTCTCTTCCTTGTCCTAACCTCACTCCTTACACACACTTACACTTATATTCACTATACTACCACACACGTCGGGAGACCAATCAGGAACTTAGAGCTTTTACTGGCTGGGGCGGTACCTTACAGTAGATACCTGGATAGGGAAAACCCCGCTAGCCGAGGTGTAAGGCGGCTACTCCGGACCTCACCATCCAGCTGGGAAAGATCACTGCCTCCTCCCGTAATAAAACTTGCACTGTCGTTACGGGACTAATGATTACTAAGCGTCCAGGAACACAAAATAATCAATCATTTAGAATATGTCAACACAATGTGTCACTGAGTGTCTAACGAAAAGGGCAGCACCTGGCTTCGCTACGTTGTTGGAGGTGACAAAAATTCGGAAAGCAAGATGAAATCGCAACATGGTATGTGTTGCATAAATCGAGAAATTACTTGGTTAACCATTACGGCTAATGCCTGCGTGGGCCAATGGCGCTGTATAAAGGAGCAATAAAACCGCCAAACAGTAGAACACAGAGAGAGGGCACTGGATAAAGTAATATTTTCATATGCGTAAGTATCTACATTTACGAACACAATCGAACGCACAAAGGGGCAATTTCAATAAAAGTGTCAATTTTCGTAAAATTCAATACGATTCATTTCATGAACAAGTGATTCATGTCTCAAATTTAACCACAGTCTATTGTATTGTGATTTTTTCTTTAAAAATCCTGCTGTCGAAAACCCAATATTTAATTTGTATATTTCAATGAAGACATGGTGAAGTATAAAAATATATTTTCACATAATTAAATAATTTCGTTTAGTAGTGTCCTATTCTTCGATTGATTAGTGCTTCCGGACGCGCAAATGGCTAAGGTCATTAGTCCCGTAAATGAAGTAGATGTTTTTATCGCGAGAGGGGGGCGGTGATCTTCCCCCGCTGGATGGCGAGATCCGGCGCCAACCTACACGTCGGACTGATGGGTTTCCCAACCAGTGTCCTCCCACCATCGGGGCACCTGCCAAGCAAGAATAAGCTCTACTGGTCTCCCAACATTTATATTTATGTAGTGCATATAAGTGTGGGTGTAAGTAAGGGGTGAGGATAAGACAAGGAAGGGGACAGATAGATCGCGATCAGTTCATGATCCGTTGGGTAGGGTACGCCTCCGGCATTCGCCTGGTGATGATCGGAAGAAACCACGGGCAACTGTCGATCACAGCAGCCGACCGCTAGAATTCTCCTGCAGACAGCTATTGAATTCGTCCTAGCAATGTAGGTAGTGTCGAAAATCCTGCTGCCGTCGGGACTCGAACCTATGCCCTCCCGGTCAGAGGCACTGCAGTGACATTATTCCACGCCCTGAGTCACATAACCCGGTCTCTAACTTCTACATACGTGGCATCAATTCACGCTTTTTTTTTAATCCCGCAAATTGCATGTGGTAGGCGGTAACTGTTGCTCCGGTGTTGGCAAGCGGTTCGTGTGTGCGGCGTCCGGTGGCGACAGCGCGCCAAGCGGTCCAGGAGGAAGACTGCCAAGCGCCTCCCCCTCCCCCCCAGCCGCCAACTGCCTCCCTCGCGCTTTCCCTCGGAAGCGGCGAGCGCCGGAAGCAGATAAGGAGCAGCGCACAATGCCCGCGGAAAAAACAAACGCAGGCGCTCGCTTCTGAATTCCCTCGGCGCCCCACACGCTTAACACGCTGCAACCGCGTTTAGCACTCGACGCGTTTCATAACACGCCGCTTACCACACTTCCCATATTCACAACCCGCAAAATTATCTTTTCGCTCTTCAATAAATGTCCTTACAAGCTGAAAATTGACCACATGATTTCGTAAATAGGCAGCGGCGCAGGTGGCTAAGAGCATCAATTGATATCGCTGCCTTCGACCAAGTGATCCTAGGGTTCGAATACCTATTGTGGCAGGATTTTCGTAGACTGCTAGATCGAATTCAGCCAGTGCATGAAAGAGGAATCCTAGCTGTTGGCTGCTCGGATCGGTAGCTTTCCGTGGTTAGGCCGGTCAACAACAGGCTAATGCCGGAGCAGTACCCTAACAAACGGGCCACGGACCACGCGCGATCTTTCTTTCCTCTTCCTTCTCCTATCCTCTCCCCCTACACACACGCTAAAATGTACTACAGTACCACACATGCCGGGAGACCGGTCGTGTGCCTAGAGCTTGTCCCGGCTGGTGCGGTGCCCCGCTGGTGGGAGATACCTGGTCGGGGATATTCCGCTAGCCGAGTGCAGGTCGGCTTCAGATCTCGCCATGCAGCTGAGGAAGATCACTGCCACCTTTCGCGATATAAACATGCACTGCACTTAGGGGATCATAGAAGCTGACGCGCCCGGAATCGCTAATCAATCATAAATAGGCAGTAAACATTGACATGAAAACGTTGCCAAGAAAATTTTCTTTTACTTAAAAATAATTTATTAAAAACCCTGCGTATGAAATACAAAAATAAAAATGGTAAACGTAAATGCTATAATAATTATTACTTTTTTAACTGAGAATCATTTAATGCGCAGAAAGCAATCTTATTTTAAAACTTGTGACTGGTGCATAGTTTAATGTTGAATTAATGTATAGTGCATTGTTTCACTCACTTCATGAAGCGCGGAGACAGGATAAACTGTGACATTAATTAAAAAGATTTCAGCCTATCTCTATTTCTCCCGGGAAACGCTTTCCAATTTATTTTTTACGGTTTACGGGAAGGAAATGCAGTTTTACATTCAAATTGTGAAGGCAACCATTTTTAGGGCACTAATAAATGAGCGTCATGAAAGTTATTCAATGTGTCCGTAACTAAGAGTGTCTTCATAAAAATATTAAAAAATAAATCCTTAAAGTCTGAGGTCTAAAAATTTCATTCCTGAGTTCGAATTAGCATGACAAGACGCTCATACACGCTGAATTTCTGAATTAACAAATGTGTTTTCTAAAAAACACCCCCCCCAGCCTTGTGACGTACTGCTTTATTCCATCTTACGAGTCTTTTCATCTTCGAATATATAAAACGCATACAGAATATCCGTGACCAACAACATAGGCGAAGTGGTGTCAGACCAAAAGGCAACTTGTCTGGAATCTTAACGAATTGCGTTCACTTTTTTTTGGTCACTTCTATCGGCTTAAATGGAGTCGTAGATCGAATCTATGACGCTGTGTGCGCAATGAAATTTTGCAAACAACTGATCGAATTAGGAATATAACACCTAATAAATTAAAATCATATTATACGGTGTATTATCCGATTAGAAGAAACAAATTTCACTGAGTAAAAAAAAAGTTTGAACTGCTTCAGGTGAAACGTAGGCATTCCTGCACCTCCGTGAGATTTCAAGATTGTATCAAAGCCAAAATACGATAAAAAGCAAGAAACATTTTAACTGGATATTAATCTGTTTGTGGTGCAGTTTTATTTTTAGGAATAAAAGTAATTATATATACTAATTGGTAGTATGTTGTTGATAAGATGATATCTAACTTCAAAGTTCATAAATTCATGAATTCATTATGGAACATTAAAATATAGTTTGTTATATTCCGACTTCCTAAAAATGTGATGCGAATAAATGAAAATCGTCCTAAAATAAATCCTAACAGTGTATGGTACAAGATGGTAATATAAGACTTCATTCACGAATGAATACATTAAGCAGACGAGTCGATGTTAGGAACTCAGAAAATTAATTCTCAACCAAGAATAAAATCTATTAACTCACAAGGGCCCATACACTATTTCATCAATTACCATGATGAAAACCAATTTGGAAAGTAATTGTAATTAAGTGCGTTTTTTAGTCGTTAAAACGTTGTTTTCATACGACAAGTGTGTTATCTCCAAGTATCATGAATCCTACACTTCATTCATTGAAAATGTCACTTCAAGCAAATTGCACGTTCAGTTTATTTTAATGCTCGTCTCAAGTAGAGTATATTTAGGGGAATTATATTTTTTTAAATTTTGAATATACTTAATACTCAAATACGAGCTTCCGCGTACATTCTTGCAAAACACTATCTCCTTCAATTTAAAATCATATAGATATGCCTTTACTTTAATGTGAAAATTATAATAAAACATTTTCGTCGCATTATCAACTTTCAAAACCTTTTTTATGAATAGTGAACACTGCTCAAGTTACTTTAGTTAAACGCGAATTTATTAGATGAAAGCAAGTAGATTCGCAGCACATTTACAAACTTACGTGGATGATGTTTATTCTTTAACTCCTTTTACTTGCGGAATTTCTTGAAGAAGAAAAAACACATTTTGAGAGTTGATTGTAGAAACCTCAAGTAAGGAACACTTCAAATGCGCACTTTTCAATTTGTCTGGAAACAAACTTGTGGTATCCAAAATCATCGACGTAAACGTGTTGACGTAATGGGAACTTCCTCTTCAGGTAATTCTTGTTTATCCGTTTTCGCCCTAATGATCATAGAGACCGTAGAGTAGAAGAGAAAGTAAAGAATTCCTAGTATTGGAGAAGTGTTTACACGTTCAACACAACACACACATTAAATCACAAGTTTTCCGATTTACCAGAACATAACTGAAATGTTTCAGTATTGAAACTAAGTTTACGAGAATGCTCTTAGAAAGCAGATTCTTATTCGTATGTCACTTTCACACTTGCAGTACAACACAATGTAGTCAGAATAGGTAGAGCACTTGGTGTCGGTCAAAGAAGCGGAAAAGATCATTTGTTATTCACTACGAACAGAAAGTCTTCGAATTCGCTCATACAGCAATTCAACTACCAAAGATGTGTGGTAAATAGAAATGGAAATCATTCACAACTGTTATACACAAGAAACAAAATGAGCTTGGTGGCGGTACATGATGCAGGTCGTCAACGATCAGACAGGACCATTTTACAAAAACTCGAGGAATATTCTAGATGTTTTATTGCAGTCGAGCTGAGTATGTCCGGAAACTTAATGAATTCCTTGATGACGTACATAGAAATACCTCTAGCACTATGTTTAAGCATATAAAACTGTTCCAACAAGGTAGAGCCTACTGCATCGACGAATTTTATTGTATTATTAATCACTAAAACGTTTCTGGATGAACAAGAACTATACGAATATTTGTTTTAAATTACACAAGCAGACCTAACAACTCATTGGTCGCATCACACGGGTGGCTGGCTATAATGATTGTTTTGAAGAAGAAGAAAAAAATTAACTCCCAGCGTTCACATGAAATGCACACTGAACAGAGCATCCGCAAACGGAACGTATCACAGGAAGAAACGATTTAAACACAACGCGTTTTAAGTCCGGTGTGAGCGGCAGCAGAAGCATCAAACCGTGCGTCATCACATTTCACGTGAAAAGCGCGAGTGACAGTGGGAAAACGGCATCTGGCCGCGTATAACGTCCCACAGTACTGTAGATTCACAGAAAAAATAGTAAGATGGCGATCGAGCTCTAAAATATTAGTTCCGCATGTAATACAATATATATTGTACAAGCCGAGCGCAATTAGCACTTACGGAATGTGAAGCGACGATCACAAAATCACGAGACACTTGAGGGGAAAAGGCTAGACAGAGGACATTCTCTGAGATAGTTTCGAGCGAATAGATTGTTCAGCAGAGCGAGTAGAGCTGGTATCACTCTCAAGGCACATAACCAAACACCAGTAGAACCACACAGGTAATAGTTGCGGAAAAGAACGCCCAACAAGACAGCGTGTCACTCTCAAGGAAGACAATCGTGCTGGACGTTTCTCTTCTGGGAGAGCAAACAAGTTCCACTCACACGTAACTAAACAGTACGAGCGACCACGCGAGCCTGTTGAAGAGGCGAACACCAAACAACTGGGCGAATCACAGGGCCCTTTGAAGGGAAAGCAACCGTCCCTACGACAGTTCTCCGGGCGAGGGAGGAAATTTCGATCGCGAGCAATAGTTGTATTCATGGACGCCGATCAACACCACGTATCACAGGTCACTCGCCTCTTGCGAGAGAGCCAAAACGTTACGAAGCACAACTGAGAACAACGCGAACAAGTTGCCGAGTTGAATGTCGAACAGCGTAGCGACTCACACAACACTTCCAAGGAATATAATCGTACTCGTCTTCCCTCTTCCAAGCAGGCAAACAAGCTTCAATCACACGTAACTAAACACAACTAGAACCCCGCTAGCAGGTTCACGAGACGAACACCAAACAACAGAGAGAATCACTGGGGTTCTTTGACGCGAAAATAACCATGCCCTTCGACATTTCCAGACGAGTGCGGAAGTTTCGGTCGCAAAGAAGTTTCAATCACACCTAACTCAATCCAGTAGAACAACCCGATCAAGTTTCAAGACGGACGCCGAGCAACGTAGTAATTCGTAGTGCACTTCCAGGCAAGCAACAGTGGTCCACAGTGCTCTTCCGAGTGAGCAAACAATTCTCAATCACACTGAACTGTAGAACATCCCGAACAACTTTCAGAGACTGCCGCCGATCACTGTACCAATTCACAGCGCACTTGCAAGCAAACGACGATCGATGGTTCCGAGCGAGTAACCACCACCGCGAGTGACGGACTGTGCTCTTCCGAGCAAGCAAACAAGTCCCAATCACACTGAACACTAGAACGTCCCGAACAACTTTTCAGAGACGGCCGCCGATCAACGTATCACAGCGCTCTTGCAGGCAAACGACTATCGTGTTTCCGAAGCGAGTAACCACACCGCGAGTGACGGACTGTGCTCTTCCGAGCGAAGCAAACAAGTCCCAATCACACTGAACACTAGAACGTCCCGAACAACTTTCAAGACGGCCGCCGATCAACGTATCATTCACAGCGCACTTGCAGGCGAACGACTATCGTGGTTCCGAGCGAGTAACCACACCGCGAGTGACGGACTGTGCTCTTCCGAGCAAGCAAAACAAGTCCCAATCACACTGAACACTAGAACAGTCCCGAACATCTTTCAGAGACGGCCGCCGATCAACGTATCAATTCACAGCGCACTTGCAAAGCAAACGACGATCGAGGTTCCGAGCGAGCAACCACCACCGCGAGTGACGGACGGTCGTGGCGGCGCGGCGCGGCGCGGCGAGAGAGCGGTGGCGCGTCGCGGCGGCGGGCGTCGCGGCGCTGGACTGCGGCGTCGGGGGATGATGAGGGCAGCGTCGAGCGGGGGGCGGCGGCTGGGCGTCCGGAGGAAGAGAAACGGCAGCCTTACGTAAAGCGCGAGCGGAGCGTCGCCGCCGCCACCTCATGCAGATTCAGCGGCGCTTTCGCAGCCGCCGCCGCCGGCCGCCGCTTGCGCCTGCGCAGTGGCCGCGGCACTGCCCCTCCGCACGTGGCGGCACCGACACCTTATGTTTTGAAAGATTTTTTTTTAATTCTCGTACTGCGGGTACAAATACTTAGGTGAGAAAATAAGATTTTCTGTGGAAATCAATATAGCACAAGGATAAGTATGGATTTAAGATTTTGAAGTTTTTTTTTAAATCTCAACGCGCGTTTTAACTACGTGCACAACTCCTTAGGGTAGATAGAGGTTGCTATTCCTCCAAATCATCATAATAATAATAATAATAATAATAATAATAATAATATCGTGTAGAGACATCTACACCACGGACAATATTTGAAACGAATGGAATGTAGATCAATAAAGATCAATCATTTATGTGGCTCAAAAGGGGAAGAATGAAGGCAGAATTGGAAGCACTTGTAATAGCTGCCCAAGATCAGGCCTTGAGAACACGACATTAGGATTAAAGCGGTTCTCAAAATTTCCCGAGATGATAAATGCCGCATTTGCCAGGAACAGGGAGAAACCATCGATCATATTGTCTCAGCTTGTCCAATCCTAGCAAAGACCGAATACCTGAAAAGACATGACAGGGTGTGTAGCTACCTCCACTGGCAGATCTGTACCGCCCTCGAAGTTTAAAACACGTGCCACAAGTGGTATGAACTATCATCAAAACCGGTGACATTTGTTGGACTGTGAACAATATTGTACGACCAACAGATTTAAACTGATTGCACGATAGCAGCAAACAAACCGGATATTGTTATCCGCGATTTTGAGAAAAATGTGTCTACTTGTAGATGTTGCGCCGTGTGATCAAAATGTCGTAACCAAGGAGGCAGAGAAAGGTCTTAAATACAAGCGTTTGGGAATCGAGATCAGCGGAATGTGGGGCGTAAAACACAGATCGTTCCGATAGCTATCGCAGGTCTCGGATTTGTTCCGCAAGTGTAAGAACTTGGCTAAACTCCCAGATCATTCACAAAACTGGGAAGTATAAGATATTGCTTCATTGGGAACAGCCCACATTTTACGCAGTTTCGCAGACATTTCCTAGATCGGCTGGTTAGATGTTGGTTGCAACTCTGAGTAATTTTATATTCAACCGAGTACTAGTGATAACATCTTTAGTTGTGAGACTTTTAAGAGTTTACAGAATCTCACATGATATAAATTTGATTATTAAAAATAAATTCAAAAATTATTAACTTAAATTACATCAAAGGCAGAAAAGAAACTCTAAATTAAACAGGGCAGTAATTTAAATATGTACGTTACACAAGTAAATTATAATCTGTAATTTTAGTAGAGAGAACGTATTTAAGATATTGGAAATATTTTATTTGCGATTCAGAGAATTAAATTGTTATTGAACAACACGTTTCGTCTGCTAATTTGCAGAACTCATCACCACAAAAAATGTAACAATAAGTTAATACGAGGAAACAAAAAACACACAGAATGTAATTATTAGTGGAAACAATAAAAATGTTTACATATTAGAAGAAAACTAAAAAAATGTAAATATAAACAATCACCTCACGTCATTTCAAAATAGAACACTCCAGATAAGATTTAGCGCTTCAAGGACTGGTCTCTTCCAAGAGGATTTGAAAGTACGAAAGGAAACTGTAGTGCAGCACGAATTGGGCAGCAGTCATGGCTTACAACTTCACTTTCTTCTTTACATATCAAATAAAAACTCATGAAAAAGTGTGCCTCATTGGATAATGATGGACCAAATTTTAGATCGTAACATTTCCAAAGCCAAGTACAGTTAAAATAAAGAAGATGTACCTTCAGCACCCCAAATCAATTTTTTTTCTGATTAACATATTGATGAACTCATTACACATAAGATGAAAATGTTTTAGAAACCGTTCAGAATTGTTTCTTTAAATTTTTAGGGAAACAAAAACTAACTTTGCAATTTCTGAAAATTTAGAAGTGTCAGTGGAAATCGGACCAGTGCCGTTTTCATAAGCGTCTTCTCGAGCAAATAAACTAAAGAAAATATTTTGATAGGTTTTTGAGAAAATTTTTAAAATGTTGAGGCTTTATGTAATGTTCCCTCCAGAATTAAGATATCCATTTCAAATTCTAGAGGACGTAACATCAATCAAATCCGTAGGAATATTTTTTTTTGACCCTCTGTAATGTTAGGCCCAAGTGCTTCTCTCATACGAGTTGTAGAGACGGACAGTCAGATTGCCGAAAGCCACTTAATCGGGATCAAAGTTCCACAAAATGTGAGTTCTGATTTTACACAGTATTAGAGAAAGACATTTACTAAATACAGAATCAAGAAAAATCAATTTTTTCGTTATCATGATTTTTTTCGAAATCGAAATCGAAAAATCGGCAATTTTTCTTGCAGCATTACTATACTTCCTCCATTCTACGTAATCAAAGAAAGCCTAAATATGTTGATGGCTTTTCTCCAAGTAGACTGTAATATATTCTTATGAATTCAGAATTAAGTAGTGCTGCTGAAGAATGGCAAAGACTTTCTCATACTAGTTAGTTTCCTTATCTCTTTACTCTGGGACAGCTTTTTGGTTGTACCTCTTCCGAGTTATTGACGCCTAAAAACATTTTTTTTCACATTTTCTCAACTTTTCGATCCCCAAATAGTGTGATTAAAATATAAACCTAAGAATCTTATGGAAGAGTTTTCTGTTTCTATGTGCACATTTTCATTGAAACATTTGGAGCCGTTTTTGAGAAAATATAGTTTTCTGAAAATGCGCATTTTGAAGCTTATTTTCATTAACTAAAGAACTAATTATGGAGGTGAAATTTTATTTGAGAAAATATCCATATCTTGAATAATGTAGTTGTACCAGGGCGTCCAAAACATTTTAATCTATTGGACTTTTTTTTTAATCAAGAGTTAACAGTGAGCCGTGTGAGTAAAAAATATAAAACCTATGCTATCTTTATAAGTGTATTTCTCTCTATTCTTACAAGAAATTTAACGGAAAATTTAGAGTTGAAAAGGCTTTGAAAATGTACAAATGATATCATGTCATCAAAATTATAATTTTTTTCAAAATCGCAGGGCTTTGATTCGAGCTAGATTGTTCGGTGAATATTTATTTAGGAAAATTCCAAAAATAGTTTCGGAGTTAGTTTTATTCACAGGCAGACCGATGAACACCCAGACGTTTTTAGAAAAAAACCTTTTTTTTGTACCAGGGGACCCCAAATTGAGTATTTATGTTGAAAGCTCGAAATAAAGTTTCCGCAATATTAAGTAACGTTCTCTATAGTACGTTTATGAGAAAGTAAAAATGCATAATTTATAATAATTTTGTGACTTCAAATTACAAGAAAATCAGACCGTAGGAGAGACTCTTTTCTGGAGTGAGCACTACAAAATGGACTGTATGTCAGTTATTCCTTTCTGTAACAGAACGAAGTTAAAATTTATTGTTCATTCAAATAGACTCATAAATAACTGATTATCTTTTCAGTTGCACATTTCTTCAGAGAACGCTTGAGGACGGCTGACGCTGTATTGTTAAGGAAGCATTAACTAAAGTGAGGCGTCAATGAATGAGAGGCAGCTTGCATCTGCTGACTGTGGATGTTTCGCTTGATGCTGAACAGCGCGAAACGAGCTGCAATCTGATTCGACATATTTCAGGCCAGGTCAGAAGATTGCTCTGTAGGAGGATGTGTGAAGAGCCGGTTTAGCAAATTTGCGGCTTTGAAAAAAAGTGTGGCAGGTGTTTGGCGTTCGTGACAATGCTGTGGTTGTGCATTGCATGTAGCTAAAGCGGAAGGTTACTGAGGAGTGCCGTTCCAGGCAGAAGAAATGGGCGGAGCTTTCTTTTTCTTGCGAAAGTGGTGATAAAGCTCTCTTTAAACCATTTCACAATTGGCACCAAAAAATTAAAAAGGAAAAAGTAAAGGTAGGCTATATATGACTTTTTTTATACATTTCTATTTTGGTCCTAGTATTGTAAGAAATCGTACTATATCGCCTTTGCTGACAACTATAAGACATTTTATAAATTTTGGGGCTCTGGAACCACAAGTTTCTGCTCTTGAGACCCATCTGGCGAATGTTTAGGAGTTGACAAGTAGCTTTAACTGCTCACTTAACTACTTACTTGATGAATTACTGACACATGCATCGGAACAAAGTAAATCTCACGTGAAAACCAACACAACCTCTAGCTATATTCGGGTTTTTCTTTCTTGGTGCATGGGGGTGTGTCATCAAAATGGAATATCTCACGGTATTTCGCGTCGTTCTCGGTCATCCAGCTAGGAGTCGCATGATCACTCGCACTGCTCGATACAGTTCGCGATCATGAGAATCCTAGCGGCACAACCGAGAACGACGCGAAACACCGTGAGGTATTCCATTTTGATGACACACCCCCATGCGCCAAGAAAGATAAAAAAAGTATACGCTCCGTGAACTGATACTTTCGTAGCACTATCAGCCGTTGCTCCAGCTCTCTTGCCCACCGTTCAGCTCAATTGAGTGGCGGAAAAACACATTTCGCGAAGCAATGTGTTTTTTCGATGATGGTCAACCGCTTGAGAATGACAAAAAAAAGATATATTATGTGTGTAAGATTATGTATGCAAAGATGTCACGATAGACAGTGAAAAGTAGAATAATGTGGCATTGCCAAAAAGACAGCGATCAATCGCAAAGTTCCAAATCAAATACCTCCATTTCTCCGCAAGTGAGTCTCTTCTGAATGGAGAATTTCCTTATCCTTTACCCTTGGTGGCTTTCGTATGAAAAATGTTAAGTTAACTGATACATGAAAATCATTACAGATTTCATTAATTATTAAGGTTTTTTTTCACGAAACATGTAGAACATCGACAATGGAGAAGCACAATCATGCACAAAATACCGATGGAAAAAAACATCAGCTTCAATAAATCGATGTTGAAGATATGAATGTTTTGAAGAGATGGTCATGGATGTATTACACGTTCACTTTACATTTGGAGACGGAGCGCTGCAATTGGTTTGCATGAGGTCACCGCCGACTGAATGAGAATCGCACGTCTACAGTAGAAACTTGTCTTTTAGATGTGATACAGAGGGTGGTGAGCGGGATACAGGCCTGCTCATTGTAGGAAGTGGCAGAATAGAAGCGGTAAGAACATATAACTATTGTGTAATAAATATACGTAAAGGAGAAATAGAAATATTTTCCTTGCCTTTTATGAATAGCGTGTATTGTCGCTGACAAAATGTATTGTACAGGCCCGCTCTGTCAACAGGTCTTTCTAATGGTATTAATAACTCTATTTCTTTAGCGCAATAGTACACTACATAATTTAAATTAATTTACTGCCAGAACACTCTCACAAACCGAAGTGGATTTATTTTTTTCGCAGACTTCACAGAATAAAATAAAAAAATTTTAAAAAATAAAAAAAAGCACTTTTTCTTCAACTGTCTCGGCCTGGCGTCAGCATTGGTTAGATGCTGTTAGACACTGGCACTATTCGTGCATTCTCGGATGTGTATTCGGGTCTTCACTTTCAAAACAACAGTAGTTCCTAATTCTTCCGTCTGCAAATGAACGAGTAATATCATCCCTAGTGCAACGAGAGTTGTGAGAGCGCAGCCCCGCAGCGAGTGCTGGAGAGAGGGGGCGTGGCGAATGCAGCAGGCGACGGCGCATGCGCACGAGACGGTGGTGGGGGAAGGGGCGGCGCGGTGCACGAAGCCCCTTGCGCGACTCCCGCGCCGGGCGGCGGCGGGTCGACGCCCAGCATTTGTACACCGGCGGCGGGCGTGACCTCCGCCTATGGACCCCACGTGCGTGCGCCCAGTACTCGTAACGTCCAGCTGTGACTTAAATCGCGCCTAAGTCACGGTCGATGCGTTGTAGCATCACCAAAGAGTAACCATTGATTCCGGGAGCATCAACTACTTAGACCAGCGATTGCCAACTGGACAAGGAAGGAATGTCGCAGCTGCTGTGCTCTCCGAGAGTGAGCCCGAGAGAAGGAGAAGGAGCCTGAGAGAAGGAGGAGCCCGAGCAAAAGGGGGCGGGAAGGAGGGGCAGAAGGTGGACGGCGGTCGAAAACCTTGTCAGTGGGCCTTTGCCGGTATTTCAGGCAACATAAGTGGGAAGACATCTACACCCGTTAATTTTCTTTCTGTTAGGGAAGAAAGGTTTCCTTTTTGGATACTGGAACATTGGAGAAGTGATAAGTGTGTGCGAAAGAACTGCAGTATGTTAAAAATTCCAACCTACAGATGCATTACGTAGCTTTGCGAGCCAGAGAAATCAGCGAGATTAAAAAAAATTCTGAAAGTTGACATTTGTGGCGTCGCGGGGTAGAGCGCCGCTGCGGCGAGCCGCTTTGGGAAACCCGCCTCCTAAGCGGAAGGGGGATGGAGGTGGAACGCGGCGGCGTCTCGGCGGCACGCGCCGGGCAGGGAAATCCCGGCACCAAAATAACTGGGAAGAAAAGAGCGCGCGCGGGCGCGAGTCTGGGTGCTGTCGGTTGCGCCCTGGAGAGGGCTGGCCAGTGAGCCGAATGACGCCCGCCGCTTGTAGAGTGGGGGCGAGCCGACGGATACTTAAGGCTGCGCCGACACGCGCCTCGCGGGATACGCAGGGTGTCGAAAGACGGGTGGTATCTCCAGTGCTATCTTTTGCACGTGTTCTTCAGGTGGAAGATCGGTTTTGCGTCAGGCCATGTAACTTCTGTAGTACGGGACTCTATGTCCGACAGCTTCGCACCTTCGCGTTGCTTTTTCCTGCTCTCGAGCAGTGGTACTGGGCTAGGCCTAGGGACGGTCGCGGGGTTTCGCGGCTAAGGAATTGAAAGGTTACCAAGGGGTTAAATTTGTATAATAATCTTTGTACTATAATTGTAAATACATTGTAAAAATCAAACAGAAACAGTCGTCTGTGTTATTCTTTTCTAGTACGTCACAGATTGCTCGCAATCATGGGATAAGTAAAGGAATTTGTAGACAGAAGATTATGGAAAAGATACTGAAAATCACAAGGACTTACAACATTCTCACACAAAACTGTAGCCTCAAAAATCAAGCCTGGGGTCCAAGTGATCCCCATCTGGTACCTTTGTTAACATTAATTATCGTTTCAGAACGAACTATTTTCTTTATATTCTATTTTTGATAGAGAGACTATTATTATCCTAAAATGTGAAAAGTGTCTTTTCCAAAAATATTATCTAATAGAACAACGGAAGAGGAATTACAGTACTGGTTATGATAAACCTCGAATATTGTTTTGATTTATGTAATAATGGAAGTATAATACTTCATATTGTTATTGAACCAAAAACATTTTAAATAATAATTACCAGTTAAAAATATAATTATCGAGTTTCCAAGCGAATCTTTTTCCCCCACCATCATTAGAAACACATTTCCATCGTTACCATAGTAACATCATTAGAACACTGTGCGCTTTCCACCGCGTCGAGCTCTGCCATTGCTCGGCGGATCGACTTGGAGCAAGAGAGCAGTTTTCGCGACGTCACAGAGCATTGAGTTGGCAACCACTGGCTTAGGCCATTAAAGTATGTATGATGAACTTACAGAGTGAAGTGGATTAAAGCATAGCGCGCTGACTTCGCATTCGGGAGGCCGGTTTCAATCCCCGTCGGCCATCAAGACCGGGATTTCGTGGTTTCTCTCGGTTATCCAGGCAAATGCTGGGATGGTTCTTCTGAAAGGCTACGACTGCGAAACCGGCGTCGCTAGCTGAATTCGTTAACTATGTGAAGACACGAAGATTAACCGAAATTGAGACATCGCGGGCTGTAAAAAACAACTCGTTGCCTTAGAAGTGTCATTGAAACGTAGAATTATTTTCAAACAAAACAATTTGGAACAATAGTTGAATTTGAATTGATGAATTACACAATTAAACCAACATATCTGACTGACATGGCCAACAATAAAGCTTAGCTTTAACTTCGTTACCTCTTATCCATTTGTGTGAATCATACTACATACTTCTTTCTTCTACATCGTTAAGACGAGAAAACTGTGTACGTAGTAGTTCATTCACTGTATCTGTCATAATATCAACGTAAAATCGTATTTAAATATAAAAATTAAATAACACAAATAATTCGCAGCATACTAATTAAAATGAAAAAAAATAAATACTTCCTAAATAATATCACTTTCTCCGCTTGTTAACACATCAACTAAAGAGTAAACTCACGCGCTACGCTGCTTGCATGTAAATCGGAGTCTTCCTTGCGGGCAGGCATCAAGCGAATTCGCTGGCCTACGCGCAACGCGCATGCGTCAAACACGGTCACAGCATGGTGCTGTTCTACGCTCGCTACAGGGCCTTTTCTCAGAGTACGGTGCGAAGCGAGGCAGCTCCCGGGTTTGCCTACCCTGAGAGATGCAAACAAGCACATGTTTCTGCGTGAAGAGGCGAGACTGATCGCATGGAGCACGGCAGCTACACTGCGATTTTCCTTATTGCGCCTCTGACATAAATTAGCAGTTTTGCTGCCATCCAGTCGGGAGCTTAAATGTCGCCACGGTGGCGTCACTGTGACGACGTTTAAGCTCCCGATTGGATGAAACCGTCAACAGCTGATTTGTGTCAGGAGCAGAATAAGGAAAATCGCAGTATAGAAAACGCCTGAATTGGAAATATGGTTCTTGTCACGATGATGAAATGTTCAGTGTACACTTCCATACAAATACTACTTACACCATTTACACCATACTAAAATTGAAATAGTCATTTTTTTATTCTATGAAATGCATTAAACTATAGTAAATTCTAGGACAACCCGGCAGATGTTGTTCTGCCCTTCATTCCCTTCCCATCACCCTCTCACTATCTCTCCCTCCCTCACCCTGTCCCTGTCCCTGTCTGTCTCTATGTCTCTGTCTCTGCCGCTCTCTGTCCCTTTCATTCACATTTACTTGCAGATTCTGCACGTCTCTGAGCAGGTGAGGTAATATCGGGAAGCGCCGGACCAGCAGAAATGTAATAGAATGTTCGGGAAGAGTTCATTCTGTAGACTACGGTGTGAGAAACGTGTTTTTGAGGCCATCGGCCTAAAAATTATAGTTTTTAAAGCCCTAGAACGCATCGTTTAGGAGTTATTTAACGATATAGATTCAAAATGCTGCGGAGTGTGTTGCAGGTTGCACTTGACGTGAATATGTAGTGGATAAGTAGTGAATATATAGCGCCATGTAGTTACAACAGAATTAACAACACATAAACCTTCTCGGTGAAAAAGCACGTATAATTGCCAACTTTCATGGAGATCGGTCCAACGGTGTTGGCTTTTTGCTCTTATACTAACTACGGTGCCTACCGTACCAACACCTAGGAGCCACCACTGGAAAATATAGAGCAGAATACATCTCTCTCTGAAAAGAAAATGTACTTATATCCAATAAATGAATGATCCATATTAATAATTCATCGCGTTAAAGAAGACATGACACACTCTACTAACTGCAACTAAATGCCTCCGTTTCTCGCCTTCCAATCTCTTACGATCTCCTGACTCATAGATCGAGAAAGGAGGAAAGCGAAGACACCGTGCACGTAGTTGCCAGAGCCTCCGCAAGAGCGCTAACTTGCAGGCAGAAGCATCCAGCGCTACCTGTTGGCTACTGAAAGAACTTTTAGTGGATAATTGGAGCGGCAATGTCGAGTGCACGCCCAACACATCCATCGTGGCAATGATAATTAAGTCTTGAGTATGTCTACGAACCATGTCTGGGTCGATTTCTCTTTATCTCATATTGGTAAACTAGGAATGGAAATAGCCGTCTTAAGTCCTTTCTAGACAATTACGGGGTAAGTTTCAAGAAGAGAATAATTAAGGGAAAACTGGGCATTTGATTCAGAAGTAAAGGGTAAAGAAAAAATGAACAAGCATGGCTGGTACCAAGGTACTAGATTGTAACAAATATATGTTTGGAAATGTCATCAATTGATCTTTTAGGAATTATATAAGCGTAAATGATTGCCCCTTGAAATGAGAGAATTGAAAATAACGCCGTTATATTATACTATATTATATGATTGATTTTAACGGTCACAAACTATGACATTTCCTAAATTAATGGGAGTAAGTCGAAAACAATTAGCTTCTGACGTCTAAGAATTTGTCATCAGGAAAACGGAAATTAAATCTTTAGAAAATACCATCGTATGGTAATTCTAATTTTAACGACATACAATATTTATTGTATAATAAAATTATAAAGATACAAATATCTAAAAATTATAAAAATATACACTATGCTTCAACATATTCTTATAATTAAAAAGCAAGAGAAGTCATAAAAGCCTGCAAACATCCGCAATGATTAACAAATACTCAATATTGTGCAAAATATCATAGAATATCATCTGCAGCTACTTACACGGAATGTCAATCATTATAATAATTGTGATTAGGTGACAATCCCCCATCTCGATTAAGTTTTTCTCCAAATTTTCTTTATGCCAAGAGGAAATCCTGATATGGCCCTTTGTTTTATTTCTCGATTATGCATGAAGACTCCATTCCATACTTTCACACATACCACCAAAGTTCACATTCAGTTATTGCTCTTTTCGATGCAAATATATGAAAACAAATAATAACTTCCCAATTATTTATAATTTCATCACGCCTCAATATAACTCAGAATAATATATCTTACAGACGCCAATATCCTTTAAAGAATAAGGCTCAAGAACGACGCACAAAAACATGCCCCCGGAATTCATTCAAAATATTCACGTGTCATGGGGCATTTGTATGAATTTGAATGTTCCACATGTTAATAAATGTAGATACACGAATACATTAATTTTTAGGCTTCATATGCTTTGTTTCATGTTCCCTGATTGTATTGGTATAAGTAAAGGTTATTGGAAAGTAAAGATCAAATGCATCTACAGCAGAAATGATTTTGGGTGTATTTGTGGATATTGTGGTTGCTTTCGAATAATTTGGAAAACAAACCAAATGGCTTAAAATTAAAGTAATCTCATATTTGTTCATTTGACGTGGAATTGGGGGAAAACGCTACGTCTACCCAGATCGCATTGCCACAAAAAGTGGAGATTCAAGAGAACAACAATCGCCGCAGGCATTTGAAATGTAACCACAGCCACGGAATAATCGTCGCCCCCAAATCTTTCAGACCGAAACGGCCTTCAATTGCCACAAGACTGACAGGGACGACGACGGTCGCTTGAACTCAAGGCCGCTTTGACTCACGACAGCAAAATGTATTTGGTGCCAGGCACCAACATCCTAGAAATACCGGCGTATTACGATCGGTTCTTTATAAGGATCTGATTTCAAATGTGAGAGATTTGAATAATGAGCAGTTACAGGAGAAAAGGGCAAGAGTTCAACGCAATTTGAAAATGAGTTCAGTAATTGAATTGAATTTTTAATGCAAGCAAAAACTATCGATGCCCCTTTAAAATTGTAGATCAGGTATACTCAATTGCGCCCGCACGAGCTACTTGCCCGTCTGGAAATCCCAGTGCTTGTACGTGCACGGACAACTTCCCCTGTCTTCGTTCTTGTCCCCTCCCACCAATCCAGAAAGGGTTGTACACGAGCCAATCTGAAGCGGGGACGCCAAGTGCAAAACCGATTGAATAATCACGAATTTGTTGCTATGTACGAACGTTTTTTTAATGTCGCTTTTTAACAACCTGGTCATACAGCGACCACTGTGATTGTTTTACCTGTAGGGGAACTGTAGGATGAACACGTAAGGACAACACGAACACACACAAACATCCATGCCCGACGCGGGATTCGAACCAAAGACTCTTCGAGCCGAAACAGCTACAGTCCTTCAGCTTTAGCGACCTCGGCTCTCCAGGTCGCCGAAAGTAAGCTTGCTGATAATTTTTATCAAACAACTGATATTTGAATTTTGTAGATACTTTACTACTTAATAATTTAATTCATGTTTATTTGTTTTTAATTTCTGCCTTGGATAATCATTTTTGCCAAGAGGTCATGAAAATGTTTGAATATGAAGAATTCTTTGCTTTTTTGTTTAGTGTTATGCTTTATTAAATCGTAGTATTATATGTTTTATATTGGGTGTCCCACTAAATATGGGCCATTCCCATAACTACCAAATGGTTCCCGATATCTAACTGCGGTTTTCGCTCAACAATGCGGATTTATAGGGCAAGAAATAAGGTGTACGTCATATACTTTCCGAATATTTTTAGTTTTCTTGAAATGTACTCATCTTGGGTTTTTTAATGGAACTATGTATGGATAACATACAAAAAACTTCTTGCAGAACAATTTTTACTTTTTTTACTTTTTACATATCAACATATATTTAAACAACTTATTTTAAATTCTTGAACGTACTACGTGTTATTGTTATCAGAATATTTGAGAAGTCTCATAAGTTATTTTTGAATATTAGAAATTCTCCTTCGGTTCAACTCACACCAAAGTTCTTTCGTTTTAATGGATACAACCTTTTTACTGGGCAGTTCATTGAGTTATTAGCAAACGAGACTTCCGGCAGGTGTGACGTAATCAGCGCGATTAATGACGCAATCGCCATCCCTTCCAAGGGATAATCCCTGCCTGTTGTAAAATGATGCTCCATTGAACGTGTCTTCCGAGAGTGGGCGGGGCTCGCCGGTGGGAAGGGGGAGGCTGTCAGCCAGGGGGCCGGGAGGCGGCAGCGGTGGCGGCGGCGCCGGCGGTGGACGAGGAGGTGGCGACGGTGGTGGCGGAGGCCGAAGCAGCCGTGAGGATAGTGGTGATGGTGGTGGTGGTGGTGGTCGCAAGGGTGGTGGAGGCAGTAGCGGTGGCCCTGGTGGAGGCGGTCGTGGAGGTGAAGTGGATTGATTGATTGATTGATTGGTGATTACGGGGCGTCAACTGCTATGGCCATTAGTGTAATGCGTGTTTTTATCGCGAGAGTTGGCGATGATTTTCTCCCGCGGAATGGCAAGATCTGGTTCCGACTTACCCGTCGGTTTGCGGGTTTTCCCGAATTAGATATCTCCCACCCGCGGGGCACCGTCCCAGCCGACTAACTGGCCCTTGACTGGTCTCCTCCCGGAATGTGTGGTAGTGTAGCGCATGTAAGTGTGTGTGTGTGTGTGTGTGTGTGTAAATAAAGGATGCGGATAGGACAAGGAAGAGAAAGGAAAGATCGCGCTCGGTCTGAGACCCGTTTCTTTGGGAACTGCTCCGGCATTCGCATTGTGTTGATCGGATAAGCCACGTCAAACTACCGACCAGAGCAACCGGCCGCTAGAATTCTGCTCCAGACACCGACTGAACTCGACCTAGCTATGCAGCTAGTGTGGGAAATCCTGCCACCGTGGGGAGTAGAACCCTAGGACCTCCCGGCCAGAGGCACTGCAGTGCCGTCAGTGGATGCCCTGAGCCACCTCAGCCGGTGCGTCTCCGCTGCCTGGAGCAAGCGCTGTGTGGTGTGTGGGCGTGGCCGATCTGCATGGCGGGGTCGGGGTGGGGAGAGGAACCCTAGGACCTCCCGGCCAGAGGCACTGCAGTGACGTCAGTGGATGCCCTGAGCCACCTCAGCCGGTGCGTCTCCGCTGCCAGGAGCAAGCGCTGTGTGTGTGTCGGCGTGGCCGATCTGCTTGGCGGGGGCATGGTGGGGAGTAGAACTCTAAGACCTCCCGGCGAGAGAGACACTGCAGTGACGTCAGTGGATGCCCTGAGCCACCTCAGGCGGTGCGGTGGGGGAGGCGGCGGGGGCAGCAGCAGGAGCGGGAGCGGCGGCGGAGGAGGTGGCGATGGAGGCGGGGCGGAGAAGGCGGGGCGGAGGAGGCGGGGCGGAGGAGGCGGGGCGGAGGAGGCGGGGCGGAGGAGGCGGGGCGGAGGAGGCGGGGCGGAGGAGGCGGGGCGGAGGAGGCGGGGCGGAGGAGGCGGGGCGGAGGAGGCGGGGCGGAGGAGGCGGGGCGGAGGAGGCGGGGCGGAGGAGGCGGGGCGGAGGAGGCGGGGCGGAGGAGGCGGGGCGGAGGAGGCGGGGCGGAGGAGGCGGGGCGGAGGAGGCGGGGCGGAGGAGGCGGGGCGGAGGAGGCGGGGCGGAGGAGGCGGGCGGAGGCGGGGCGGAGGCGGGGCGGAGGCGGGGCGGAGGCGGGGCGGAGGCGGGGCGGAGGCGGCGTCTGCGGTTCCGACCTAGCGGAACGAATCCTCACAGCCATCGATGCGACAATTGAATTTCACGTGCACTAGTTATGGCCCGCAAAGAAATGGAGAAAGCTGCCGGATCTTTCCGGAATACCGGCAGAAGGCCTTGACGAAAGATGAAGTGGAGCCGGCCACTTGTGACGAAATGGTTGAGGAAAAGAACATTACAGATTTCCTTTTCGGAGATTTTGCCTCTTTCATTAAGAGACGAGCCAAGCAGCCCGTGAGTGTTTCTACTATGAAGTGTCCAATTCCACGCGATATTGAAAACATATGGTAGTATATAATTGTTGTTCGCATTATCTTTCTATTTTAAATATGTAATCCTTTATTTTCAATCTCTACACTATTTGCACCGTTTGAATAATTACCAATACAAACTGGGTGTAATAATTTGAAAACTTTGGTGAAGAAACTATTCATAAATGAATCGAACAAAACGCAAAAAAAAATCCTAGTCATGATGTAACGAGTTCATGGTTTTTCTCTCCAAAAGGATCCTCGTATAATGCATAGAGCATGTAAAAAGATATTATTACAGTGCAATATATTACAATGTAAAAGTTCTTAGTTAAAGACGAAAAATGATCTCGACACGACAGTTTCTGTCAAATGAAGTCACAAATTGTTACTTTTCTTACGGATAGTAAGACTTTTTAAGAGAATTTAACTTTTTTCTAAATTTGACGAAGTTAGATACACCTAAAATATTTCTGAAATGATATCCCTAAAAAATGGTAGGTTTTAAAGAAGTAGTGAATTTCTTCATTTCTGGTTAACTGTAGGCCCTGAGGGCCGTGTTAGAGACCCAAAAATGAAAGACGTAACATTGAAATTACGTTCAAATATGAAAGCTTTTTAAGTCATGTAATTATTTGTAATATTAGATAGTGGATAATGCTTCAATGTTTTACTACAATGTTTCAAGTGCTTCAAACTTCTACAAAGTTTTGCTTCAATGTTTTGAGTGCTGTGCATATATACTAAAACCGTTGAAGTCAATATCAATATGTGTCACACCCAAAGCACCAAAAGAAATAAATCTGCTCTTGTTCTACGTTTCCTGAATTGCTTTTCAAACTCACTATCGGACGCATCGTCACTTATCCGTGCCATTTAATAACGAGAAAATGTGTGTCGGAAGGCGCAGAAAACAAAAAAGTTGTTTGGTCCTTTTGAGGGAGAATTCAGAACTCCTCTCCCTTGACCTCGGAGGCACAAAACCGTCCTTTGCATGGAATATGATGCGCCTGGACCTTGCGGTGAATAGAAGCGTCGAGTTGAGTGTTTGCGTCCTACAAAGACCGTTCCTCGCCGAAAGGTCCACCTTGTCTGGTGAGTAAACAGGAAAGTGGCCACTCAGCGATGACGCGCCGACGAAGAGATGGATTTCCTGCGAGATGTGGCTGAGAAATGCGGAAGAAGTACTGACGGAAATTTATGTAGGGCTCAGATCTCCGACAGTCAGTCTCCCGTTAATGAAAGGTATCTACAACGAGCGAAAGTCATGACCCAAATACAGTAACTCTCGTCGAAGCGTATAGATATAAATTCCTATGACATACTTTCACACACGTCATGTTATTCTAGAGAAGATTTGATTGCTGTGTTGACAAAATTTAAGAGACTCTATAGATCGTTTTTGCCTTTTTATACATGAATCAGTGGAGGATTTCATTTCCAAACCCTATGATATCCTAAATTCAATAATCTAGGGAAGAACATCCATCAGATGTTAACATTTTAGAGGAATCTTTAATACAAACACTGCCACACTTAAAATTAATATAAGAGTGACTATCACGAAGTACAGAAGTTAGAGTAAGTACATATGAATTTCTCAGTTTCTGTTCAAGTCAAGAGGTGGAATGTAAAGAAATCTAGAACAGGATATAAGAGGGGTAAAGGCGAGGAAAGAGAAGAAAACAAAACTGAAGGAGGAAAAGTAGAGGACGAGGGAAAATTTGGAAGTGAAAAAACGAGAATATACAGACAAAAATGGACAGGAAAAAGAAAGCCAGAGAAAATAAAGAACGGGATGTAGAAAAGAGGCAGAAAAATTCAGACTAGGAGAGAGAGAGAGAGAGAAAGAAAGAGAGAGGGGGAGACAAAGAAGAGAAATGAAGTAAAAGAATGGAGAGGGATAGAGTGATGAAGATGGAAGAGAGAAAGAGAATATAGGGAAGACGTGAATGTGAGAGAGAAGAAAGCAAAAAGACAGAGAGAGAAAAAGAGTCGAAGGAAAAGAGAAAGATAATATAGAGGAGAGACAAAAGAAGAAAAATGAATGCGAGTGTAAGGGAGGAGAGGGAAAAGGAGAAAGATAATTTAGAGGGGAGACAAAAGAAGAAAAACGAATGCGAGTGTAAGGGAGGAGAGGGAAAAGGAGGAAGATAATATAGAGGGGAGACAAAAGAAGAAAAACGAATGCGAGTGTGAGGGAGGAGAGGGACCAGGAGAAAGAGAAGAGTGAGATGAGGCAGAGCGTAGCCAGCCGGTGGCGTGGCGTGGCGAGGTGGGGGCGTGGGCGTGGGAAAGAAAGGGAAGCCCCGCGCGGTGACTCAGCGGAGGCAGCGGCCCGGCAACTCAGCGGCGACTCGGCGCACTCGACACACGGGACACGGGCTCGGGTGGCTCAGGGCATCAGCTGACGTCACTGCAGTGAGGGGCGGATGCAGCCGATCATTTGGGGTGTGGGGCTTGTTATTATTGGCCATATTGTTATCAGAATTCTGATGTATTTCAAACAGAGAATATAGGAAAGAAGTGAATGTGAGAGAGAAGAGAGAAAAAAGATAGAGAGAGAGAGAAAGTCTTAGGAAAAGAGAAAGATAATATAGAGGAGACGGCGTGACGAAAGATAATACAGATTTTCAGGCGTGTCATTCAAAGCTCGGGATGGCTCATACAATAACACTTTCAGGTAAACCAGTCCTGAAAAGCGTTCACAAACATAATATCGCAATATCAATAAGACATTTAAGAGAAGACAAGGAAGATGGAAAAGGGGCGAGCAATTGAAAATATTAGTACTACTAAACTACAGTCATCGCCCAACATTTCGTAATAGTTGGATCAATAATTGCACGCTAGTTGCTTTCTCAGGCATATTCTAAATCAACGGCTGTATTGTTCCCTCGTGCGCGTATCGTTACGTAAAGAGGCAAAAACCATATAAACGCGTTTACTTCACCCAATTCCTTCCTTGCGTCGGACACGAAAGCGCTAACACCTTCCGGGAGTTAAAAGCGCGACGCTGTGAGCATTAAACGTTTGAGCGGCAGCTGCAACGGCGCTGAGCCGCCTTTCAGAACGCTGTGTCCCGACGGTGAGCAGTGTGATAGCGATCGGTGATTTTCTCCACCTATTGTATTGGTGGACACATTAGAAGTCACAGGCTGTAGCAGAATTCTCGCTTGGCAGCCGAGACTTCGCGACCCGCTAGCTGCACCCCTGCGACTGCAGGGCAATTGCATAGTATTTGCGTTTCATCTTAAAGCTCTTTAAAAAGGTACAGTTTCCGGGCAGATTGGTCGTACATAACGTCTGTAGCCCAGTCTGCAGGATTTCTGCATGAAAAATTTTGAGTATTTTTTTATTTTTTTCATTTAGAAAAAAAAACAGTTCTGGTGGCAGAAGAGTTTACTAACGGATTTGTTTATGGCGGAAATCGTTCCTTTTCAATTTTGTGGTTAGGTTAGGTGCGATTCGTGAGATTTTGTGTATTGGCGTGACGTATTCGAGTTATTGGCTTTTCTGGCGAGATTATTTACTGCCTCTTGAAAATGTGAGATTACTACTCTCTAAAGCAGTTGTGTCAAGGTCTCCTACTAGTGGCAGTGGCACGCCTCGCGGCACCGTGCCATGCCACGAGCTCCTCTGCGCTACTAGCGTCGGGAGAGGAAACAATTAGTAACCCCGCCGTTTTACAATAGTGATGGCATTGTCTCTGGTGGCGGGGTGATGAACTGCGTGGAGAGGCGATTTCGTCGTGGCACTCGTGCCTCGGATTCCCGCTCGTGGCATCGACCTTGACAACACTGCTCTAAAGCCTTTCTTACCCACAACCGTGGTTGTAGCGACGATGACGGCCTTTCTGTTTCTTTCTCCCCATATATCATTAATACTAAAAAAGAATTAATAAAGTAGCTCAGAACGTATGCAAACAAATAGCGCGAATGAATGTTCTCGGAAGGCGCAATTGGAGAATTCATTTGTGTGCCAGCAAAGTCCCTTGCAGAAAACGTTCACCGAGTGTAAACAAGACTGTTGGATTTAAAACTTTAAATTTCGACACTTGAAGTTTGTATATGAGAATCTGCCCAAAACCACTACGGTGTAAAAGGCCTTTACGTTAGTGTACGTAAGAGGCGAAGAATTGGGATCACTTTGACGTGAAGACTCTCCACACACTTTCCTCAATGCATTGTTTCTCCCTCCATCAGCGAAGATCGTAGAGTTCGCGTTGCACAACTATGAAAGGAAATGTCAGTCGGGAAGTGTGGGCTCGCAGGTACTGAAATCTTACCATATGTGATTTTTCTATGAGCATAATTGATATATTACGGGTACACGAAAAACCCAGAGACAATAGACATCCAACAAAGCATTAGAAATAATATTGCTGCCAGTTTGCTTAATTTGTGGCTCTTTCGCCGCATACTCAAAGGCGACGGTTCCAGGGGCAAGTTAGCAAAGGCTAAATGGTCGAGAACGAGTAAATATTCGATTTGTTTCTTGAGACTCGGATAAAGCCGCGTGTTAAAAATCAATCTTGACTGATGAGTCCCAAAGAGCTCAGTATGTGTGACGCGACGTAATAAAGCTACATTCGTGCGAAACAATGGTGGTACTGCTGTTTCTTAAGAGGAGGAAATAAGTCAATTGCATAAATCGATTTAAATGAAATGTACAACAAATTATATTGGTTAATTTTTAGTTTAGAGTACGGTTCACGTAAAAGAACGAGTCACGCCGAGAAAGAACCGGTCTCTTCGCTTTCGGTTAATTCTGCCGCAGTGCAACGTCTTCGCGTACACCTTGTTCTCGCCACGTTGTAATGCCAAATTACTTTCAAAAGCCAAGTTTTCTTGCTTCGCTCGCCCGGATCCAAGTAATGGCGAGGCTCGGACCTTCGGCCCCCGCGTTCACTGTAAACAACCTTGAGTCTATCCACCGTATAATTACCTATTCACTTTTCTAAGAAAACACTTTAATGGTTCACTCAGTTAAAAGTTCACTCTCTGTAATTAATAAAACTTACCTACATATACTCATATTTTCTGTCTTTCCCTGAATTTCCTTGAAATTGAATTTTAGAATGACACTTCAGACATTCACCCTTTTCGCAAAAGATCTTGTTTTCGGCACCATTTTATAACATTAACAGCCTCATCTTTTTGCTTATCACCAAACAAGCACTGTTCAAAACCTTCTCTGTGAACACACTGGCCTCCAGTACACAAATTGCGCAGTTACAAACACGTTGTAAAGAAAGAACACTACAAGCTTTATTTAGAATCAAATCCAACAAACAGTTCACAGTGAACGAGAGTCGAACCCTAAAATAAGAATTAGCCATCACATCATTGTGGTGGGATAAGACAGTATCGGTTTGGTTTGTCCTTTCATCTGGTTTTCCGCTCGCCCAGGGGTAAAATAACACCGTGCGCTAGCTTCTGCTCACGTGACTGAAGGGTAGGGGAAGAAATGTGTCTAAATTGCGATTTATTTAACTCTCCCTCTAGCAGGTCATCAGCTCTTACGGTACCATCCACCTTACACGTCACTACAGTGACGTCACTATGATGGCGTTCACTCTTTCGATTGGATTACACCGAAAACACGTGATTTACGTCACAGACAGAATTAGAATAATCCCAGTATAATGATGTGCTCATCCAGTTTAAAGGGACGTCTGCAGATGGCAATTCAAGAGCGGAGCTCAGAGCCCCGGGAGATATGGCAACATAAAAGGTTGTTTTTAGACAAGAACTAGTAAAAGCTGTGCTTTCAGGGCATGTGCAACGTGCTAAAAGTTCAATTTTTAGCACTAGTGCTAAAGTTGAGAAGATGGTCAAGTATTCAGAGAAACCTGTGAATGCAACAATGAAAACAGAACAATTTCGTCTTACCGCATCAGTTACTACTGACCTTAATGTGTCATTAAGTGATTTGTACACTTGAATCAAAACAAAATGACAGTCACTACGGCTGTCCCAAAAAATTGTGTGATACACGTAGTAAATATGATTTTATTTCGCTCAGCCTGTCAGCCTCGAGTCGCAACAACTCGCAAAACAAATATCACTTTTGCCACTGGTATCACAAATAACTACGAATTGATTTTCGGGTCGCAAGAGCTCTGTGAGATTTGGGCGATCAGAATCTCTGGCTACAGAGAGTAGTGCAACCTGAACCCTTGTCGCCATGCACCATTCGATGTCGCCCCCGCCGGGCAATGTACAGAAGTTGGGGAGGAGTACTCGTCTTCTGACGGCAGGTATTTCTCTCTTCAGGGTTTTTTTTCCTCAGCCGTACCTTATGGTCTCCTTTCCACGGCTTTGATTCAATGAAGAGACCATTAGGAGTAAATGCCAGAATTCCGAAAGGTTAGAATGCGGTAGGATGTAGGTATTGTAATGGCTTAAAGGCCTTCAGCCTAGCCACATAGTTAAAAAAGTATTGAAATTATATATAAATGTGTTCTAATTACCTAGTAAGTAAAAAATAAAAAAGCTGGGGAAAAACTACAACTGAAGGAATTATGGAGGTTGTCGAATACCGTAACATTGGTTCTGGCAAGATTAGTGATTTCCACCACACAGAATACCTACACAGTCCCAACTCCCATGACAATGAATATAAAAAGGTGGAATCAGCTGTACAAACTATTTTGCCGCTTTAAGTTTCTAAGGGCTCTTTGAGTGAATGCTATAAGAGAAAACACAGAGTTCCTCCGTGAATTCTTTCGACCGTTTTTTGTATCACTTAAAAAGCCCACGTAGTTTGTAACTCAAAGTCAATTTTCTCTAAGATAGTATTAAAAAAATACTCATTTTTCTCGAACATCAAATCAAATATATCTGGTATCTGAAACACTTAGAAGAAGAAAATATGCCAGGAGGAGATTCTCTCCTCTGAGAAACTGACCTGCTACTTCAAAGGCGTCCATGATATTGGCATATACAGCTAAACCAAGATAAAATTACTCACGTATACTAGGTCCATAACAGCATTCGTATAGATTTCTCCGCTTACTTACCTGGAACAAAAACATGCATACAATAGATTTTTGGCATATTTATAAGGCTCATATGATTAAGGGCAAACATAAATCCTATCAACAAGCTATGGGTGGGGGTTTCAGAATAGAAAAGAATGATCCAGTTACACTTCGGACCCCGTTCTTCAACTGACAGGTAGAAAAAAAACACTTTTTAGGAGAGCAACATAGCTTGCTTATCAACAATACTGTGAGTATTGTAATCTTCAGACGTCAATAAAAGCACAGCTCAACTCATTTTGTGTTAACCAATAACTTGAAATTATAGTTCTTTTATTATTAATATAGCCTCAATGAAAACAAATGACACAACTCGAGTTATTTTGTTAGGGTTATTGAATATATAAAAATCTTACGTTCTTACGTTCGTAAATATTCTATCGCTCTTATTCAGCAACCCGAAGCACTTCAACTTATCTGATTTATACATAAATGAACTGAATTATTAGAGTAATCCAGTAATTTACTTATATAATTTCCAGCAAAAAGTTAAATAATCGGCTAATTTACCGAAGACAGAGAATTACCCTAAAATTACTCTTTCCAAGTAGGATTATTTCAGCAGATTACGGCCCTTAATTTCTGCACTCTTGTCCACTCCGCCTCACATCAGCTACAGGGAGCCTTTGATTACGATATATAGCGATAAAATTCATACCATATTTTGAAGGACATTCATTTATATTGGCATATATTCATTAATATTAAAACTTGAATAAATCTAAATAATGAGTTTGAAAGGTATCAAATGTTTATTCTAAGTCGCAATAACGTTTTTACTTAATGGATGGAAGTATCAAAACATTGATCCAAGAGAAATATTTCGAGAAGAACAAAGTTTACGTGAAATGTGTAATGCTGCCCTTGCACTATCTCCAGACATTGAAATACGCTGCAGCAGCAAGCCTCGCACTCCGTGGGGCGAATGCTGACCCTGCACTTGCATCCCACAGAAGCCCTCTGTCGGGCAGAAAGAGCTCTACAAGTTTAAATGCCCTTTTAACGACAATTCGGTGCATTGGATTAAGAATTTATAATATCGCGAACTCGCAAAACTAGATTATCATTGTCAATTACATTGCAATCGGAAGGTAATAAGATGATTTTTGAAGCCAGAAGAGGATTTTCTTAAATCATCACTTTCCATAAATGTAAAATTTAAACATGAAACTTTTTTGCAATATAGGTATATGTCTAACATGACCTTATTTAAAGACTTCGTATATATGTCCTTATTTAAATAACTATCTTTGATGAATAGATTTTATTAAGAAAATATCTCTCGCTTCAATATTCTATTTGCAGGCACTCGTCGAAAATACTTCCAACTTTTGCAAGTTTTGAAAATTCATAGTTCAACAAATATCGGATCTCATCATATTTCAAAACTTTGCTTACTTAGCTCTATCAGAGGGAAGAGAAACTTGGAGCACTTTTAGAGAAAATTGTGAAAATGTCTTTGAGGCCTCGTGTAAAGTACTCCCCAAAAACCAAAACATCTATTTGAAATTCAAGAAGACGCGACATCACTCAGATGAAATTGGGAATATCAGCCATGACAAAAATTAACCACTAGAGTGGTTGGCAGGCGGGCGGACAGACAGACGATTTGCTGTACCAAGTTTTGGGACTGTGAGGTCTGTGATTGAAATGACCTAGCGAGAATCAATTATTCAACGAAACTGAGGATCTGGGCAGTATCCGAGGACCACGAGATTAGATGACCTCAAGACAGGAGAAAAAATATAATTTTAATATTAAATATTTTATTTTTTTAATTGAAAAATGAAACCACTAACAATATTTAATTGTTCGCTCCTTAAAAGAATTAAACCATAATGTCATATTAACAAAATTAAATCAAAAAATAGCTTAGTAGAACATTATGAACATGCTTTATGCTTACATTATGAGACATTTATGAACAACTTTCCATGTGATTGAAATATATAAAGCTCTTCTATGTTAATGATTGATTGATTGATTGATTCGTGATTGCGGGCACGTCAGTTGCAGGGGTCCCGTAAGAGTAATGTAGGTTCTATGAAGGGAGGCGGTGATCTCCACCCACTGGATGGCGAGATCCAGCACCGACCTGCACGTTAGTTTGCATGGTTTCCCCAACCAGGTATCTCCCACTAGCGTGACTCCGCCCCAGCCGGAACAAGTTCTAAGCCTCCGGCTGCTCTCCCGACAAGGTAGTGCAGCGCATGTGAGTGTGTGTGTAAGTAAGGGTAAGGATAGGAAAAGGAAGGGGGAAGGAAAGATCGCGTGCGCTCCGCGGTCCGTGGCCCGTTCATTAGTGTACTGCTCCGGCAATTACCTGATGTTGATGAGCAAAAACAACGAAAACTACAGCAGCCAGCCGTTCGAATTCTGCTCCAGACACCGCTGAATTCGACGTATCAATGAAGCTAGTGCCGAAAATCCTGCCACCGTCGAGACTCGAACCCTAGTACCTCCTAGCCAGAGGTACTGCAACGGCATCAGTTCCGTGGTCACGGCGTAAAAGTTCTTAAGTCAAAAATCTTAGTTTGGAGAAACAAGGGTTAAATATTCATTGAGCCAACGCTTCTTCCTATGCTCAACGCTATTTCCCAACGCATTTTTGTCGTTATGGAGGCAACATTTGAATTCGGTCCTTTTTACTAAAATAAAATATAGATACTTAACTTGAACTTTCAGAACTTAACCCAATTTTGCCAAAAACTGACTTAAGAGCTTTTACCCCATGACGACAGAGTTGATGCCCTGATCCATCTAAGCCGGATTCCATTATTAAGAAAATGATGGACCATAATCAAAAGAAAAGCGGAAAGGCTTGGATGAACAATAAAGAAGGGCTCCCTCAGAGCCTGCCAGAGTTGATTGACGGCGGCGGTCCCCGATCGATTCCCGGAGCCACCACGCGGGCGCGCGAGATGGCTAGAAAGCGGAGGGGCTTTCTCAAGAGGGCACACGTGGCCTGTGACGCAACGCGCTCCGCCGGTGCGCAAAGCAGCTCCAATTGCAGAACGCGCGTTGCCTCAGCCATCGGCTCAGCGGCGGCGTGACCGGAAACAACTGCTTTGGACAACATGTGTTGGCTTCGCACGAACAAGCAGCGTTTTGTGCTCCCCGAGGTCAGAATGTGGATTATGTTTTTGTGTTTACACCGAGTCGGGTAGCGTATGTAGCGAAAGAAATACCAAAGTCGAAATTCATGACAAGCTGCCCCTTTCCCTGTCTAGTAAACAAAAGTAGAGAAAGGGTCATTGCTTGAGTGCTGTACTTCTTCGACTATATTTGGGATTTTATTTCTTGGCGCGTGAGGGCTTGTCTTCACGATGGAATATCTCACGGTATTATACATCTCTGTCAAAATATAGAAACCGATTTTTGGCAGCGTATTATCTTTTCTACGAACTCGAAAACTTAAAACTAGAAAGAGTTCTAAAAAAATTAGTCTTGTATTTCTTTTCTTTAGCTATAATTTTTTAGAAAAAATAATTTGATATTGATAATTTTCGAGTTATAATACAAACTTATCCGATCTAAAACCGAAAATGTTTTAAAATCGGCGAAATAAACCCTCAGTATGTAAATATATACGAATAGATAAAGTAGTTTAACCTAACGAGTTTACTTTCATGTCTACGCACATTGTGAATTCTGTTCACATAATGCAACATTTCAGAAACTAATTATTAAAAACTGAAATCTTGTAACGTAATCAAAACGCTGCAAACATGAGCAGACAGAAATACATTAAGTATGGCGAAGTGTATTTAGGAATTTTCCAGGTATGACAGACCGAAAGGTCGGCGGTAAGCGGAATTCACCAACTCGCCCGCTTCAGGGTTAAGCAAGGAGAAATTACGTTAATTTGTACTTGGTCCATTTTCATGCTCAGGTTCTATTCATCACTTTATATAATAATAATAATAATAATAATAATAATAATAATAATAATAATAATAATAGTATTAAGACTTCTTCATTTATCTCTTTTGTTCCATTCATCCCACACATTTCCATTCATTTTAGCCTTAATAATGAGATCAAATAAGGCCTCTAAACGTTGGCTGTGATACACTTACAGCAATAAATCTGAAAAGAAAAAAAATAACTGCCTTGACTAAATCCTGGAGAATCCTCCTTCGTTGAAAAGGAGAAATCCCGTTCAGTTTTTACAGCTATTTTACTTTATTGTCAACCCCGTTTGCATTCCCCCTTTGTGTCTTGTCACCGGAGCCTGACGCCGCCGCCGCGGCTGGGCTTTCTGGCACCCTCCGCGCAGCGGCTGCCAGCGCCGATGAGCATCAGATGACTATCGCCGGAGGCTCCTTTCGCCGGGCACCAGAGCGCGGCCTAGGCGCGGAGGAGGCGCGGGTATCGAACCACGTACCGCCGCGCGGAGGGGACGTCGCACTTTCGACTCATCGCTGGACGATCTTCGTTGGCGCGGCTTTGATAAAGGCTAACAGCAGAGTAATGTACTCGAATAAAAAGGAGTTATTTAATACTGAAATTATGGGCATTTAAAATAGTTTCAAGCTAAATTCTACGAGTACTCTATTGATTGAATTATTAGTACCTTGGGTCATTTCATATTAAATCAACACAGTTTTAATTAAAATTTTACCTCACCGTTTTGGATTCAGATGAAATTTGACACATAGGTAGTATGAATGGAGAATAAGAAAACTACAAATTTTGAGTAAAATATTTCCACCCGTTTCTGAAATACAGCCATGTAAAATTTTGCAGAATTGGCTTCCCGAAAATTTTTAAATTGATGTAGAACCTCACCAAATTAAGATAGAGAGCTGGAACAGGTGTCATTTTGCAGCTTTCTTTATGGCCTTTTATATGATATACAACTCAATAGGGGTTGCGTTCAAAAAGTATTTCAAATTTGAATTTAAAATTTTGATTTTGAGTTTTTTCAAAATGCTCATCTTCAAAAAAATTGAAAAAAATCTAAAATAATCCTTGTATATATCCAAACAGATGGTGTAAGTTTAAAAATGGGACTGCAATGGGTTCATATGGTAATCTTTATTTAAAATGCACAATATTTACTTACTCTAGATTTTACTGATTTAAAATACATTTTATTTCAAATTATAAGACCTAATATATACAAATTATTAATTTAGAGTTTTTTATTGGCGAGTGTGTTGTGTTTTATTGTTATTATTTTTATTAGTAGTAGTAGTAGTAGTAGTAGTAGTATTAGACTGCGGAAATTTATGCAATTGCATATTTTTACTGACTGTCCATATCGAAATGTATATAACTTTATCTATCACTAAAAATAAAGCAAATCAAGGTCACCTTTCAGTTGATGAACCAGATACATGGGAAGCTAAACATTTAAGCGAAATGAATCGTTGAGAAATAAACAACTTTGAGCAGCGTCAGCCGGTTACTTACCATCATGCAAAGGCTTAATGAAGCCCAAAATTTTACAAAATACCATTAATGAAAAAACACAGTGAGTGACATAATCTTATGGTACATCAATTAATAGTACATAGTAGGTACATCAATGATTCAATTTCCATACCCGCGTTGTCAGAAGAAAGCCACTTCTAAGTTAAAAGAGAAATACCCAAAAAGATCTGAATTCGATCCACTTCTCCACAAAAACCTGGAATATATGCACTAAAATATACCGCATACATTAAAATACGCATTTAAACTAAAAAATTGCACACATGCAAAAAAATAGGGTAGATTTGTTTTATTTTTAGTGGTAGGTAAAGTTATATACATTTCCTTGCGATATGCACAGTCAGTAAAAATATGCAATTGCATGAAGTTCCGCGGTCTAATAATAATAAAAATAATAATAATAATTATTATTATTATTATAATGACAGAATTTATTATAATAGTGACCGAAGAATGGGAAACGGAGGCATTGTTAGTGTAGCGAAGAACTATAGGCAAGACACGTTGAATAACACAGACACTGAATTCCTGATGCTATGAGACACAAAAAATGTTAAAGAATTCTTGGAGAGACAAACCACTCCACGAACAATATCTAAAAAGAATGGACAAGGTGAAGATCAATAAAGATCAATCAGTTATGTGTCTTAAAAGGGGAAGAATGAAGCGAGAATCGGAAGCAGTTCCAGTAGCTGCTCAAGATCAGGCGTTGAGAACACGACATTATGATAGAGCGGTTCTCAAAACTTCCCAAGGTGACAAATGTCGCATTTGCCAGGAGCAAGTAGAAACCATTGATCATATTGTCTCAGCTTGTCCAATCCTAGCAAAGACCGAATACTTGAAAAGACATAACAGGGTGTGTAGCTACCTCCACTGGCAGATCTGTACCGCCCTTGAAATTTCACATGCCCCAAGTGGTACGAACACTCCCTAAAACCGGTAAGGTCTGTTGGATTGTGTACGATATCGTACGGCCAACAAATTCAAACTGATCGCACGATAGCGGCAAACAAACCAAATCCGGGATTTGGAGAAAAAATCACGTTTACTTGTCGGTGGCGCTGTACCTTGCGGTCGAAACGTCGTTACCAAAGAGGCAGAGAAACGTCTTAAATACAAGAGTTTGGAAATCGAGATCAGCAAGAATGTGGGGCGTAAAAGCACAGGTCGTCCCGATAGTTACCGAAGCTCTGGGATTTGTTCCTCAAAATTTGAGTAAGAACTTTTCTAAACTCCCAGGTATTTAAAAGACTGGGAAGTGCAAGAAATCGCTTTATTTGGAACAGAACCTTAGGTAGCTGGTTGCAACCTGGAGTAGATTTTATATTCAGCAGAGTGATAACATCTTTAGTCGTGAGGTAGTGGAATAATAATAATAATAATAATAACAATAAAACACAACACACTCGCCAATAAAAAACTCTAAATTAATAATTTGTATATATTAGGTCTTATAATTTGAAATAAAATGTATTTTAAATCAGTAAAATCTAGAGTAAGTAAATATTGTGCATTTTAAATAAAGATTACCATATGAACCCATTGCAGTCCCATTTTTAAACTTGCACCATCTGTTTGGATATATACAAGGATTATTTTAGATTTTTTTCAATTTTTTGAAGATGAGCATTTTGAAAAAACTCAAAATCAAAATTTTAAATTCAAATTTGAAATACTTTTTGAACGCAACCCCTATTGAGTTGTATATCATATAAAAGGCCATAAAGAAAGCTGCAAAATGACACCTGTTCCAGCTCTCTATCTTAATTTGGTGAGGTTCTACATCAATTTAAAAATTTTCGGGAAGCCAATTTTGCAAAATTTTACATGGCTGTATTTCAGAAACGGGTGGAAATATTTTACTCAAAATTTGTAGTTTTCTTATTCTCCATTCATACTACCTATGTGTCAAATTTCATCAGAATCTGAGATGGTGATGTAAAACGACTGTGTTGATTTTATATGGAATGACCCCCTTATAATTAATTCGTAATTCGTCAAGCCTCATTTGGTATAGTTGTTTTGTATATCATTGTATGTTTTGTTGTCTTAATTGTTTTGTATCTTGTTGCCTAAATTATTTTATATCCTGTGTTATTGTATTTGTATTATTTGTATTTGTTGTTATAATTAAATTGTGTTAATATATTTGTATTTGTTCTATTGTATTTTGGTTTATCTTAACGTTTTTGAATTTCATGTTGCTTCTGACACTTGTTTCTCTTAATTGCACTGTGACGAATTAATACGCAATCGTTATAAAAAGTTTCAAATAATTAGCATTACCAGAAACCTACTGATAACCATCGGAAGTGGTTTATAATGAAACTTGTTGATGACTGAGCTGTGAGTAGACACAGTCATTTGTAATAGGATAATCTTGTAAGCAAATTATAAGAGATTATTTAACAAGGATAAAATGAACGAAACATTTAACATTTGTGATTTTGATATGAATATATTTAATTTCATTCCTTCTTTGGTTTTCAATGATAATCACTACATCAATTCTATATGATTGTAATAATGTGTTTTGAAAATCGTCTTCAAACTGAAATAGCACAATTGACTTTGTGTTAAAAAAATAATTAATTAATTAAAAACCAGTATTTTTTCATTATCTTGCATATAGCCTAATACGGGCACCCTTGAATGTTGAAAAATAAACACCGTTATTTGGAGAAGACTGATAGATCGTTGCCGTTATGAACCATACCCCATTAAATTTAGTTTTCTTCAGAAGTTTATTTTAATGAAAAATTTAACTTCAACTTCTAAAGGTACAGTAAGTTCTACATTAAAAGTTAAATAATATTACTTAATTTCAATTAAATTAGTCTCTTTTCATTTTATTTCATTTAAAAATAAAAATAATAAATCTTGAACAAACAATTTCTACAAATAAAATAATTGTGTGTTTTATAACGAGTTAGAAAAACAGAGTGGTTGAATTTCGTTTTCAAAAGATCAACTAACATCCTGAAATTAGTATCAGAACCACTTTATGTGAAGTAGTCATAACCACTTTATTTGAAAAATCAAAAGGGGAACGAAGTCCGTTAAGAAATTTAGACTTCTGAAATGAGAATATGCCATCTTGTATACAATTATAAATCGTCTAATTTGGAAAGAAAACTTTTGAAAAATAGTTATTTACATAACTAGAACAGAATTAGAATTAGAACAGAAAGGGAGTCTCTCCTTTATTGATTGATTAATTAGTTATTCCGGACGCGACCACAGTTAAGGTTATCAGTCCCGTAAGTGTAGTGCATGGTTTTATCCCTGAAAGTGCCGGTGGTCTTCCCCCGCTGGCTGCCGATATTCGGCGTCGACCTACCGCCGGCTAACGGGGTTTCCTCCCAACCAAGTATCTCCCACATGCGGGACAGCGCCCCAGCCAGGACGAGCTCTAAGTCTCTGTCCGGTCTCCCGGTACGTGTGGTAGTGTAGTGCATATTGGTTTAAGTGTGTATGTGTAAGGCGAGGGTGAAACAAGGAAGAGGGAGGAAAGATCGCGCGCGGCCCGTGGCCCGTTACTGCTTCGGCATTCGTTCATCGGAGAAACCACGGAAAACTACCGATCAGAGCAGCCGGTCGCTAGAATTCTCCTTCAGACAGCGGCTGAATTCGACCAAGCTATCTAGCGAGTGTCGAAAATCCTGCCGCTGTCGGAACTGGAACCATAGGACCTCCCGGACAGAGCCACTGCAGTGACATCAGCTGATGTCCTGAGACACCTCAGCCGGTGTGAGTCTCTGGCGTACGAATGCAATGTTGACGGACGAGGCAATGATAGAAGCCGATCGGACATTTCGAAATGAGGGTGCCAAAGACACTTTTGTACGATTATGCAAAATATTTCATTACGGAAAAAATCTCTATCCCGATACAGTATTTGAGTAACTCCGAGTCTGCGTGTGTGTGGATCCGTTACTCACCGTAAGGCGTCTTCCCGTACACCAATCGAGACATACAAGATGTCATTCGACGCGATTCGGTCTCCTGATGGGGAACTGATAAATTATTTTCGGTTCCGGCGAAAAGATTCAAAGAAATTTCCAAAAATGTGTTTTTCGTGTTTTGGCGCTGCGATCTTAATATGCCAAGAATTCAACCAACGTCGCCTAAATAGATATATGTAGGAGAGCGTTGATTAAACTCCAGTACCCAAACGCAATTATCACTCCATACACCTTAATATTCTTTTACGACGTTCCAACACTGATTTCCCATTTTTAAGTAAACAATTGAATTACCAAGTGAAACGTGCTGCAGATTTCATTTTAATTTTCATTCTTATTATCGTATTCTTAAAATTAAATTTGCGAAAACATACGTATTGCCTCGAAACTTATTAAATTTTAAGAATTTCAAGTGAGTACGGAGGAAACAAAACGGAGAAAACAAAACCGAATTAATTAACGTTCTTACGTTAGACTTCTCACATTCCTGTACCGATTTTCAAATGAATGTGATCCAGAACTTATTCTGATAAAACTTAACTAACACCTTATTCACATAAACAAACAAAACAGTCGCATTTTAATGTTTAATGCAAAAGTGTTATGTGCAGTTTTGTGCATATTAGGAAACAAGCGTAAAAAATGTTACTGTTCTAAAATCTAACTATTCGCATCATCAATACCTGCAAGTATTTGTTACGGCGATTATAATTTTGAATTGCTATGTAACCAGTTCATATCCTGTATGAAAGTAACACAGAAGGCAACATTGGGTGTTGGGAACTTTTGAAAGGGAGTACAACATTATCAGCTACTATGATTGTAATAATTCTAATGCCAGATACTGAAAGAACATATTTGAACAAAGATAGGCATGAAAGGAATGAATAGAATTTCCAACACATGAATATATTTTTAAAACAGTTTACAGCGTCGGCGGCGCCACATTTGATTAATATTCAATATTACTGTTGTAGGAAGACGCCGAAAAGATTTTAAAAGTTTGCATATTTCATAGTTAGAAAGTTCAACGAAAATGTGGCCTGCGCCATTTTTAACCGTCCTTTATGATATATGAGGAAACCGTTTAATCAAAAAATTTCGAACTATCTTTGAAAAAATTTCGGAAATGTTATTGAGGCGTCATATAAATTACCCCCAAAATCAAAATGTCCGTTTCAAACTCTCAGGGCGTCAAGTTCCTTCCGGTTTGTTAGGGAATATCAATTTTGGAGAAAGTCGATTGAACGGTTTACGGATGGACGAACTGACCAACAGACAGACGATTTGCCATCAATCGATTTTTTGGTATCAAGTACCACCCAAAGCGTGAATTCAGGCTACATAACGTGCATAATATGTTAAAGTAATTAGATTAGACGATTAGAATACTTTCTCTTTACTACGTACGTAGTAAGGAGAAATTAACAGGGAAAATATGACGTTACTCCAGGGGAGGACTTTTCACTCCTCTTAAATGACGCACGCAGCTGCGGTAGCCCTTCAATGAAATAATGCCCATGCGATGACTGCCACACTCCTACAATATTTTATTTGACATCGCGACTTAATTAGTATCTCTTGATTTTTAAGGAGCCATTTGTACGTTCCAATCGTTTTCTTCCTACTCTTCAAAATCGATATTTAACTTCTTCATTCTCAATAACTCGTAAGCATTATTGCGTATTTGTTCTCTTCAGTTCGCACAAGGCCAGAGGGATTGCGTGTCAGAGGGATTCTTTAATCGTGACGGCGAGAATTGATGAACCTATATGATAGCGCATGCATCTCCATACATCTCCAAAAGCTGTGGCCGAGTAATCATTTAGTTGGATTTCGGTTCTTAATGTGTTCATATAATTAACATCATTAGTTCTGATACGTGTCTAGTTGTAAAACATCCTCATACGAGATCCCTGATGTTACCTGGGCTTTCTTGGCAACTGAGAAATGAGGAGTGATGATCGTTTGCTATCTGCCTACGTGCCGGTTTGTCTTGGTCTCCCACATCAAACCGCTCGGTGAAAACGTGCAATGCCGTACGCTTGAATCACCACTCTCATCTGGGTTATTTAGGTCTGTGGAGAAAGGGCACCTTAAGATTTCTTGAAGGGTGTATGAAAGTCCGAACGATTCCTTTCAAGTTCCTTGAGCATTTTTTTCAATGAAAATAAGATCTACCTTTTAATGGATGAATTTCTGGTTCTAAAGATGCAAATTTTGAAATGAAATCAATTTTAAATCTTCAGACGTATTTGGGAAATCTTGAACGTCTTCCTACATTTTTAAATATTGAAGAAATAATACTTTCAACATTACTGAAAGAATATTAATGAAATAGTGGAAGTAACGACATTGTCCTGGCGTTTATTGTCCACATTTATTAGACAGGAAAAGGAATTAATTCTATCTATAGTTTAAAATAGTATTTACAACCCCAAGACGCCCCGCTCCGCATTGTCCCGCTCTCTCCATTGGCCCACTCCCCCTCCTCCTCCGTTGTAACTAATTTTCAAAGATGACTTTCAATTACAGTAATTCCTCAACATTCGCGAGAGTTACTTCCCAAAAAGCATCACGTCCGCGAATGTTGAGCTATCATTTAATGAAGAAAGTGGGGTTAGGTTCTTCGATATCGAAAAACTGTTTATAAAAAAAGAAAAAATATCTGAAAAATAATTGCATAAAAACTGGGTAAGTGCTACTACAAGCAGAATTAACAATTAAAATCCCAAAGAGAAGAAATAAAACAATATTTGAAAATTTTCAAAGTTGAATGTGATTGGATACAAGATTTGGTAATTTTTTTGTTTCATCTCCCTCCTCGTTCTAATTTACAAATGTGGAAGATTTACTGTTCCTATTCCTCTTTTAAATTTAAAACTTATTTCCATGTTCGGAACTTGTTCGAATGCCCTTTCCACCAGAGCCTGTTGAAGTTTTAGAACGCCTTTATCAGTTTTGACATTGACACAGGATGCAGTTTCCCTTCCTTTGCTTCATAATTACGTTCGAGGAGGTTTTCTTCGCTGATGATTTCCCGAATCTCCTCTTCATTGAGGTCATTATAATGAGAGTTACACAGATCCTGAAGGTCGTTTCTGTTCATGTGGTCAAAACCCTTACCTCCAATTTGACGCAACTGAAATTAATTATTTTACATCTCTGTTGTTGAATATATTAATGAATTGACATTCAACACTGACATGTTTGCAGAACGTGATACTTTGAGCTCCAATGTCTGCTGAGTTTGTTTGCGAGATGACGCTGATAAAAGAAATGAAATGTGCTCACTTAAAAAAAAACTATATAGTACTACCAAAAGACGCACTCGTGAATGTTAAAACCGGTAGCATTTCTGTAATCGCGAATGTTCGGAACTCGCAAATAGCGAATACGCGGATGTCGAGGGATTACAGTACTCTGAGCCTAATTGCGCTTTCGGAATTATATCGATGTGAGAGGAGGCCATGGTTTCGTAGGAGAAAAAAATATTAAATTGTGTTGAGAGCGAAGGCTTCCGTGACCGGAGTCGGTAGCTACTTGGCTGCCCGGGAGTCTTCGGCACTTCGTCCGGAAGAAGGTCGCAGAATGGTCGAAACGACCTGCCCCTCGGACGCAGCGTCTCCCGAACCGTCAAGTAGCTACCATTTAAGTGTGTTATTTCCCTTTTATCGGACCTCGCGTAACGACTGAATTATTACACGCAGTGTGTCACTGCTTACAACACAGTTGACGTCCTATTGTAGTATGACTCAAAGGAAGAGTCTTCCTTCTATTAATTTTGCTCTTCTTGCGCTGAGTTATGATATACCAATATTTTTGAGCTTTTGGCATGCAAAGAACTGTTTTCCTGTATGTCCGTATACATTACTAAAGTATGATATTGGAAACTTCGTGTTTTTAATAAAATAATTAATTTTTGCTGTTATTTGTGGCATGTATGAGAGTATTTTATTTGTTGTCTTTGAGAAGTGTGTGCGCTACCTTTCGGAAAACCTTTTTGTTTGGTTTGTTCTGAAGCGTTTTGGCTGCTGTAGGCGCCTGGACCTATCTAATAATATTATACAACCTTCCGTACAGGATATTTTTCCAAAGGATAGTTCAGAAACTTTAAAGGAAATATCTTTGGAAACGGTGATCATTAATTCATGGATCATATCATCGCTTCGCGGATCACTAAAAGCAATGTTTCTCACCGAATATGATCGTAAACAGCAAAAAGATGAAAGTACAACATAAAATGTCTACCTTAATAGAATCATTAACAGTTATAAAAAAGTGATTAAAATATTGAACAGGGAAGAATGAGAATCACTTGTACGCATGCGCAGTTGTACAATGAAAGGTGCGGAAGGATAAACGAGGGGTAGGTCAGGAATTTTGTTAACTTACGAAATTGAAAAATTCAATGTCAGATGACGTTAACACTAAAATAATTATTTTCAAACAACTAAAACATTTTCTTTAATAGTCTTAAAATAACTAATTAATTAGTAAATTTATTTGTTCAAGCAAAAGTTTTAAATATAATCCATGCTTGAGCGTTTGACTAGCGACTAGTGGTTTTTGCACAGCGGGACACATAAGTTGTAATTTAACAATTATAGGGGTTGAGAGAATTTTTCACATTTTATTTTTACAAGGAGTTAATTAAATACGTTGTTCCGAATTGTATTAGTAGAAAAGGTTGCTGACGCTACATTCTCAGGATGGCTTTTCTGATTTTGCTTCTTCCGATTTCGATGAAATAACTGCATTTAACTGCAATTGAGTACAACTTGAAAGCAGTGATTTTCGCAATAAACTAATAGTAATACAACAGAAATACAACTGTTCACTGAACAGCATCACCCCATTTTAAATGATTTAAGTTTTAACTACGTGAGATTCTAAAGTTACATCATCTATTTTTTCTAAATACTGTAACATATTATTTCTAAAACTACATATATTTGCGAGGAAGAGTTTTGAAATTTATGGTGGCAAAGCGTTGCAATTTCTAATCTCTTGCCATTAGTATATAGTTTGTCTGAAAATAAATTACAAACTTGAAGGGGATTTAGAGGGGCCAAAAACGATAACTTTTAGACAGTGGGAATGTTTCAAATACCGTAATATACATATGACATTAACCAGTGATATGAAGGCAACTCATTGTTCACATGTGTTAGGCGGATCACTTTTGAACGTGTTCAATGGAAAACCCATCAAATCCCAATGCATGAATATTTGCCTGCCACATGCGGCGCAAATATAAGTGTAAGCTGTTTTCTGGCATTTCCCGACGTTTATTCAGTAGCAAAAGTTATCGTATTTAATCTCGTATGTGTGCGAGAAGTTTGTATAACATTTATCCTGAAACACTTTAGCACAGCAGTACACTCTGCCTTTTTACTGATTGATTAATGTTTCCAGGCGCATCAATGGCTAAGGTCATTATTCCCGTAAGTGTAGTGCGTGTATTCCCGTAAGTGTAGTTTCCTCGGGAGGTGGCGGTGATATTTCCTCGCTGGATGGTGAGATCCGGCGCCGACCTGTACGTCGAAATGCGGAGTTTCCCCAACCAGGTATCTTCCGCGGGGCACCGCACCAGCCGCGGCAACCTCTAAGCTCTGATGATCTCCAGACGTGTGTAGTACATGTAAGCGAGAGTGTGATTTAGTGTGATGTGTAAGTGTGTATAGGTAAGGACGAGGACGAGGAAGGTAAGATCACGTACGGTCCGGGGCCCGTTTCTGGGGGTACTGCTCCGGCATTCGCCTGGTATTGATCGGAGAAACCACGGAAAACCACGGATCAGAACAGCCGACTGCTAGAATTCTTCTCCAGACAGGTGCTAAACGCGAACTAGCTATAGAGCTAGTGTCGAAAATCCAGCTACTATCGGGATTCGAACTCTGGAACCTCCCTGTCTCGGGACCTCCCTGTCTCGGGACCTCCCTGTCTCGGGACCTCCCTGTCTCGGGACCTCCCTGTCTCGGGACCTCCCTGTCTCGGGACCTCCCTGTCTCGGGACCTCCCTGTCTCGGGACCTCCCTGTCTCGGGACCTCCCTGTCTCGGGACCTCCCTGTCTCAGGCACTGCTGTCACAAGAACAGATGATCTAAGTCGCCTAAGCCGGTCTCTGCCGTTTCAACCCTGAGCCGCTTGCGGACCTTGAAAGCCCCCTTCCCGCGCACGTTCGCGTGCGTGCGGAGGAGGGGCTTACGTGCGTGCGGGCGTGCGTGTGCGTGCGTTTGGCGCGCTCCGCCGCCGCTCTCTTTCCGCCCACGAAAGCGCAACCAGAGGGCGTCAACGCGCCTGCGCGAGCGAGCGTGCACGCGGGCGGGCATCGCGGCGCCGCAGGCATTTGTTTGGGCGGCCGCGGAGCGCGGCGCCGCGCCGCACCGCTCCCCGCGCCGCTTCCTCAGCGACGCAAAAAAAACTTTTTTCTACAAAAAAAAGGTTTAGTTCTTGAATTTGCGACCACACTATTAATTCTAGGAATGTTTCATGGTTTTTGGTCGACAATCAAAAAATGTTCCTTTTAGTTCGCCAACGTTTCGGAACTTTATTGTTCCATCAGGGCTTGCTAAGGTTGAATATTAAAAACCATAATGCCAATCATCCAAACATCCAAACACATGGCAACAGGGGCACCAGTTCAAAAATACCTCCACTATCTGGCTCCATGTTTATGAATGAAGGCATTCATAAACTGTGCATGTTTATGAATGAAGGCATTCACACTGGTGACCCTGTTGCCATGTGTTTGGATGTTTGGATGATTGGCATTATGGTTTTTAATATTCAACCTTAGCAAGCCCTGATGGAACAATAAAGTTCCGAATTGTTGGCGAACTAAAAGGAACATTTTTAATTGTTGGGCAAAAACCTTCAAACATTCCTAGAAAAAAAGTTTTTTCTGCAACAAGAACAAAACGCACTGTTTTGGAAAACTATTACACTCGTGAAATTAAAATCAATAGTGTTTAACAATACATACAAAATGCCCCAATCAGCGCGGTGTATCTCAAAAAATGTATCGATTTTTCTATTCGAGTTTTCTTACCGCTTCTCCCTTCCGGCCAATCATAAACTGTGACTCATCTATCTTAGGAGGAGGTATACATCGATCGCTATGTCGATGTCTAATAAACCGCTTATGTACTCTAACATATTTCTCTTTGATTTTAACATAGTTTTCAGTTACTTTCAATATTTGGCGCATTTTGGAAGTCTATTGGACATAATTTCAATCGTGGAATAGTCCTATTCGTGCTCTGGAAATTCTCAGATAAATCCCCGACTCACTTCGCGAGTCGAGGATTTATCGACAATTTCCCAACAACTCGTGGCATTACCTATGATAATTTCCCCTCAATCCAGATCTAATTTCAAAATTGCTGCATCGGCCTCAGTTTTCTTATGATGATGAATTTCGTGTTTGCGTGTGTCTCCTATATATTAATTGTATCCGGCAAAATGACACGCTCTAATAACAACAGATCCACATGTATACAGGACTAAACACAACATAAGGGTTAACAAAATTGAAGAGGAGGTTAGAAACTTTTCTCAGGAGGCTTGAAATGTTGGGTCAGTATGGATATCTCTTCCTCTGTCTTCTGAATGTTCCGCCACTTTAGCATCCATCTTCATTCACTGTCACGCCCTCAGGAAGTAGTGGTACCGGCAATTCCTCACTGTGACACATAGGCCTTATTAATGATAAATTATGATATTTCAAGGTTTTCTTAGTTTTTGAGGTGAATCTAGCTATTTGTGTCAAATATATATATATATATATATATATATATATATATATATATATATATATGTCAAGAGTGTGACACACGACACACAGCATAAATGGGAGGCCCATTGCTTGTCCTGGTCGCCTTCCTTGCACCCGAAATAAAAATCATTATACTTCCTTCTCAGTGGATTAAGGTTCCGTTTTTCTGATTTCAGAGTTAATTCTTCACAGATATAACGTTTTCGGTTTTTTTTACACAGTATTTGGACATTTCTTCTTTTAAATTAATACAAAGCACAAATCTTCACAAACTTAGAACAATAAGCAGTTACATTCAAACTGCTTTCCACGTATTCATATCTCTCAATGCTGGGACGCAACTGGATAGAAACACAACGCAATTCTATCTGTTAGATCATGACTTATCAGCAATGTTGCCAAACCTTTTTCATTTCCGAATGGTAAATTTTCTGAATTCAGTGTTATGTACAGGAATTCCTTGCACACATTTCGATTGTTTCTGAACAATTACATCAGCAAAACTATCATGTAAAGATACAGCAAAATAACCAATATGCAGCGTTTTCAAGCATTTGCGTAAATAGAACGTACCGTGTAACAAGAAAACTGAGCCCGATAGGCAAAATCTGATTTCATATTCGGATTCAATTCAGTGTCTTAGCTAAGAACACCAGTCACATTTTCAGTTACAAAAATGTTGTTGATCAGTGTAAATTATCCTCCATTTTGGTTTTCCAAAAATTTCCTCGGATTCGTAATCAGCGATCCCGAAAACATATGAACAAAACCTCGTTTTACCCAATACACATTTTTGTTACATGATCATGTAGTTCCCACGATTTCGGAAGTTGGGACCATAGGACACCGGTGGATACAGGTCGCTTGGACCCCCCCCCCCTCGACCCTTCGGCTGTCACCGTCCATCTCTCGGATGACTGAATTGTTCTTCCGTTGAAAGAGCATCATAACAGTAGATTGTACATCAAGGGAGAGAAACGCATTATTTTCCTCAAGGGGTAATTGTAGACCGAGGGCTACAATTATTCCAAAGGAAAAATAATTTCTCTCCCGAGGCGTAAATGCTAATTTCTCTATGACCATAAAATTTTGAGAAAATGTTTTTAAAATATTAAGCCACGGAATTTAAAATTCGAGATACGCGAATAGCGTTTCTTACCGGGGAAACTGACAATGAACAACTACGCTTTTAACGGAGGCCACGGCTGAACCAAAATACGTATCTGATGTTGCTAATAAAGTTTTTAATGCCAAAAAATCTAAGTAAATGTACGACGCCGCTTAGAATAAATTTAAAGATTGGTGTCAAGATATACTAGAAATTAATTTAAGTGAAAATGGCATGTTGGCGTATATCGGTAAGGAAACAAACAATAACAAATCACTAGTGTTTCACGTTGTGTTCTAACACATATATTTTTACTCATGTTTGTTGTTTAATTTCATTTTCTAAAAGTAAAAAAAATGTGGTATTAATAAAAACGAACAATTGCTCATTACTCAAGAGTTTGGAGAAACTTCCCGTTTTGGTATGAATAACATTCTCCTTTACTCACTGCTGAGCGTTTACTCCAGCTTCGAGCTTTTACGGAGTTCGTATGAATAATCGAGAGCAAATGCTCAAATGTCGAAGCAAGCACTTAAGTTTTCTTGAGCGACCTCCATAATTTGCTTAGGGTATCAAAGAAAGATTATGTTAGTTCGTCGCCAAAGTTGAAGGGATCAGAGGCGTGTGAAAATAGGAATACACATAAAGATTTTTTATAGTTGAATTAAAATGGCAGAATTCTTCCACATTAGCGCCAAAGAACTATAAAAAAAGAAAATACACTCTGATACGAGGAACTTCAAAAGTCTCTTCAGATTTAAGAAGAAAAACGTTGAATGGCTGAGCAGAGTATTGTGAAGGAAAATTATAAAAGAAGAGGGGGCGCTTTGAGCAATGCACCATTTTTTTCTTATTAAGGAGTTTCTGGATTCCAAAGCTGTGATGCAGAAGACATTGCCGTCTATCGAAGTGCTGTATTACATTCTTTTTTCCAATCCTTAAGAATTATGGGCCTTTTCCCCGTTTTTCTAAAGTTAATTATTGACTTCACTCGTGATTTCATACTATATTGTTTATCTGCTGTTACATGAAATAAAGGTAGTAATCAAAAATCACAATTACTCAAAAAAATGCTTATCGAATATATGACAACTAGCTGAACCCGTGCGATTACATCGCACTGAAGGGAACACTTACAACACAAGGGAACACATTTTACATTGAACACTTACAACACAATTGATAAATAGTCGCACACATGTTTGTCTTAACGGAACGCACAACAGATTTCCGCTTCCCGCCGCTTCGATTCACATGCGACAACCACATGAGTTCTCCTGTGGCGGATGGTGTGCGCATAAACCGCCATCTTGACAGGCAGCGCGCGGAGGGCACGCTAACTATCCCAGCCGCAAAGTTCAAACAACAAAAGTTTCCTAGCATTTTATTAATAACGAAAAGCTTCGTGATTTGCAATATTTAGTGACCTCCATTCCTGATTTTTTATCTTTTTTTTGGTACCTCATTTGTTAAAATCCGTTCACTATGAGCCGAGTTGGAGGGACAACAAATTCACGGTTTTAACGAAAATAATATATATGATATGTGTATCATTGGATTAGTCTTTTTACGCTCGTCATGATAGACTGAAAAAATATTATAATTCCATTTGAAAAAACAATTTTACCTCAAATATCTCATAAAATACGTGGGATAAAACAGAAGTGAATTCATGTATCAATTAGCCTCATTCTCTCATGCACTTCTGTGGAAACTGCATTGCAATACCTTCAACCATTCAAAAGTTACAGGAGGTGCTAAAGTTACGTGACTCACCCTGTATACTGATTTCTACTACACTACATTTCAACTACAACGACTACTACGACGACGCAGAGAGAATACACAGCGTCTATGTCGGAATGTCTCGGAATTCCAATATATCCAAAGAGTATTCAACAATTCTTATATAAAATCTCTAAGGAGGACGTATTCATTTAACTCTGCTCATCTAAAGAGAGCAATTACTCTGACGCGAGGGTAACACTTAATTCATAAAAATCGGAGTAATAACATTGAGCGAAATGTCGAAAGTTTGCTCTCGAGTGTTTACATTCAGTAATTACACGTTTTTATTAATAGCATCCAATATTTAATCCATAGAGAGTAAACAAATCCCTAGAGATCAAATCTTCACTTTAGTGTCTCATTTGCTAACAATAAAATTCATTATTTCTTCAGGTCGTGAAAAACAGTGTGTTAAGCAACTGGTTTATGATGTTAAGCTTTATTACACGAGTACATGTGTTGAAAACGAGCGACGTTAGGAGGGAAGTTTCAAATTTGTACTAAAGCAGCAACCTTATAAACGAGTTTCATACGATATTTTTTTATATAATATCATTATAAATTTGTAAGAGAATCAAAGTTCATTTTTGGAAATAACTTTACTGTAATATCATGGGTATTTAACACCTGTGTGAAAAAACGGTGGTCGACTTGTCGGTTTATCACTACCTCCTCACGATTCTCTCGCACCCATTGGTTGAATGTGTGATGACGCAATTATTCGTGCCAGAAACGGCAAATGCATAACAATCTGTAAGCTGTTATTTTATGAACGATTTCTTGTAACGTGAAATGTCGCAGGAAGTATTGTGATGGGGGAAAAAAGCATTTTTGAGAACAGTGTCCTTCTCAAAACGCCTCCGTCCTTCTTCTCACATGTGATAACTGTCTGTTCGTGCCAACAGGATTTGAGCTGTCGCCAACAGAATAATCTCAACCACACCGTGAGCAGCACAGCACACCGCAGACCTGAGCGTCCAAGACAACTTTTCTAACGTATTGCGTGTTCTTCTTATGGTTAAACACAATAGGTTGATAAAGCTTTAAAATCTCTGTGTGAAATCCAAGATCTAAGGAACAAAATTCGCTACCTTCTGAATCAAGTTCACCGGCTCAGGTGGCTCGGGGAATCAATTGATGATTTTTGCAGTGTCTCTGACGGAGAGGTCTTCGGATTCCTCTCCTGGCTGAGGAAGGATTTTCGACACTACTAGCTAGGTCGAATTCAGTCGCTGTCTCTGGAAGAAAATTCTACCGGCCAGTTGATCTGATCGGTACTTTTCCGTGGTTTCTCCGATCAACACCAGGCGAATGCCAGAGCAGTACCCTCACAAACAGGCTAAGGACCGCGCACGATCTATCTTTCCTCTTCCTTGACCTATCCTCACCCCTTACTTACGCACACATTTGCATTAACTACACTACCACACACGTCGGGTGACCAATCGGGAGATTAGAGCTTGTTCCCGCTGAGGCAGTGTCCCGCTGGTGGGAGATACCTGCTTGAAGAAAACCTCGCAAGCGTACGTGTCGTCGGTGGCGGATCTCCCTATCTAGATGGGGAAGGTCACCACCACCTCCCGCACTACACTTACAGGACTAATTACCTTAGCTGTTGACGCGCCTGGAATCATCAATTAAATGGAATCAAGTTGACGTGCTGACGTAAAATATTATTTAGTAGCGTCATAATAAGCGATATTAAGGAGATTCCACAAACGAGCTCGTCAAACGCTTAGTTACTAAAGCCAAGGGATGGGACGTGAACAATATTTGCCATTGCATATTTGAGATTTCTTTGAATAAATGCATATTACTTAATTATTGTTTATAAATAGCAATAATAATAATAATAATAATAATAAAAGTTTTTGAGCATATATAAAGTTTTGGTGGGCTCTGAAACAGTGCTGGGGGTGTCTCAGGCACCCCGTGCGGACATTCCGGTGCTAGCTATGCGTTTCTCTCTGTCTTCGATACTGCTTACTAATACAGTGCGCCAGGAAAGTCTTTCTGTAGTGGCACCTTCCTGGTGAGTGTGCTGGTAACAGAAATTTTGTTGGTAGCACGAACTGCAGCTTGTAACAAAAGAAAACATACATTACTTACTCAGCACAATCACAACAGATGCTGAACGTGTTGTCCCATCACCTGTTTTCACAGTGATCTGGTTGCTACCAGCACAAATTTAGTTTGTAATAGGAGGCACTCAGTCGGCTCGGTGCTGAGAGACTTTCCTGAAGCACTGTACTTTGCTCTGTGAACCGCTAACAGAGGTTATAAAGAGCGGCGTGCTGGAAAATTTGTCGTAGTAGATAGAAAGTTACGTAATGGTGCGCGAAAAAACGGCGAATTTTCTCCTGAAAAACTCTTATTACAGGGCCCTGGTAAAGAAAAAGTAGCTAAATTCACTTGCTAAATTCAGAAAAAAATCCTCTAGCACGTGGTGTAGCCAGAATCCATATTCTGAGGGTCCTTGATACCAAAAATCGAATGCGGCAAAACGTCTGTCCGTCTCTCTGTCTGTGAACACCGCTAGCGACTAAACTGTTCAGTCGATTTTCTCCAAAATTGATATTACCTAATTGATCTGACTGATGTCACGGCCCCTTAAATTTGAAACTGATATTTTAATTTTGGGGGTACTTAACATGAAGCCCCTGAGGCATTTTTCACATTTTCAAAAAAATGGCTCCAATGTTTTTGATTAAATTTTGTTGATGGATAATGTGGAGATTTAAGAGAATTGTGTAGGTCTCCTTGTTCGTTGAAAACCCTGATTTTTCGAAAATTGCAAAAGTTTAAAATTTTGTCAGAGTCTTGCTAGAATTAAATATTAAAGAAAGAGATTTTTCCCTTAGTTAAATCTGTTCTTTAAAGATAGATTTTGAAATAAGGTCATGTACAATTTTTCGAAAATTTGAGTACTTTTCGCGTAATTTTGCGTGAAAGTACAGGCGAGAAAAAACTTGCTGTTTTAGCACCACTAGTTTTAAAATTCCGGCTATCCCACCAACCACGAAGTGCTTCTGGGAATTGTGAGCACGATCGTTGCCTTTCGGGTCCGGACACTCGCAGGAGATTCTCCCGCCCAGTGGAGTGGGTCGTAGGAAGAAGGAGATCAGACCTTCACTAGTTTGTTTCTTCATCCTTTGCAGCCGTTACAGAAAATGGGCGAACCTGACTGAATGTAATTTGCACAGAAAAATGAAACATGCGTCGTTTTCCTGTGCAGAGGACGTCCAGTTTGACTACCACGCTCCGGGCGGCACATCCTGTAATCTTATGTTAGTTGCTTTAGGTCTGGTGAAATTTGTTTATTTTACGTAGATTTGAGAGCGTTCGAGTGTGTTGGTTTCTGCAGTGAATGAGAGGTGCGGTGAAAAGTAAAACGCTTCTCACATACACTGTGTTTTAATGACGTCTCACTTTGTGCTCATTCTTTGGAACATTCCTAACTTGTTACAATAGGCGCGATGTTCAATTGTCCGAGCTTCAGTGCTTTTTGCGGCGACTGGAGGAAATATTTTCATCATGATTATTTGCAGAAAACGAAATGACCGTACAAACAGCTGGTTCTCGTGCGTACAGTTTCGATACTGAATCAGAAAGGGGTTAAAACAAACATCCCTTTTCTCTTCACACTTTGTATAGGAAAAGGACTAAAAAGTACCCTATAAAGCAAGATTAAAAATGGAAATGCAGACAGAACATGTAAAGAAGGATCGCGCGTTGAGCCGATACCGTGATCTCCGAGTCGCTGGTACACTCGAATCATCAAATCTGTACTTAACGCAGAAGTTAGCAGAGTCTACTTTAATATCAATTAACCTGGAGAGATGGATCAGGGCATCCACTGACGTCACTGCAGTGCCTCTGACCGGGAGGTCCCAGGCTTCCACTCCCGACGGTGGCAGGATTTTCGACACCAGCTAGGTTGACGATAGCTAGGTCGAATTCAGCCGCTGTCTGGAGGAGAATTCTAGCCGCCGGATGCTCTAGTCGATAGATTTCCGTGGTTTCTCCGATCAATACCAGGCGAATGCCGGAGCGGTACGCGAACAAACGGGCCACGGACCGCGCGTGATCGTTCCTTCCCATTTCTTGTCCTATCCTACTCCTTGCCTACACACACTTACATGCACTACACTACCACACAAGCCGGGAGACCGGTCGGGGGCTTAGAACTTGTCCCGGCTGGGGCGGTGTCCCGCTGATGGGAGATACTTGATTGGGAGGAAACCCCATTAGCCATCGGTAGGTCGATGCCGGATCTCACCATACGGCGGGGGATTATCAGCGTCACATCCAGCAATAAAAACATGCACTATACTTATGGAACTAATGACCTTAGCAGTTGAGGCGTCCGAAAACACTAATCAACCAACGAACAAAACTTTTAATATTAATATAATTAATAATATGCAATAAATACAACAAAAATTACATAAACGGTTACTTATATTTCTTCATTTATTACATTTTATTAAAAACTTGTTTTATTAAGATAACATCAGAATGTTTTTCTCCCAATATGTCAGGAAATCACATTGGGCAGATGTAATGGAGGCAGAACAATATACTACGAGTATTTCTCTGGCCATCAAGGACGAGGGAAGTTAAAGAAACGGTGCCTAATGTATTACGGCGTCTTTCGGGACAGTTCCAAGGCATATGCATCATAAAGCATGACACAGCGTCATCTGAGATAAAGGAGGACAGGAAGAGTTGGAAACTCTCCCGGAGCAACATTAAAGTAGGCGGGGCCTGCTCTTAGAATTGGGTCCGAGACCCTAATTGGTATGTCTCTGCTCCTGTAACATGTCACCTACTTGAAATTATACACAGAAGGTGAACGTAATCAAGCTGGCTTTCTGTAGAGACATCCAACATGTTCCAAACGTCTTAATTAACATTCAATAAAAGTGGTTTCTTTCAGAATTAATGGATGGGATAACTTATTAATTATTTAATAGGCACTGTAAAGCTTTATCCTTTTCATAGGGTGTTGTATAGATATTTCACAGTTTGTTGAACTAACACAAATGCTTAATGATGTGTTAGAAATGTTAAGCAATAATTCAGGTAACAAGTAAGGTAATCAGTAATGCTAATCACTAATATTAATTAGAAAATTAGTAATAATTAAATTAAGTTAATCAGTAGTAAATTGATCGGAGAGGCGGTGGTGCGGGCGATCTGTGGCGCTGTTTGATTTCAGGGGCTGAGGAGGCCAAAGACTGGATGGATAAGACGCCCACGCCAGAAAACAAATAAATTGTTTAGAAAAAATCTAGTAGCTTTGCATGTACTCGTCTTCTGACGGCAGGTTTTTCCCCCTTCAGGGTTTTTTTCCTCAGCCGTACCTTATGGTCTCCTTTCCGCGGCTTTGATGCCATGAAGAGACCATTAGGGGTGAATGCCAGAATTCGAAAGGTTAGAATGCGGTATTGAATGAAGGTATTGAATAGCTTTAAGGTCTTCAGCCTAGCCACATAGTCAAAGAACTGAAATTATATATAAATGTGTTCTAATTACCTATTAAATAAATAAATATTATAGATTTTTAGCGTCATTTACATCGCTTCAGAGTTATAGAAATGTTCCTCTTGTGATAAACTTTGACGTCTTCCTCAAAAACTGTGAAAATTTAGGCTCTTATAATAAAGAACACTATGTAAGAATATTCATTAGTGTAATGAAGTTACATCTCAAGGGATGTTAAATAGTTCTTAATTCAATAATTACTACTCTTTCTCACCTCAAAAATACTTGATATTTTGCACTTTGTCTGTTAAATTCTTATAATATATATAATAATAATATTATATAATAATATTATATAAGACAAAAATTACACAAAATTAAACTTTCTTCTGCCACAACTTGATCTTTATGGGAATTTTACATTTACTTCTCAAATAAAAGCTATTTATCTCTCTCACATAAGGCATCATGTAACAGTTATTTTTTACAGTCATAACATACACTAGAAATTATAAATGTTCAATTGCCTACAAGGTGTTAATTGATGTCCTTGAGTCGTTTTATTTAAAAAAACGTTTCGAGAGTCCGCCAGTAATTTGCCAATGTACTTCATTATCCTTGATAATTTTTTCCATGATTAACATATTCTGATCGTTGTGCTCACTGTGTTCGTCGCTTACAGCCTCAAGTTTTCAGGAAAGAAACCGAAGTTAACATGAAACAAGAGAATCTTCAGATATATTACAGCATTCTTCGTATGAATTCATTAATGGTCTTACTAATTTCTCATAGTTGTCAGATTACTTGTTGCCTAAAAGTGTTTCATCTGAGTTTTTTAATTTAAGTTTCCTACAAAACATCTTTTACCATTTATGTTATTCATCTTTTACCATTTATTACCATTTTCCAGTTATTCATCTTTTACCCACATGTTATGTTCTTCATCTTTTACCATTTATGTTATTTGTTGTACGACAAAAATTCTTTCTTTAATTTAATACTTTTTCCATTCAGTGAGTTGGCCCTCCGAGTAAGCAATTTTTTTGGTGAGGGGGGGTATTAGTACGTTATTTTCTGAATATGTTATAATTATTATTATTATTATTATTATTATTATTATTATTATACAAATTGGTTGATGTTGCTGTGATATGCGATCAGAATATCGTAATCAAGGGGAGAGAGAAACGTCTTCAATAGTTTGGATATCGGAATCAGCTGAATGTGGAAATAAATACACAGGTATAAACAATAGTAATCGGAGCTCTTGAATTTGTTCCGCAAAATGTGTGGTGGAGTTTGTCCAAACTCCTGGGTCATTCAAAAGACAGGGAAGTGTAGGACATAGTGAATAGCCCATAATTTGCGTCAAGTATTGTACAGGCAAAAGAGTTTTTAGAAGTGCTCCTAGAAGGCTGGTTGCAACCTGGAGTAAATTCTACATTTAGCCGACCCCGCACATATTTTGTCGAGACTTTAGGGCGTTATTGTTATTATTATTATTATTATTATTATTATTACGCATCAACAACCAACTCACACTCTAGATAATGTAATAAAAATTATGTAAGAATATATATATATATATATATATATATATATATATATATATATAATATACATATCTACTTTCATATTTTTGTATTGTTCATATTAATGTTATCCCCCGCCCAAAAGGTAAACCAGAATTACGCGTCTGCTGTTAATATGTAATCGAGTTTTTACTGCGTGTTTTTTATCTACATCTGGCTTATTAAATTGAAACTTGCTGGAGTTACCTTTATCTCTGAAATCTTCTTAAATACATTCTTTCTGTTTTAAAACACTCCCTAGGCAGATGCTTGAGGTTATTAATTTGAAGGCGTCTACAATTTTGTCTGACCGTTTCACCGCTTTGATGAATGGCAGGTTCATATTCGCTGGTGCAGATAACACCCATTTTCTCCTCGTGATATATACGAATGTTTTCACTCAAGTTTCTCCACACCTATCACATTGTACGCGATCAGCATTATCTTAGCACTTAGTATTCGATAACCTGCATTTCTGGTATCTTTCAATCTCAGAAATTTACACCATAAATCTCTGTAAAGAGGATTTGTTAGATACACAGCTGCCAAATATTTCAGCATCGTATAACATACCCAACCGAATATACGTATTTGCTCATTTTTAACTGTCAAGGATTTAATTCTGAAGTTTCTACAGCGATGTATGCATATTGCAATACCTAAATACAGTCGACTTCAGATACAGTGAAAATATTTCGTTCACTAATAGTGAAAATAAACTAGCCTCTTTTCGATAATTAAATTTAGAGGTTCAGTGATATAGTATCTAAACACTGTGAATTCGAAATTTCAATAGGTTCATTTAGCCTAAAAATAATAATTTTTATTAATGTACGTTGTGTAGAGATTTTATTTATACTTTTTGTAGATCTTTCTCCACTGACCGTGCTTTCTCGACACTTGATTCTACAGTATCTCCACACAAAATATTTTAGTACAACCTTCAAACCTTTCAGAAACTCTTGCCCTGTTGAAAGTCTTTCTTTATTTGTATCCTCTTTGTCGTCACACTTTTTCTGCGATTCTGGAAGACCCTTACACAGCTTCAACTACGTCCTAGACAGATGGGATTTCACTTATTTTCATTTTGCAGTTCACGTATAGAGGGTGGTCCATTTAACATGACAAATCAAAATAACTGGGAAAATATGCAACGTACAAAAAAATGTCAAAGGCAAAAAATTAATATCTCCAAGGGGCACATCTGTCAGGCCTAAAAATGAAACTTCCCTGCTCGACCCTTGAGAATGAGGCGGGAGCCAACTTTGAAATCTTAAATGGGAACTCCCACTTTTTATTGCAGATTCGGATTCTACAGTAAAACATAAGTTTGGTCTAAAACATTTTTTGATCGATTTATTCGTATAAATTCTATTAGAAGCACATTCTATTAGAAGCCAACTTTGAAATCTTAAATGGGAACTCCCACTTTTTATTGCAGATTCGGATTCTACAGTAAAACATAAGTTTGGTCTAAAACATTTTTTGATCGATTTATTCGTATAAATTCTATTAGAATTCTATTAGAATTTGCCGCACAACATTAAATTAGTTCGTATGCAGGGAGATTAATATTTAAGTTCCGTAGAACAACAAAACAATTTAATGATTTACGTAGTTATAACTAATTAAATAACCAACCAATTAAAACACTAAATAACGAAAAAAGTAAACAAGTAACAAACTAATAAATGTATAACGTCTCAGGTTTTATCGCCGCATGCTTTTCTTTATTTAATTTATTTATAGTCGCATCAACTGCGAGATTATGAGCTTTTCCGTAAGTTTACAGTAAGGTGATTGAAAATATGTCGCTGTACATGTTATAATAAAATACACAGAACATATACTTAAAAACAGTATTACAATTCTTTAGAGACATTAATTAATTTATAAAATGTTTAAATATTTTCATGCAGTGTGCTTGAATGAAGTAAAGCGTCAATATTAGAATCCTGCGTGCTTTCTCCAGTTCCGGGGCCGCGCTATGGCGCCGGGGACCGGTTGCGGCGGATGCCCGACTTCCCGCGGAAGCCCCGCGGCCACGGGGCGGAGGCGGGACCCCGCTGATCCTTGCACCTCCGATAGATCTGTGGTCACGGCGTAAACGTTCTCAAGTCAAAAATCTTAGTCTGGAGAAAACAAGGGTAAAATATTATCAAGTCACCGCTTCTTCCTATGCTCAACTCTATTTCCCAACGCTTTTTTCTCGTTAAGGAGGTAACATTTGAATTCGTTCGTTTTACTAAAATAAAATATAGATACATTATTTAACCCAATTTTGCCCAAATTTGACTTAAGAACTGTTACCCCGTGGCCACAGATATACCCTCTGCCTCTGATCGTGGCGCAAGTCCCTTGGAAGGACTCTACCACTCGAAGAGATAAGGAATTCACTAACGACAGCCACGTACAAAATATTCAGTTGAAGAGGCTCACAAGTGTTGGAACGTTACTTCGAGAAGTGTTTCGAAACATTATAACAAAGAAGCGGACCAAAAACATAGCCAAAAATGATCAATAAAAAGCTCTTAAAATTTCTTTCAAATGCCATAGAGCCAAAGAAAAATTACGTAAAAAATTGATCAAAACCAGTTCGGATGAACAACTCAACCTGTTGGATGTGTTACTGATGTAATCGAGGCTTCTTCTTTTCGTTCAAGTAATCTCTCCACGCGTTTGGTTTGGACTATACTTTACCAGGAAATATCTATCTTTAGTTATCCCGAAATCGGCCGATTACGGCACTATTAGGCGTCACAGGAACCTTAGATTATATACTTACAACGGCTGACATTTCAGTTTCTAAGCGAATATGCTATCGAATAGGCTAGTGAAGAATTCTGTGGAGAAAATTTGTTGCATATTGTAAAAATTACGTGAAGCAAGTGCCATTAAAATGGTATTAAAATCGATAAAATCAGAGAAAATGCTTTAAAATGACGGGAAAAGTTTAAAAAAATACTTATTAGTCGAAATAGACGAAAAAGGCAAAACAAATGCCATATAAAAATTTGTCATTTCATTTTGTCATAACACAATATCAATGTCTTTACTAAAAGGCATTGCTCTAAGGTGAAAAGAAAAAATGACATTTCATTAAAATCCTGTCCTCAATTAAAACTGCTTTGTGCACAATGCATGCATCACCACAGGGATTTGCAGAATAGTTTTGGGGAATAGAGATAGAGTTATTTTGACACCCCATTCAACGAACTTCTGCAAATATATATTGTATGTATAGCATTATTTTATGCTTCGTTAATTGCGTTACTTTAGCTTAATTGATTACTATAGTTATAAAGTAATGATTAATTTGATTATTTCTAAAGATTTCAAAAATGAGGTTTTCAATGTATTCAAATCTACTTCCAGATCTCCTTGTTATTGTAGAGCTCCATATTTGCCGATAATAAATCTTTGAAGTTTTTGGTTGAATTATGCCATTTGCATGGATTTCTTTAGTTTATAACGAAAATCGGCATTAAGCAAACAAAGACAATTAAACAGATATAAATAAGACATTATCGTCAAATGTTAAAACAATGGTTAATATGGTCCCATAACTGCCTCAGTTACAGCTATTAAATGAGTCAAGTATCAGACCATTCTGCCCCCTGAACTTTTCCGAGAGAAAAGTCCAAAACACTGTAACATATTGCAAAGTCAATATTAATTAAGTTTTCAGTTTATTCTCTAAATATAAAAGATGGGAAAATAAATTATCTTCGCCAATATTAATTAAGTTTTCAGTTTATTCTCTAAATATAAAAGATGGGAAAATAAATTATCTTCGTTCTACTCCTCACCTCTAAGAGGCATAAAAAAAGCTCCACAAGTTGAAAGCAAAAAGGAGAGCTTGCGATTGTCGTTTTTACCATGTTGTTCTTGAATTGTCCACAACTGATGCTTTTGCCCCAAGCAGTGAGAGATGAAACTTCAAGATTGCAGTGTCCATAGCGACCTCAAGCACGGAGCCAATCGGGTATGAGCTATGTCACTTCCCGCCGACCCGCGTCGCTGACAGGCTGTGGATATCCTCACGAGAGTATCAGAAGGCACAACTGGGTTTCAGACATAAGCAAGGACGAGGGTCACCGCGTCTCAGTGTTTCGGACTCGAACGGAAACAAAGAGCTTGATAGATTGTAAACAATGAATGAGATTTTCGACGAAGGTATCTCATCGTACATGACACTTTAACGCCCAAGCCAGAATTGCGACACTGTTCCCGCTACGTTTCAGGACCAAATAAAGATCTCCGAAAGGATAAATATGTAAAACTAGTAGTGGTACAACAGCACATGCTTTCTCGCAAAATTTGTAACTTCTGAAATTTTCGAAAATTCAGATAGTTCAACAAAACTGAGACATGCCCAATTTTTAAGCGAATAAAAAAAAGAAGTCCGCCTTACTTCAAGAAAAAATTACGCGAAAACTTCTCGTGTTTTTAAAACATTGTACACGACCTTATTCAAATTTTCTGAAGTCACCTGCCGTTTCGTTCCATTCGTAATCGCATGGGGAAGCCAGACATTATTTTGTTTCTAATATTACTAATAATGATTGTCGTTTTGCAATTTATTCTTCGTGATGTTCAATATTCTTTAATAAATGTTATGAATAATCTCTAAAACGTGTAAATATATATTAAATGTTTCAATTGCAATATACTCTAAGTGACAATCCTAAGTTACTTTAGGATAATAACTACAAAATAAATTATTTTTATATAAGTCTGAAAAACATTAACAGTGGTACCAATTTTTATTAAGTATGGTTGTCACTATTATTGTTTATAAGTTTCATTAATAATTGAATTTTAAATAATATCATAGACGAATCTGAATTTTATATAATATCACGGGAGATTGCAGAACTAACGCAAATAATGCGTTATATTTTAAGCACAATAAATGCACAACAGATCTTTTCTTGGAGGGAAGGTAAACAGGCTGTTAAAGGGCTCTGTAAATTCTACATGAGTATGACAATACTACTTCATTTGGCAGTAATTACGAATGGTCCGGAGAATCTTATAGTTTTCACGAGACTACATAAGAGTTGCAGATGTTTTTTAGAAAGATGTACTTTTTCATTTCAAAAAGAATCTCAATCGTTGATATTGTACTTTCGAATGTTAATGTTTCATAATTTTCGAAAATGCAAATAGTTTGCTGAAAATTGGGCGTATGCCTCTTTTTCACACGCAAGAGATGGGGCGGAATGTTAGAAGGATCCGGACAGCTTATGATTTTTGACATTTACGTAAAACCTATTGCTAAAAATAAAATTCAAATCCCAACACTGAAATAACGGTGACACAGAAGGTTAGTGAGGCGGCCAATCTGGCATTCCCAGATTATGATTCACATCACATTGAATTGGCTTCGGGCCCAAAATACCCATGCACCACCATTGACGGGTTAATCTTTGCTCCATCCGAGGAAAAAAGGTCCGCAAATGCAAAGCTCCTCAAACGTAGAGCTCCTCAAACGTAAAGCTCCTCAAACGTAAAGGTCATCAAACGCAAAGGTCCTCAAACGTAAAGGTCATCAAACGTAAAGGTCCTCAAACGTAAAGGCCCTCAAACGTAAAGGTCCTCAAACGTAAAGGTCCTCAAACGTAAAGCTCCTCAAACGTAAAGCTCCTCAAACGTAAAGGTCATCAAACGCAAAGGTCCTCAAACGTAAAGGTCATCAAACGTAAAGGTCCTCAAACGTAAAGGCCCTCAAACGTAAAGGTCCTCAAACGTAAAGGCCCTCAAACGTAAAGGTCCTCAAACGTAAAGGTCCTCAAATGTAAAGGTCCTCAAATGCAACGGTCCTCAAGCGTAAAGGTCCTCAAACGTAAAGGTCTTCAAATGTAAAGGTCATCAAATGTAAAAGTCATCAAATGTAAAGGTCCTCAAATGCAAAGGTTCCCAAATGCAAAGGTCCTCAAACGTAAAGGTCCTCAAATGCAAATGTCCTCAAATGTAAAGCGCGACTCACCGCTCGGGGTCCAGCAGCTCCTGCCGCGTGGTGCGCCCGGGGCAGCAGGCGGAGGCGGCGGCCGGGTGCGGGGTGTGGGCGTGCGCGTCGCGGCGGCAGCAGCACGTGGAGGCGGCGGAGCACTCGCTGTCGCCGCACAGCGACGACGAGCCCGCGGACTCGGCGCCCGAGTCGGTGGCGGCGGGGCCCAGCAGCGTGCGCCCCGCCCCCGACGGCGCCCCCAGCGGCGCCGCAGACGCCGCCGACGCAGCCTTCTTGTGGCGCGCCGGGCCCCCGTCCAGCAGGTGGAAGCGCAGCAGGTCCAGGATGCACATGGCACTAGGGCGGCTAGCGCATCGCACGCGCGCGGAACCGGCACCCGCTCACTTGGTTGGTCACTCGGAACCACACAGTGCTCTTCCCTTGCACACGAGTGTCCTTGCACACGAGATTTATTCTGGCTATTCCGGCAGAATTCAATACTGCGTTGTTCACTCAAAACCACTTAGGCTCATCCAATTGTCGTTTTCTTACGCAGGACTATATCATCCCTTTATCTAATAATTCAAATGCACAGTTCACTGCACTCACTTATCGGCAATAGATTCCTAAACAATTTGAAATGTGTTACGTTCTTCCTGATGCAACACAAGTTTTTTTTTTTGGGGGGGGGCAAGTTAGTGATACCAAATCCACGGTTCAGTATTGTCACACGTAGTAAGGACAACGTTCACTTCATTTTATCTCCGTCATTTAAAATTCCTCGAAACTTCATCAAATCAGTGAGATTTTTAGTTCCTAAAAGGGCTTTATTCAAGTGCGAGACTCATTTGCAGTATTAATGTACTTCCAATCGTTTAAAATGAGTGTGAAATTCTAATTCAAATTGTTCTCTTCATTTGAGGACCTGAATTTCCCTAAAGATGAAAGCAATTAAAAACATCACTTTCATAAGCACCAGTCATCAATTTACTATCAGAGATTTCTTCCGCATTAGCTATTTGCGCCCACGTTTCAATATCAATAACGTTTGAAATAATTTTCTATCGAGAGTGCAAAATTAAATTAACACTTTATATTCACCTAGTATCCTTAATTTCTGTTGGATATTACATCACTGAATTAGCGAAAGCTCGTGGAACAATACTGTTCTGTCTCACACTTCGTAAATCTTTTCACGTCACCATAAGCGCTGCACTGTTAAATTCATGCACGGTTTCTTTCCTTTCTTGGCCGCGATACACTCAACCCCTATCTACCTATCACTAATAAGGTAAAATGAATTGCACTTTCTACGGAAAGAGAAAATCGACAGTCGCAGTTACAAGAGCCTCTCGTTCACGAGTCATTGATTCTTGTGGTCTCCTACGTTTGAATGGACTCGATGCTTCTTCGTTGCAAATATCTCCTCGCGTGCACTTCACTTTTATACTTTGAATCACGAAGCCGATAATGATTTTGAGTTCTTTTCTCAAAATATCACCATTACTTCCTGTTCGCTTTACCTTGTCAGTTATTAGCGTTGCCTGTTCCCAACTTTAGGTCGAATTCAGAATCAACATCCTTGCTCAAGTATATAACTTAAATGTTAACAGAATGCATCTGCTGTATCAAATACGCTGCACATTGTCTGTGTTTTGACATCAGAAAAACTATCATTCCAACATAGTAATCGCTATACCTAATCACTGATAGTAATAGACAAAATTACTGAATAAGAAACTACTTCCCTGTTGCTATCAAATGTCACTTTCCATTAGAAATCAAAGTAATATTTCCAATTTCATCCCATTTTGGAACTAATATATCACAGAATAATGATCTTCTTGAATTACACTACAATAAAATGTAAATGGCACGTGGAATATAATCCATTTTCTTTTGAATGAGTTATTAATCGCACCACAATGAATATTTTTATCACAAAAATCTACTTTTTTTTAGGAATAATTACGAAGAGATCCTAGGAATTAAAAATCACTTCACGTTTACGAAAAGTACACGCCGGTAGAACTTGTTCTGTTGTGTTCAATAGTCAAACGAATGGATAACTCCAGTTCTTGATCAGTCGCATTGAAATTCAACTTCACTTTGATGATGCCAAATGAATAACTACCAAAGTAAAAATGTTTTTAATACATTAACAACCGTGCCAGATATCAGAAAATAGCGTCGAACACACGGCCACACGTGATATTAAAAACGTGATCTTTAGAACTAAGCCCACGGAAATTGTGGATAATAGTATGTTCACTCGATCTTTTGATCACACGTCGTACACCGAAGGCGTCGTGAATGCGTCGTGCTGGAAAGTTGGTGAGGTGGGCAGAGCCCAGTGGGCCTCGTAGCCTCAAGTGGTTGAGGTGCGGGGCGGTGGGCCGCGGCGGGCCGAGGGCGGGCGGGCGACGGAGCCTTGTTGACTACGCGAAGCGAAGCCCCTTCGCCCCCAGGGGCAGCGGTGGCGGCGGCGGCGGCGGCGGTCAACAGCGCTGCGTTGCGACACACTCTGCCGCGGCGCCGATCAACACCTTCACCGGAGCACACGGCCGCTCACGAGCGGGCGGAAACCGTTTCCCTGTCCCTCACTCCTTCCGTCCGTTTGTGCAGAGCGTGATTATTTAGTTCTCTTCACTCTGTCCTTTAATCACACGAATCGTAACCAATCAGATTTCCTCGCAATGTAGGTTTATGTGAGGTGTCAACAATGTGGCAATTGGATTCTTGGAAATGTCAAAAAAACTCACAAACACTCAACAAGGATTAACAGTGGTTGCTAGTCATCCGAATACAAAGTAGAGCAACGAAAACAAGTATCGTAAGAGGTGACAGCGAACTGAATTTCTTGTCACGGTCAGCAAACACCCGTTCCGGCGGAGAGGGTTCGTTGTGTACTCCCGCGTTGACGTCTCCGCGAATGGGTTCGTTGTCAACTCCCGCGTTGAAGTCTCCGCGTGTGAGGATCGCGTCGAAGTCTCCGCGTGTGAGGTCGCGTCGAAGTCTCCGCGTGCGGGGTTCGCGTTGAAGTGTCCGGGCGAGCGGTCGCAGGTGTGGTCGGCCGGGGGCGGCGCCGGCACACTGGCGAGACCGCGCCGGGGCGGCCGGGTGCGCGGCGTGGCTGGCGCGGGTGGGGCGTGGAGGGGGCGGGGCGGGGGCGGGGCCGAGCGGCGTGCGCTACGAGATAAAAGGGAAAAGTGAAGGCGGCGCGGCGCTCTGGAGCGGAGCGGAGTGGCAACCGCCGCCCGCACACACCGCACGCACTCGACGCGCTCCGCTCGCGCCTTCTCCCTTTCTCCTTTCCCCTCCCCTCCCCCCCTCTTCACTCTCCTCCTTTTCCTTGTCGCAGGCTTTGGGTTGCCCGCTTCCCTCTTTTCCTTCTTACCAATACGTCCTCATTGTTAGGCCTTTTTTCACGTTTCTTCGTTTTCTTTCTCACCACCTCGTTTAATTCAGTTTTATTTTCCTCTTTTCCGTCTTACTCTCTTTCCCTCTTTTCTTTCTTACTTAGTCTCCGTTGCCCATTTTCCTTCTTACTAACTCTCCTCTCTCTATTTTCCTTCTTACTAACTCTCCTTTTCCTATTTTCCTGCTTACTAACTATCCTTGTCGTTCTTTTCTTCTAATGATTTACTTTTAATCACGTTTCTCCGTTTTCTTACTAATCTCCTTGTTTAATCCAGTTTTATCTCTCTCTTTTCCTTACTTTCCTTACTTTGTCCTTACATTCTTTGCTAGTCGTTCTGGTGTTCTAATGATAGACTTTTAATCTCGTTTCTTTGTTTTCTTTTTTACCTTCTTGTTTAATTCATTTTATTTTTTCTCCTCCTTAGACACTTCTATTTATTCCTTCATTGGTATCCCCAATTTTCCTACTCGCCCTTACGTATTCATTTTTCCATACATTTATTTCTATACTCTTTCTGTTATCCTCCTCCCTTAGCATTACATAGTTCTCTTCTTTTTTGTCCTTTCTCAGCTCCTCCCTCTACTTTTATTTCCTTCTGACACCATTTTTGACACCACTTCTGATTATGTTCTCATTTTCAGATTTTAGATCTTAGTGTTACCTTTCCTCTCGTGACCCAACTTCCTCTCTTGCAGCCCACAGTTTTGCATTGACAAAAGTCAATTTGACAACAATCATAAAGAAGTTTGATGTTCCTTTCGACATTATCACAATGCAATACACATTTATTACATTCACTTTATGTGGCTCAATGAAAGAAGGGCATTCTAAACTATTTTCATAATCCGCTGTTCTACATAACGGGTGCTGAAAATATATTCCGACAGATTCCTTCTGCTAGTGATATAGTCTACTGATTTACAACAGCACGGCCCCGTCATCGACTATTAAACAAGAGAGAATTGTGATGAATGGCTCTTTCACTCATGACAGCGTATCTCGAGCCACCAACTTTAGAAAGAAACAAAAGAAACTAAATAAGTAGATCTGTACATTACCCTCAATGATTTTTTGAGCACCTACTGTTACAATATTTTGGATTTAAATTACATAAACTGATTTCCGAAGAAGTTAAGACTTGTTTTCGGGAATGGTTCTAGCAATGAAAGTATTTAAACTAAATTGTGATACATAATAATTTCCTGCAATTTTAAAAAGTGAATAAATTCCCCCAGCAAATAAAAAAGAAAGGATGAAATAACGAAAAAGATAAAATTAATTCATACCCTCCTTTACTTAAATCGAACATGCAGCGTTTGCGGATTCATGCAGCGTTTCATGCATCATTCATGCAGCGTTTGCGGATAATGTTCTTGCGGAAAAGTGTTTAACAAAGGATTGTCTGAACCCCCTGATTAATAAATTTTTGCGAGCGTTGTATTGTGAAAGCAGGTGCTGCAAGCGACATCAAGGAAACTTGTGAATTTATTCCGTGTGAACTGACAGATCTCGCAAGGGGAATTTCGAGTACCTACGTAGTACATAAGCTAAATAGCATATATGTCAGGTTTTTGGAATATTACAGGATGGCTGTCAACTCATTCTTTTATTTGCTGCAGGGCCTCAGCGCCGGAATCATTGACAGAAGGTCGAAGGGTTTGAGTCCCAACATTGGCGTATGTTCGACAATTGGCGGGTTGAATTCAGCCGCTGCCTCGAGAATAATTCTATTGGCCGGCTGCTCTGATCGGTAGTTTTTAGTGGTTCTTCCGATCAATACCAGGCGAAGGCCGGAGCAGTACCTCAACAAACGGGCCACGGACCGCGCTTTCCTTCTTCTTTCTTGTCCTATCCTCGCCCCTTACTTACGCACTTCCTCTAGCATGTACTACACTACCACACACGTCGGTAGACCAGGTGAGAGCTTACAGCTTGTCCCCGCTGTGGGTGATACCCAGAGGAGGGAAAACCCGTGTCAGCCGGCGCCGGGTCGCACGTTCTACGGATCTCGCGGGGAACGAACTCCACCACCCACGGAGAACACCGCGCTTTGCTCTCCCAGGGCTCCTCAGGGCCAGAGCGCTGAGTAATTAGAGAGTTTTTGCAAGTCGTGAATTTGAAAGACGTAACAGGACAATTCTGAAGAGAATTTTTCTGCGCATGCGCCGGCATCCAATGACGGGTTTTCTATTGACGGGTCCCGTCATTCTCCATGTTTTGTCGACTACGACAAATGTCTTCATAGCTTACACTTTACGAACTTTTCACCGTCACCACTAAACACGAATTCGACACTATCACACAAAATGAATGGAAATAATGAAAATTACAATATCTTTAGTACCAATATATTACGGCAGGAACTTCATGGTTAATTTTTACTCAAGTTAATTCATATACGTTAGGGTGATATAATTGCAAGGGTGATATAATTGCAATAATTTCCCACTACTAAAAGAATCAATATAACGATATGTAGTCCAATTGCAGGTTTAGGAAGCATATACTTTAGGTCTAGTTTGGAGATAAAGACATGTATTTTACATATTCGTATGAAACAATCAGATTTCATATTATACATAATGTATATCTGGTAATACACATACATGGAATCATAAGATTCACAGATGTTCAGTAAAAGCATTTAGGTACTGTTAGAGGTTTTCAACTTCCAACTAGTTCCTAGTTTTACATATGTTTTCGATAGTACGACTTGCAAAAACTTATTTTTTCTGCTCTCTCAGTCTGAATCAGTGAAAAACTACGGATTGACAGTGACTATTCACTGATGGCGTCAGTTATAACCCTGTCACTGACAATCAGTGAATTGAAGCTGAACAAATCAGTGAAAATCGGGTCCACTTTTTGAATCAGTGAAACTTCACTGTTTGAATCAGTGAAATATGTGAAAAAAGCAGCACGTGAACAACTGAACGATCAGTGAGCAATAATGGCGAGGCAATTTTACCACTGACGACCAGTGAAATGCTGACGGTCACTTATGAAAAGGTTCGCATATTCGCTGATTGTACAGCCAAAACCACACATTTCGACTGAAGATATCAGTGACTTTGGCTCTCACTGATTGAATCAGCGACAATTTCACTGATTCAGATTCACAGAGTGGAGATACGCTATTTCTGAACGACGACAATGATTGCGAACCACGGCATTGGATTTCCCGTCTTGCAAAACCTCTCTATTTTCGCGCCCGGGAAGAGTTCGTGTCCGCCTTCGGCCTCGGCGGAGGGTGCGCGGCGCGCGCCTTCAAAAGTAGAGACCCTGGATGCAGAGAGTAGCGCAACAGCCGCCATTTACTATCCTCTCACCCGTTAGGCCAGCCAGGCAGCGACCAGGAGCTAAAGGAAAATTTAAACAATTGGTGAAGTTATGGAGATTTTCAAGAATATTAATATTGTTTTGGGGTAGATTCATGGTTCTCAGAATACAACACAGTTCCAATTCCCCTGACAACTGGACATGAAATGGAGGAATCGGTGGAACAATGGAATGCGCTACTCTCTGTATCTAAAAGTACGATTTATCTAACTCTGCCCCTCAAGCACCTATGGCCATGATGGAATATCACATGGTCATTCTCCCTCCTGCCGCTAGAAGTGGCAAAATCGCAAGCACTGCTTGATACGGTCGCGATCATGCGATATCCGGCGGCACGATTGAGAACGTCGCGAAATACCGTGACATATTCCATCGTGAAGACGGGCCTTGAGGAGCAAAGTTAGAAAAATCGCAGTGTAGGGGTTCCGTCAGCGCGACCTACTGCCCGCGCGCGCCGGCGGAGGCCCTTACGTCAGCGCGCGTCACGTCGCGCGGCCTCCGCCACAATGCGCGCGCTCTTGCGCGCCCACGGAGAAGCACTCGCCGGCGGAGGACGCCGGCCGCGTGAGTGGGGTCGCTGCCACCCACTCTCTCAGTCGGAATCAGCGAAAAACTACTGATGCACACGTGACTATTCACTGACTGGTGTCAGTTATAACCCTGCCACTGACAATCAGTGAATTGAACTGAACGAATCAGTGAAAATCGGGTCCGCTTTTTGAATCAGTGAAACTTCACTGTTTGAATCAGTGAAATCTGTGACAACTAATTGAACCTGGACGACTGAACGATCAGTGAGCGATGGTGACGTGGCACTTTTACCACTGACGACCAGTGAAATACTGGCGGTCATTATGAAAAGGTTCGCGTATTCGCTGATTGTCAGCGAAAACTACACATTTCGACTGAAGATATCAGTGACGTCGGCTCTCACTGAATCAGCGATAATTTCACCTGATTCAGAGAGCACGGCCGCGCCGACGTCCCTTCGGCTGGCACTACCACACGCGTCGGTAGAGTAGTGTGGCGAGCCATCAATACTCCACACCGTGCCGGGGGCGTCAGCGAAGGCAAGTGGCTTGCGTAACATCCTGGCGGCGCAATCTCCAAAAAGTGCTGCCGCATGCACGCGAGGGCCCGATATATACAGGGCCCGCGGAGGCGGTAGCAGAGAGGAGAGCAGAGCAGTTGTAGTGGTAGTGGTAGTAGCAGTAGCGGTAGCAGATGCGAGTCGGAGGTACACGTGAGGACCGAGGAGTGACGTGCATCAACACAACTGAAGCCCTCATCAATGATGACTCGCTCGCAGAACTCGGCCGCCGCCGCTGTTGTCGTCCCCGCCGCACCTGTCCACGGAGTAATAGGGTAAGAGGCCGCCCTCTCTGAGCTCGACTCCCTATGCATTCCTTTTATCTAATCTACCGTTCCCTCTCTTTCTCTCTTTGTTCAATTGCAATAAATGGTGCTTCGATCTGAATAAGACTTCTTCCTGAGGAAAACTGCCCTCCCTTTCCCTATCTCCCTAACCCCTCCAAGTCAACCACAGTACTCCAAAGTGAAGCGCCGCCTCAGGAATACGCTGAAGTCAGTCAGCTCCGAGGGTGGTACGTCACAGTAGAGGGGTGATTTCGTCACTGGCTTGGTAGAAGCCAGGTAGAATACAGCCGCTGTCTGGAGGAGAATTCTAGCGGCCGGCTGCTCTGAACGTAGTTTTCCGTAGTTTCTCCGATCAACACCAGGCGGATGCAGGAGTAAAACCCTGACAAACGAACGACGGCCGCGCGCGATCTTTGTTCCTATTCCCTGTCTATCCTCACCCCTCATACCCTTAAACGCGCATGCACTACACTACCTCATAGGCCGGGAGACCGGTCGGGGGCTTAGAACTTGTCACGGCTGGGGCGGTGCCCCGCTGGTGGAAGATACCTGGTTGAGGGAAAATCTCGCTGACGTGTACGTCGGCGCCGGGTCCCACCATACAACCGACACCTCCCGAGAAAACATGCACTACACTCACAATGACCAATGACCTTAGCAGTTGACGTGCTCGGAATTACTGTTCAGTCAATTAGCCAATCTGCTGAGGCGACGCGGGGTGGATTGGTTTGGACCGTTCACGCCCCTTGTCTGGGCCCAGGGCTTGTACTCCCGAGTATGGTCCGATTTAAATTAAGATGGTGATTGACAATTGTGCTTCTGAAGCTGTAGCTTTGTACAACATGAATGTATGATTTGGTTACTTTTATAAGTATTTGTCTCAAGTATTTATTTGTGTGTCTCGGGGAACGCCTGTTCAGTGGTACGCAACCTGTCAACGTCGCTCCTTTCCATTCGCAACGGTCAATCACCAACTTATTTTAATCGGGCTATAGTCCACGCGATGCACAAAGCGGATTCAAGATCATTCCGTTTCCCCCTCACCCTAATTCCTCTCCAGCTCCACCACCGTTCAAACATCATCACCCATCCTTCAGTTCCATTCATCTCTCTTATGACCGCAAAGCTTCGGTGCGACGACCAAATACAGAAATCCCGCCGGAGTAAATGCTGAAGTACGTTTTTAAATTCCAGCATCAAAAACGACCTTTCTCGTTACAAGAAATTGTTCATAAATGACATCTCATAGCATAGATTACGGTGTGTTTGTCGTTTATGGCACGAGAAAGTAAGTCACCATACATTTGGCCAATCGCAGCGAGAGAATCCGGAGGTAGCTGTAAACAGAGCAGCCCACCACCACCACAGATGTCAAGCATCCGTGACGTCTTTCCAAGATTAACTTTCATTCTCTTATAAATTTACAATGGTGTTATGCAAAAAAGTGTGTGATTTTATAATGCGTGTGCAAAAACTGCGTGTGCATTTATAATGTTTCTTTATTGTATTCGTACGAATGTGAAAACTCGCTCCTAACGTCGCTCTTTTTAAAACATGTACTCCTGCAATAAAGCTTATCATTAACCAGTTGCATAACATACCATTATTGCCCGCAAATAGTTCATTAAGCGAAATGTATGTAATTACGTACCGCAACTAAAGTTTCGTTCACAGAGAGATTTTATATTCATTTCTCAACAGGTTTTCGTCGTATGCGAATGGGCTAGGAGTGAAAACGAGAGTCCTAATGAACGTCTATGGTGAAGGGTCGATTCCGTGTTTTCTACTTATAATGCCCATTGCACGTCCTATCAGTAGCTTAATCAACGGGTCACAGATCGTGCATAATCTTTACCTCTGCACCCTGTCTGCGTCCCCATCCTCAGATGCGGCCAGTCACCGCATCTGTCAACCCCATAAGGCTCCTCTCCCATGATCCTGAGAGCAGATTGCATCAATTCCTACAACGTTGCAGTTTGTGGAAAGTTGATAAGCTTATACATTTTGAGAAGTGAAGTTCTAAAGTTGTATACGTGAAGTCGCGCAAAGAGAAATTTTTCCTCGCACTTGCATGCCTCTTGTAGGACTGGAATTTTTTAATCTGACAGAATATATTTTCGACCCCCATTAAAGAGAACAGCATCATAATAGGAATATGACTTTGAACGCAATTATTTTACTGATCCACATGAAGTGGGTGCTATGAACATGTAACTGCGAATTAATGAGAGTGAAAGAATGTGTCAGTATCTAATTAATTGTGACATTCTCTAAAGAAAGATCAAAATGTTCCCTGACTTGTCAGCATTTGCACTGCAAAATACGACCTTCAAAATAGAAAGATTGAATAAGATGAGGAAGAACAATAGAAGAATAGAAGAACAGACATTAGTTCATTAACTTGAGCAACGGAAATAAAACTGGAAGTCAAAAAGAGTAAATTGAGGAAGTCGTGAGGAACAAAGGCTAAAAGATTAAAATGGAAAATGCCGAATGAGAAGGAGTCATAAAAACAAGCAGCATCGCTTAAAGGGAAGGAGTAGTTGTCGCTGATGTCACGTCCTCGCGGAGGGGAAGGGGAAGGGGGGGAAGCGAGGACGCGCACATGCTAATTCCTGTCGCGTCCTCACCTCACGCATTAACCCTGGCATTACTGAGGAGAACGCCCCTCATGGACAGAGCGGCTGAGGAGGCGCAGGGCATCAACTGATGTCACTGCAGTGCCTCTGACCGGGATGCTCTAGGGCAGATGTGTCAACGTCTTCTACCGGTGGCAGTGGCTTGCGTCGTGACATCGTAGAATGCCACGAGCTTCTCTGCGCAACTAGCGTCGGGAAAGAGACCTCCAAGGCAAGAGTCACTCCAAGGCATTGCACGTAGAACTAGCCGTCTACTTCACTGCTTTGCAAGTGCCACGAGTTTTAGGCTGAAGCGGTGGGCACTTGGCTTTTCGTCTCAGTCTCACTGCCAGGTGAGGTGCTGTCAGTTTGGAATCTGGAGAAGTCAGAACGCGAGGCTCATTTACTTGGGTTGGGCCGCATTGCCACCTTCCCATGTTGATTGATTGATTGATTGATTGATTGATAAGTGATTCGGCGTGCGTCAACTGCTAAGGTCATTAGTCCTCGTAAGTATATTGCATGTTTTATCGCGTGAGGTGGCGGTGATATTCCCCCGCTGGTTGGTGAAATCCCGCGCCAACCCACGTCGGTTTGCGGGGAAATTCCCCAACTAGGTATCTCCCACTAGCGAGGCACCGACCCAGCGGAGTCAAGTTGTAAGCTCCCGACCGGACTCCCGGCACGTGTGGTAGTGTAGTGCACGTAAGTGCGAGGATAAGAAGAGGAAGGAAAGATCGCGCGCGGCCCGTGGGTCGTTTCTTAGGGTACTGCTCCGACATTCGCCTGGTGTTGATCGGAGAAACCGCGGAAAATTGTCGATCAGAACAACCATCCGCCAGAATAGAATGTAGTGATGTAGCTACTATGTAGCTAGTATCGAAAAGACTGCCATAAATTACTCCAATTAAATATTCTAATTATTACAATCATTTTAAATAATTATAAAGTTTAGAAATAATATGTTGCATTGAAATATGTATTTTAAAAGTAAAGTATAGAATTCATTATAAATATTTTCACAAATAATTTAAATTGTGTTTATATACAGATCAGTGCGTAGAACAATCTGTACATTCTCGTAGAACGAAACGTTATCGCTATTAAGGCTATAATGGTTATTATTTATTATAAACGTTATGGCAAACGTCAAGCCTCGAACCCTCGGACCTCCGGGTCAGCGTGGCTGCAACGGCAGCGGTTGCTACAGCTGGCGGTCCTGCATGTGTTCCACTCATCCGTTTGCGAGAACATTCGCCGTTTGTCAAAACACTTCCCTCTTGCCACGTGCGCCTTCCGCCGGCTTGCCGCCTCGTTGTCGCTCCTACGCCATCACCAGGACGAGGGCGGCGGCGGCGGCGAAAGCCCCCTGCCGCCGCGGCGCAAACAGACCACGACCTCTCAGGGCGACTGCGCCGGCGCCGTTTCGAGGCCACCGCCCACATCGCGCGAGCCACTGGTCCATGCGCCAAGGCGGAGGGAGGCGCGTTGCGACGAAGACCCGCGCACACGCGGCGCCGGAAACACTATGCTCCGTTCGCAATGGCTATACTGCGATTTTTCTACGAGCGACCCTCAAGGCCACTCAAATCCCATCTTCGCGATGGAATATGTCACGGCATTTCGCGTCTTTCTCAGTCGTTCCGCTAGATTTCGCACGATCGCGACCGTATGAAGCCGTGCTTGCGATCATGCGTCTTCTACCGGCAAGACCGAGAAAAGACGCGAAATGCCGTGACATATTCCATCGCGAAGATGGGATTTGAGTGGCCTTGAGGGTCGCTCTTAGAAAAATCGCAGTATAGAGTCCCTAGATCCAGGGAGTAGCGCAATCGCCGCCATTTATACTTCGGTTTTTCTTTCCTGGCGCGTGATGGCTTGTTTTCACGATGAAATATCTCACGGTATTTCGCGTCGTTCTCTGTCGTGCCGCTAGGAGTCGCATGATCGCGACTGTATCGAGCAGTGCGGGCGATCAAGCGATTCCTAGCGGCACAACCGAGAACGACGCGAAATACCATGAGATGACACACCCCCACGCGCCAAGAAAGAAAAACCGAAGTATAATGCCCTCTCACCCGATAGCCTCACCAGGCAGCATTCAAAAGCTGAAGGAAAATTATAACAATTGATGACGTTATGGAGATGTTTAAGATTATTAATATTGATTTGGGATAGATCTATGGTTCTCAACACCTAAAATACCCCACAGTTCCAATTCTTCTGACAACTGGATATAAAATGGCAGGATCGATGCGACAATGGAATGCGCTACTCTCTGTATCTAGGGACTCTAGCAATGACTGGACATGAGCGCAGCCACGCGATGGAATAAACGGTGGCCGTGAACACCCGTTTCTTTGGTTTTGTTTTGTCTTTTTCTTTTACTCCGCGCGGAAACTGTGTATACACTCCAACGATTGAGATAAATTTAAGGCGATCATGCTACGAGTAGGATGACAATGATTTGGGGCTGATGAGAGGTTACATGAAGCGTTCCAAGAGCAATTGTGTAAAAAAATGACAATTTATGCACTTAGAAACTGCACTGGCTTCTAACAGTTTTTGAATGTTGCTTCTAAGCGTAGTGTGTGATTGGCGAATAACGTCATTGTTAACTTGAGATTTGGAGCGAACATTCACGGTAGTGCCTAAAAGGTGACTCCACACATTCGGCATTCGCCGAGCAGCGAGCTACTGCTCGCCCGATCCCGACCAGCTGATGCGTTCGGCGAATGTTCGCTCCCTTTGATGTGTCCAAAAGACCGACATGCGGCGGGTAGGACGAGCGCATAATGTTCGTCACTCGAGAAATAACAAGCGACCCATCCACACTACTAGGGATTCGGTGAGGGGTTGCACGCTGTTCGCCGAATAGCGAATGTGTGGAGCCGCCTTAATGGTTATGTTGACGTCGTGGAGCACTCGGTCCATCGTGTCTCCTCCAGGCGGCCATCTCTAGGGTAAGGCCTTCGAGGCGCACAGAGCCATGGAGTGGGACTTCCGATATTTGAAGTAGCCATAACGTTTCGTTCTTCGACAATGTACGGATTGTTCTACGCACTGTTATCTATATTACCGCAATTTCAATTATTTGTGAAAATATTTATAATCAATTTTTCACTTTACTTTTAAAATACATATTTCAATTCAATATATAATTTCTAGGTTTATAATGAGTTAAAATGATTAAAATAATTAGAATATTTAATTGCAGTAATTTGTGGATAGCATCACTGCACCTTTGGTTTCAATATCACAATTTTTCGATTGATCGCCGACTATATCCTCGTATAGACGTAGAACATCTTATCCGTACACAAACTCAGACACACATTTTTCTCCCGAATTCACGGAGTCTTAGAATGTGATATAATACGCACTGTAAACCGTGCATCACTTTTAATTTTGAACAAACACGAGTAGGTATATTATACCCCAAAACTAAGAAAAAATCGCAGAAAATCCGGGTTTTTTTGGTCTTTTAACAGAATCAAAACCTTTGATATATTCTCTTTAATATAGTGAAACCCGTTTTATTCTACGATCTTTCGTTTTGTTTTTATTTGAATATTTATTTAGACTTGCGTTTAGGGGAACCACACCCCCTTTTTCGAAAGAGGGTGTGGTTTTCCTGATGAAAGAAAAAAACTGACAACACCAGAAAATAAGAATAGAAGAAGATGTTTCATAGGAAGATAGAAAATAAGATAAGATTTGGTCATAAAAAATAAGTCATAACCTGTAACCATTCTATAGTATTACAAACTTCCATTTCCTCGAAAATTGACTTTTTGGCTGTCTTGGAAATCCTGAAACATCATATCTCCGGTTCTATGTATGATAACTATCTTGATTCTTTTTGTGTTTTAACTGAGAAATATGTAGTTAGTGCATGAACCAAAACTAAACATTTCAATCAATTATTTAATAGAGAAAATTTAATTTTAAACATTTTATATTTTAATTTTTTAACTTTCATGATACAAAAAACTGTATTAAATATGTAAATACTAATGGTACAGACACTAGTTCAAATCATTTGTTATCACACCAAAAAAGGAATTGAAGTAATAGAGATAGTAGTTCTAAAGTTACGATGTGTATGCTCAAGGCCTTCTGTACAAAAAATTTCGTTATCTCCCAAAAAATTCAAAATGTTTTTCTTAATGTTTTTGTTTTCATAGTAGAACATATTTATTCAATAAATACACGAAAAGACTCTATTAATGCAATATTTCAAATTTTTGAATGTTTGGGGTATAACATACCTTAACTCCCAACATTAAAAAGGTAGGGTTGAATAAAAGTGAAAATTAATGAAATCGATGTACGATATGATAATAATCACAGTGCGGGAGGCGCTGGGTTTCGTTAGCTCCTTGAGCGACGCCTCCCCCATCCCCTCCTGTCCTGGGGCCGCTCGTCGCCCCAACCGCCGAAGCAGCGTCCCTCATCAGCCTCCATTCACGCTGCACAAAGGGCATTCCGGCCTCCCCTCCCCCCCCCCACAGCTGACGGACGCTTCTAAAGCACAATAACACAGTACGCACGCACGTACATCACTAGGTGATATCCACTCATTAACCGAACGATATCTGGCATCTGTTACAGATCCCTTTCAGCTTTACTTTCTCGCTACGGAGTAGAGAGCAAGTTACGTAATGCTGCGCGAAAAAAACAGCGAATTTTCGGCAGAAAAACTCTTATTACAGAGTCCTAGTAAAGAAAAATGTTAAAAAAAGTTGCTAAATTTAGAAGAAGAAAAACCTCATCACGTGGTGTAGCAGAATCCATGTTTGTGAGTCCTTGATACCGAAAAATCAAATGACGGCAAAACGTCTATCCGTCTGCCTGTCCGTTTGTGAACAACGCAACGTTAGAACCACTAATTTGTTTGTTTGTTTATTTATTTTTTGCCGTCCCTTATTACACATTGTGGAGAATTTTTTTTAAAAATTGGAGCGGTTTTTGAGAAAAAAGTTTTTCGCACATTTCAAGCGCAAATTACGCAAAAACTACTCATTTTTTATAAAATTGTACATGGTATTTTTTAAAGAACTCATTTTGTACTAACAGACTTTGAGGTAAGAATCTTTATCTACAATTTTGTAGTTTTAAAAATATTGTTTTGAAATTTTCCAAAAACCAAGCATCACCCGGAAATAGGATTAGCGCCATATTTTTTACCATCCCTTATTACATATGTGAAAAAATATTAAATAAAAAATTTGAAGCTGTTTTTGAGAAACAACATTTTGGTAAATTTCAAACACAATTTACGCCAAAATTACTCGTTTCTTCAAAAAATTGTACATGACCTTATTTAAAGTGCTAATTTTGTACAAACGACTTGTCTGAGGCAATAATCTCTATCTTCAATTTTGCAGTTTTGACATTGTTTTTTTGCAATTTTCGAAAATTTGTATACATTGTATAAAAACACTAAAATAAATGCACAGAACTGTTGCAGTCATTTTCAAGGTATATTTAAAGTCCAGGTGATTTAAGGCGGGAAAATGTTTTTATTTTTTTAACTGAAGCCCAGTAATCGGAAAAATCTGAAAAAATTCACAATTTATGTTTTAAGAGGAAGTTTTGAGATAGTTTTCGAGCCTGTTCTAGGCTTCTATGAAACAGTAAATATTTTTTTTATAAATTTTTCAAAAATATTTTTTGTGTTTGAATTTGGTCCTCAGAAAATATCGAAAAATATTTTTCTGGTAGTATAAATTGTTTTGTTATTTTCATATATTTTTTCAGTCGGATTAAGTTTTTTAGTGTTAAACTGACGAAAAAAATTGAAATAAAAAAACACGTTTTTGGCTGTAGAGGGGCGTGGGTGGCAGGACGGGGGCTAAGAAACCTTTCAAAAATATTATTTTCATGTTAGAATTATTGTGCAACTACTCATATGTCATTTGGTTGAGGGAAACTTTTTACCATCTTATCGGGGGGTACCCTTTGACCAAATTATTTGTAACGGTTACACAATAGCTCTTTCCTGAATGCAAAAATGTATCTAACAAATCAATTTTTTTAAATATAAAATTGAATACTATCTTATGTATTTTCTCGAAAGAACAGGTCTCTTTAAAATTTTGGACAGTAGAAGTTTTTAATTTATTTCTTGCGTATTAAGTTCAAGTGCACATCGAACACATTTTTGACAGTCTTCAAAGACGTTTCTAGAGTTAGTGCACCCCCTCTTCAGGTCTACTGCGATACAATAAATTCGTTTTACTTACTAAACATAAAATAGTTATTTATACACCAACAGCATTAACTGGTTCTAATGCTCTCGAGCCCGGGATTAATTTGATTTTAATTCATCAAAAAAGCAGTAAAAACTGTATGTGACGTATGGGGGAGAAGATCATGTGCGCACGTTTTCTTGAGTTCCAGAGTCCCTTCCCAATATTTTAACTATTAATAGTTGGAAGATTAATAAAGATTTAAAAATAAAATAAATAATAATTAAACTTAAAAAATCGCGAGATTAGTAACACTTGATAAACTAGACATATGCGTTCCCGAGTTATAGAAAACTTATTTGCATCGGTAAACGAAATCCAGATTTGATTCGTCAGCATTGCTAACAAAATAGTTACTCATCCCCAGCACTACTACTACTACCACTACAAGCTAAAAAAGAGTTCAACAAAACGTATGCATAGTGAAGCTAATTATTGCTTGTTATTCCCTCCGATATGGAGCTTGATACGCACTGCATAACTTACCTGGATCGAAAGGATCGTGGTTAGGAGGGAAATATGAAAACAGTTGGACCATGCAACATATCTCTTATGAAGGGAATTATGAAAGGGAATTATAGAAGAGAAATATGAAACGACGATTCGAGTCAAGTTAACATCTAGTTAATGACTGATTTATTTACTCACGGGTGTTAACATGTTAGCACTCGTGGTACATACAAGATTTTTTTACGTAATTTTAATAATTTATTTACTTACTCATTAACTAGATGTTAACTTGACTTGTCTTTTCATATTTCTCATGATCTCGGGCGACAAAAAATCTCGGAATTTTTGTCGCCGTTCGATCATTATAACGCCACTGGTGCATAAATAACTAAAAAGTAGATTTTTCAAAGACTGATGTACATGGACATGGATACTGTTTTTTATAAAAGACAGTAAGAACCAACAGAAGAGCTTTCTGGCTGCAGGTACTCAATGCCTCGTCTGAGCTCCCGTGAGGGGAAGTTTAGCCATTGTTAAATTTACCTAAAAGGTTTTAAAATTTCTTTAAATTCTTTTCGAAATTAAGACTGCTATTTACAGTCTAGATTCACATGTTCTTTCCCTACCAATCTAAGACAGTAGAGCTCACCTGTTCGTTACGAACATCATGTCTTGTCAGCTCACAGACATTTGCATGAAGCACAATGTTCGGGGACGGTAGCTGGAGGGAAAAAGTTGACGAACTGAGGCGGAGTCACGGCACAAGAGGAGGATGAGGAAGAACGGATTATAAGGGGAAGGCAGGGGTTTTCGCCTCAACTGGCAGCATTTTTTCAATTTTCCAATGGAAGATATCTTAGGCTTTCTCGTAATTCTTTAATAATAGTGCCAAAGTTATTGGTGACCGAGTTTAATTCTACCACTGAATTCATTGCCGAATTTTAATCTGTAAAGTTTCGTTATCAATATATCCTTTTACTTTCTTCCTTTTGCTAGAATCTGTGGATCATTCAATCTGTTTGATGGTTCACATCTAACATACGTTTGCAAATATTATCTGTTGGGTTATTCGAGGATGTTTCTCCTATGCTCATTAATTCTATCTTTCATTTTTTGGTCTAGCTCACATATTTCAAATTATAGAGGGTGGAAACCAAATTTCAGCAGAACCTCGTTAATCCGGACCAGCTGGAACCAGAGCCGATCCGAGTAAATTAAAATCCGGGTTACCCAGAGAATGAGAATAAAGCGATAAAAAAAAGAAAACGGACTTACCAAATATATGTTTAACGGAGGTTAAAAATTATCGGCACACGTTCACCTAAAAACACACCAATATGTATTTATACTGTACGTACGCTAGTTTGTGCACTTCGGTACAAACTAGTCTCCAGTGGCCCTCAGAATGCCCAGGGCGTCGCTAAGGCCACTTCCTCCCCTCCCTCTCCCGTTGCTGAAGGCGGGGGTTGAGCGCAATGTACGCGACCGCTGGCGAGATGATGCGAGTAACATGCCTCCTGAAAATAGCTATTTATCGTCTAGAAAACTTCATGTACTACGCCCAACAACAATTTTTTTTTTTAAACTTGTCCGAGTTACCCGGACACTTACGAGATTCTTTCGTACTAGTGTGTCAGTGGTTTTTTGATCTTTAGCATTTTTCACAAGTGTATTATTTTTTTATTCCAGTATTTTTAAAGTTCAAAACCTTTTTCACTTTGTAACCTTTTTTAATTTTGCTGTTTAGTTCTGCATTATAAGGGAATTAGTAAAAATTTCCTTTCCCCTTAAGTCCTCCACACTTTCTGTTGGATGCTTGGTGTTATCTCCATGTTGAGCCTTGTGTAGTTTCTTTAACCTGCTTTTCACATGTCTCTCTACGAATTGTAAGGGTTGGTCATTATTTATCAACAGGGGAAAAAAATTTTTTTAAATTGTCATTGTAAAATGGGGGTTCAACTAATTTTAAGTCTATCAACCAAATTGGACACACCAGCAGCTTTCATATATTTTGAATGGCAGGATTGGTAATTTAAAACAAATTTTATTTGAAGAAAAAAGCTTTATCTACAATATTGTAGTAGTAGGAAGATGCCAACAAAATTTCAAACTTTTGCAACTTTCAAAAATTTAGAGTTAACAATGACAATCAGACTTATGATATCTTTATAAGTGAATTTCACTCTATTCTTACAATAAATTTAAAGAAAAAAAATTGCAGCACTTTTGAGAGAATTTTGAAAATGTTTCAGGGGATTCATATAATATAACCCCAAAATGTAAAGAATGTTTTCCATACTCATAGAGCTTGGAGACAGCCTTTCTCATACTAGTTTTCTAATCCTTTTAGTTTGGACTAGCTTTTTGGTTTTGCCCTATTCTCCCCCACATCTTTTGCTGCCTGTAGAACAGATTGTATACATTTTCTCAATTTCTCAGTTCCCTATTGGTAGAACTGAAATATGAAAGAGTAAAACCTCGTCCTTTATGGCAATTTTCTTTGAAATATTTTGAGCTGTTTTTGAGAAAATGTAGTTTAAGCATTTCTGTGAATATGAAATTTGAAACCCTTTTTCATAGAAAACTTTGAGTTTTCAACAAATTTCATTGGAAATGAGTTGAAGCAATTCTACACACAAATGGTGTAATGTAAATACTAATGACAAGAGAGATACGGAAAAACTTACACTTTTCTTGATACTTTTCTGAAAAAGCGTAATTTTGAGCTCATTTTCACAGAAAAGATTTGATTTCATATTCAATTTCTAAATAGAAAATACTAACCTAAAATGTAAGAGTAATTTAAAATGTATTATGTTTTACCAGTACATATTTATCAGAGTAGGAACAGCTAATTTTGCCTTTCCCAAGAAGCAACCATTGTGGGAGACAATGGATCAAATGGTGGAAAACCTCGTGTGCCATATCATGCCTGTAAGTGAAAGAATTCTGGAATTGCCTGTCCAAATTACAGGCTTCTGGTAATATCCTTTCCAAAAAAATTCCATATTTTACCAACCAGATGGTTTCAACATTACCAGCACAGACTAGTATCTGGTAGAGAAAGTGGGAGTCAACTCTATATGTTACAAGGATGACACCCATGAGGCCCTTTCGGAAGAACATCAAAAGAAGTATGAATCTCCCTGGAATTTTACTTCAAGTCATGGCAATATTTTTAAGGTTTAATCAAAGTGAACATTATGCACATGATAGATAAAAAAATGGCAAGTTCCTTTGTAGCTCATCATTAAACGCAATACTATTCACTGTCAATAAATTAATAAAAAGATGGCAGGCAAGGAGACAACAGTGATGGTAGCGATTAGATCAGTAGAAGTCGATTAGATCAGTAGAAGTAGCAAGCATTGTGCTTATTGGTCCTCTTCATTAGATATGAAAACACAGACTAGTAGGAAATCCAACATTTACCCACCAGATCAAAAGCATATTCATAATTTACGCACTATGTCTTATTGTTTCACAGCCTTAATGTTATTAAATAATTATAATTTTTATAAGATGTTGTACTGAAACAGTCTTCAGTTAAAAAATGAAATTAGAATTAAGCTATTGGATATACTTAAAATTTTGAGGGGGATATGTCCCGTTTGTCCCTCCTCATCATTGTCGCATGTGCTCAAGACCAGCCCAGGGGTGGGTTTGTTTGGAACCCAGATTCAAAAACTAGATGTTGAGGACAGTCACATGCCTGCCCCTCTGCACATATATCCAACTGCAAAATAAAATTACAAAGGCATAGGTTGTTCAGGATATAACGCTTGAATGCTTAGTAAGAATATATTAACTTTTTATTCCTCAACTAATAATTTATGCACACACACAACTAGGCACAATAAGAAACACACTACATAACTTCTTGTGATGATGATAGGAATAGATACACTGGCATCAGCACCATAATTTAGGACTGAAATTCAACGTAGTTGTTTCAAGAAAAGGACACTTTCACTCACTCAAGCTTCAGAAACAGAAGACAGTACTGACGGACCACATGAAAAGTAAGGAGAGTGTTACAAAAATGACATTCTCACTGGTAACACATGTTGGTCCCTTAAAAACTGGTGACAAGACTACAAATCCCAAGTTGGGCACTAAGAAGTGTCTTAAAAATAAAGACTTGAATTGTTCTAGTATACAACAGTGTCTGTAAAGAAATAGTGCCTGAAGAAATTCACTCATCAAAATATTGTGTTACATAAATAACAACATGAAATTTACAACTCAATGGCAAGTACTCATCATCAATTACCAAAAATGAACTGACGATGAAATTATATTGACCAGATTCACATCACATGTAAATTCTAATTAAAATGTACCTGGTATATAAAAAAAAATCCATTCAATGCTTTCAGTCACATACCTTCAAATTTTCAAGTTATTACAATCTCCAATTTATCGATTGTTATAATTAATAAAAATTCATTAAATTATAGAATTAGATCTAATACTTCAGAAATACAATCATATTAATTGTCATCAGACAGCAGAAAATGTCAGTCCATTAATAAAAAAAGCAATATATACATCTGGTTAGATTGATCCAAAAATTAAAAGCCATACTTTATTACTAATAAAATTTCAACAAGATTCTTAGATAACAACTAAAAGAAACCAACTGCCTTCACTTATAAATATCAGTATCAACAGAATTGATGATTCAGACAATTGTACAACAGAATTGGTGTGTGCTTCTTCATATTCAACAGGATATATCAAATTCATTAATTTAAATTTAGAGCTCTTTCCTATGGAATGCACTTTAAGAGTTTTTAGATTGGAAAATTCTATTTCACTCATGATAAAACACTTTTATCAGGGTTAAGAGGAAATCACAGTTTTCTATCTGCACTGTGCTCTATTTTTGATTTTAAGTCAAATATTAGCATAGAATATGTGTCAAAAACTACAGAACAAGGTTGAACAGGAAAGAGACTATACATTTTTAATCTTTAACAAATGGACATTGTATTTGCTACTACACTTGCATCAAAATTTTAAATAGACTTTTTCCAAGAAAATATTCTTAAAAGTATTCTTCTTCTAGCATCCAAATCATTGTCAAGGATGAATCAAACAACATTATATAATATAATATTACGCAATCTGTTAAAACTCTAGCAGCATGTTGTACATAGGTGTAATTATAAAAACAAAGTGATGCATTGTAATGCTACAAAATTCATGCTATAATTCTTTAAAAATAAATTATTCACAACAACTTTTTCCCCACAAATGCAAATCATTCCTTCAGAAATGCATCTGTGGAGTTCTAAGGCAACATTGGACTAGTTTTCTCCTCTGTGAGGTGATCGCGAAGGTGAAGTTGCTAACGTCACTAGTGGCGCTGTAGCCAGCCCCAGGCGTTGCTGCAATGAATCACAGCGCTCCACAAACTGCGCCAAGCGGCTAGGCGTCACACTCCTAGGCAGACTTCCAGCCAGACCATCCATACTCCTGGATGATGAAGAAACAAGGATGAGAAATACCACAAGAGAGAAGAAAGACATGCCCTGATCAAAAAGATGGGACAGATGAGAGATATTCAATATGATTTTTATATTTGACATGTTGTTTGTGACAAAGCCAAAACAGGTGCTACTTAAATACTACCCATGACCCTATCCCTCCACCCCCAATATAAATAAATTAATAAATATAAAAAAATATGAAAATTAGGATAATGCATGTTCATAAAAAGCTAGCATATTATAGTCTATCTTTACCATATTACATTATGAGTAACCCAACACTAATGTTTTTAAATTGAAATTAAACTAGTCATTACGAGGAAATACGATGACACATTACAAGTAATAAGAATGACTCCACTTAAAAGTGGTTTTCAAGCTGGAAGACCATGATGAGAATCTTCCTTCTTCTTGTTTTATATGCAACTTGCAGTAGACATCACAAGCACAGAGTAGTTAAGGTTGGATGGTTTGCAAATGACTAATTAGAAACCTATTTTCTAATATGGTTATCTAATACGATTATCTATTATCTAATACGAGTTTTACAATACACCACAGCCCTCCAGGCTGGAAGACAATTTTAACTGTTACTCTAACCATGAAAGCTTACCAAGTTTAATGATGTGTCTGTTACCGTCTTCACGCTTGTGGTAATGGTCACGTACTGTATATCCCAAATATATGATGAGATCTTTTCCTAAATATTTCATTCAGAAAATATGAGGTTGTCTTATATTTGCAGATTGAGCCTAGCTGGTTGGGATCTATGATTTTACACTGCGTTTCCTTGTCAAGAAACTCAATTGCTGATGTAACAATAAGCTTCAAAGGCGATAAATATGTGTATCTGTAATACCCAATTATATAAGCATTCTTGGCATCTACTGTGGATTTGCTGGGTGATTCACACCAATATAATAGAAAGGGTTGGTAAAAAGAGAATTTCAAATGAATGTCATGTAAATGAAAATGAAAAATCATTTCCAAGAGTCATAAATTTAAATTAATAACTTTCAGAATAAAATGTTGATCCTATACATCACAAGAAAGCTTACATAATAGGGAGCTCTAGTGCCAAGTACCTGACATCACTACTTATCTACTTGCTTATTGCTTACATGAAGCAAAATTAAAGTCTGTGACTGACAGATGATTATAATCAAAGCAATGGCCTCTATATATGACATTTCCTATCAAGCACAGCCAAACTCTCAGGAAAGCTCTTAAAAGCCCAGCCTTCCTATTACTTACCTCCATAGCGGTAGGCGGGTGGCATCTGACCTGTGCAGGGACCGTCCGTTGTACGAGGAGTGGTCGTGGCTGGGTGGGGAGTGGGGCACGGTGCCCAGGGACACGGACGCTGATGCTGGCACGCTCCAACTGCTCACCGAGGGCGCAGAGCTCCCTCCCCTCCTCAGGCCTACAATACACACACACACACCTTAACACCATCTCTGCATCTGCAGGAGATTCTCTGAACGCTTTGTGCACTACAGGGTGAAGCGTGTCTTGAAAGTAGTATGTGTTGGAGTAGTGCATTGTACATGAGTAAGTGATGAGAGTGAGAGTGAGAGAACTTCCTAAAACCTCAGTTAATTACGAGTGCAATAGTTACCATTACGGTCACACATTGTTGTCTACTTTATAGAATCTTTGTAACAGTAGCACTTTGTGGTACATTCTCATACAAAACCAACATGTATAACTTTCAAACTTAAAAGTACACTTGTAGTTTCATCCTGGACTAGGAATTTTTAAGTTTTGTTGTTTTAATAGGTCACTGGGTCTTAGGAATCTATCCCATTCCCTCAAAATTTAGACATTTTTCCCAACAAAATTAAGAGTATATACCTTGTGAAATGCCTATACTACTAACAGGCAAGGTCTAAAGATTAACATGTATTGAAAACATGTGCAAAAGGAAAGTAAACAAAATAAAAATGATATAATTAAAGAACCACGAACATTGTGGACTTATTGACAGAATTATGGATGCAATATTTTAGTTCATGATCTCCATTGCTTTTAAAATGATCATTCTCACCTTGTGCAGATATTCCACTGAAAACGCTTTCACTATAAGCATGATTCAATACAGTACTGCCCCCTATCTGGCGGCCACGGTACCATCTCTGAATCAGGAACTTCATTCGATGAATAGCCACAATGACAAAGGCAGCCGATCTATAAGAATAATAAAGCAGTGTCATATGAATATTACATACTCCTGAAATTCATTCTCATAGTAATAGACTAACAACAGCATAATATAATTTTTGTGTACACAGGTACTATTATCTTGGACCAGCAATTTTGAAAAGTTATGTTGTTTTAAAATCATCACTGGGTCTTAGGAATCTATTTTATTATCTGAAAATTTGAAATATTTCAACTTACATAATTTTTTTTAACTTCACTGATATTTTTTACCAACAAAATGAAGAGTACGCCTACCAAAATCCCTATATACTAACAGGCAAGGTCTAAAGGTTAATATCTATTGAAAATATGTTGTATTTTTGTGTATATATTTATATACAAGGAATAAAATTTTTCTGTGATGGTCGAGTGACCAGTGCTGGACTACTTAAAATAAATTGACCTGTAGGAAACAGGAGTCATTTGTATTTTATAAAAATGGAGATTAATTTTGGATTAGCATTCTCACCGGAAGCGAGCCTGACCCACTGCTCTGCCACTGCTCTGTTCTGAGTTGCGTTGAGGTATCGTTGCTCCAATGTGTGCAAGCCTGCTCAAGGTATAGGCCTCTGTTCTGCTGGTAACCTCCCAGTGCTATCAACAAATACTTCTTCTGCCAGGCAAGAGCCTTTCGATAGCTTTCTGCACGCAGGTACCGTCCAAACAGATGATTCACCTGTTGGAAGAGGATGTTTCATCTAAGTAATCACTTCAAAACATTCTGAAAGACATTCTGAAAAACATTCTCATACTATTGTATCATCTCAAAAAAATGTTCTCAAAGTACATAGACTGGTGTTTAAAATAAAATTACATAATTAACAAGCATTTCTGCCACTGAAAATAAATATCAATAAAACAATGAAGATTAGATTTTAGATTTGTTTAAATATTAAAATTCCTAAAATGCTGATGAAATAATGATTATGAGTGCAACTCCTTCATTCTTCAAGAATAATTAAATTTTTCCCCCCCCCATATGATCTGAGATATGAACTTTTCACAACCAAAATGTGTGGTCAAGGATTCTTACTCTGTTTTCGAGCTCCTCAGTGTCTGCTCTTTCGCCGTGCCTGCGACACAGCTCCTCTTTCGCTCGAGCCAACTCTAGCCGCAAGGCGATGCACTCTTCCATCACAGAGGCCTTCTCAGCTGTTAGGCGGCTCACTGCGGCACGAGCTTTTCCTTCACTTGTCTGCAAACACACACACATAAACTTCACTTGTCAAGTCATTTCACACACACACACCAACTTCACTTGTCTGCAAACACTAATTAAAGGAACTTAAAATTCTCTTCACTGCCCATTAGAATACAAGATTTTCACTCGAACACTGCGGGGGGGGGGGGGGGGGCGACGGTTAGATACGTCTCTGATGAGCTCGAGGATGAGCTACGAGATGAAACTGAAGAGTGTTCCGAAGCTAATGACGTTTTGGAAATAGCAGACGAAGAAGATGATGAAACTCAAGGGGGTGAATATGAAGAAATGTTTGTGGAAGACATAGGAGAAATGTTTGTATCAAAGGATGAAACCTTTTGGCAGAAAGCTCCATTTGTACGTAGGAAACAAACATCTTCCAACATCATTCGCGTTCCTCCCGTGTTTCATCAGATGTTGACAGACAAGGTAATATTTTGTCAATTTTTAAGTTATTTATTTCTCCTGCTATTGTGAAAATTATTGTTAAATACACTTACCAGAGAGGTGCTTCGGAAACTGAAATCTATGATAACAAGACTGAAGGAGAGAAAAGAAATATTGATGAAATATTGTTGATATAGATGAAATCGAGATATATGCTTTTATTGGACTCCTCATCTGCAGTGGAGCTACGCAAAGCAATCGTGAACCAGTTTCTATGCTATGGTGTTCAGATGTCCTTTTTCAGAGGCCAATTTATGCAGCAACGAAGTCAAGAACTCGATTTTCGAACCATATCCTGTTATCTCCGATTTTATGACATGTTCAGTCGCAATGAAAGAATAGCAACAGATAAGTTAGCATCAATTCGAGAGATAACTGACCTATTTACCTCCAACTGTCAGAAGTATTACAACCCTGGCAGTCATCTCACTGTAGATGAAAGATTGGTTCCTTTCAGGGCACATGTACCTTTTCGTGTGGATATGAAAACAAAGCCTGGAAAATATGGTATCAAGATATGGGTACTGGGTGACAGCGCCACAACTTACTGCAAGAACTTCCAAGTCTACTTAGGGAAAAGAGATAGAGAGCCAGAAAAAAATCAGGGAGAAAGAGTCGTTCTTGATTTAATGAATATCTTGGGGCCAATAATTTGTTCACATCCTTGGATGTGGCAGAAGAACTTATAGAGAGAAAGCTAACATTTTGTGAGACTCTAAGAAAAAACAAAACTTTCATATCTCAATTTCTTCCGTCAAAACAATGCCAATTATACTCTTTGATTTTCGACTATCAACCTGAAGTTACATTAGTTTCCTATGTCACATGTGAATAGATGTGTAGTGTTGCTTTCTTCTGAATGTTATTCTGGTGTAATAGATGAGGGATCACGTAACAAGACTCCAGAAATTATATCACATTATAATAACGCCAAGGGAGGAGTCGATACTCTAGATCAGGGCTGTCAAATGGAGCACGTACGTGCTTGGAGCATGCTTGCGCTCTGCTAGGCATGCAGGGCACGCGGCTGAGGGAAGTTTACGCTCCGATTTCTCAGGAATGCACAGAAGGCAGTCGTGATGGGGCGCAAGAAGACATATAAAAAGTTTGTCCGAGTGGGCTCTTATATAGTGCAAAATGTACATCAACTTGTGCTCTCCAAATGATTTTTATAACGTTTGTATTATTTTAAAATGTTTTAGGAAAGTTTTGTAAATGCAATTTTGTATTAAGTAAAACTGTTTACAACTTAAGTGTATTTTAATATTATATAATGTATCTGATTTTACATTCTTATTATATATTTTTACTGTTTTCATTACACATTTATGAACTTTTTTTTGGCATTTCATTCTACATATTTTTCCGGACTCTATTCATCATTATTCTATAATTTTTAAGTGCTTTTATTACTTTCATTTTCACACGAAAGATATGCACATCATATTTCTTTAAATGTTTATTTTCAATAATAGTGTCAGTGCTTTTCTGAAATTATGATATACAATATTTATCTTGATTTAATATATATCTTGATTAATATTTATTTTCTCACAAATATTCATTAGAATTAATAATTCTCTAATATTGCATTCTCTAACAGTAAGTAGAAACGTGCGTTTATACTTCCGTGGTGTAATGATCAATGCTTGTATAACTGCAGTTTTTGTTACATGTCAATTTCCACTTAAAGTTCGTAAAAATTAATAAATTCCTCTTTATGATATACCAACCGGTGTGTTTCACCCAACTGGCCACATTCACATGAAGTTTTCTCACCCCTGCGTCCCGCCTGTGACTCAAGTGACTTTGCTAAGCTGATATCGCCGTGTGCCCCAAACCTTTGCGAAGGCCATTCGTGTGCTCGTTCGTCTGACAGCCCTGCTCTAGATCGTACTGGCAGGGGAGTATACATGCCAAAGGATGACATGTAGGTGGCCCAAGGTGCTGCTCTTTAAATGACTGACTTGGCAGGAGTGAATGCATTGGTTTTATGGAAGCATATTCACCCAGAATGACACGTAGGTAACGAATTTCGAAGCCATCTATTTTTGCTAGAGGCTGTGAATAAGCTCATTGAACCAACGATAAGGAGACAGCTCAATGATCCATCAATATGAAACACACAACCCTCAGACTTTCTAAAAATGATGTTCAGGTATCTGGAAAGCATTTCTGAAATGGGGTGAAGATTGTGAACCAGCTAGGGAAGACACACCAATGAGTTCATCAAATTCTGCGAAGAAACAATCATGTAGCTACATGTGCTCAAGAAAAAGTGATATAAAAGTTAACATTTTCTGTTCTGTGTGTTAAAAGGTTTGTTTGCAAGAAACATCGCTTAGATGAATCAATATGTTTAAATTGTAAGTGCTTTTGAATTAAGCTTTATACTTCTCTACATTTATACATCTCTGAATTTGTTACTTTTCAAAATAAATATTTTTGGTCTCGAAATTTTTATTTTTATATTTTTTAACTTTGATCTTATTTTTCCTATCGATCAATAGATGCCAACTAAAAGGATTTTTAAGTTTCTGTCAGAAAAAAATTGTCCAAACGTGAAATTGAAAATGGGGTCTCAAAAGGACCCCCATGGTATTTTAAGTTCCAGCGAGACCATGGTACTCGAAGGGTTAATAGATGAAAGTTTACTTTTTAATACATTCTTTTATTTGCCTACTCTTCCATTCTGTCCAAGATGTTTCTTTAACTTCCATTCTGCAGAATAGAATTAGCAAAAATTGTTAAAAATATATGTAAGTTATGGTGTAATAATTCCATTATATACTACATAATTATCTTTAATATTGTTATACTAACGTAGATAAATATTTTTCCAACATTTCCTTTTAAGAAGTATTGATGAAGGCTCTGAGTTGAAACGACTTCACTGGACATTCTAAGGAGTGTAAGAAAGCCAGGTGTTCTAGTGTTAATTGAGGAACTATATGTGGACAACCAATTTCATTTGAAAAAAGAATCTTCAATATTGTAGTTGTAGAAAGACGCTAAAAAAATTTCAAACTTTTGTAATTTAAAAAAAATGAGAGTTGACAGTGAAATTTAGACCTATGCCATTTTGTAAGTATATTTCACACTATTCTTACATGAAATTTAAAGAAAAAATTTGGAGCCAGATTGAGAAAATTTTGAAAATGCCCCAGGGGCTTCACATAAAGTACCCCTAAAATTTACAGAAATTATTTTAAAGTCTCATACCTTCAAGTTGGGCCAGATCAATCAGGAACCATTCGCTTTGGAAAAAATCCTATTAATAGTTTAGATGCTAGTATTTTTCATAATCAGTCAGTCAATCAGTCAGACAGACAGAAGAACAGACAGATGGACATTTTGAAAGAAAAAGAAAAAAACAAACACCAAACACTTTTACGGTATCAGGGGACCCCATCAGGTGTTTTTGCATTGAAATCTCAAAATCCATTTTCTGCAGTGTTACAAAACTTTCTCTGTACAGTGTAGATTACTCTGTATACACATATGTATACGAGAAAGTTAAAACAGTAAGCATATACCTTGAGCTGGGTGACCTGTTCTGTGAGAGCATTTGTTTTCCGCTGCAGTTCTCTTCTTTCTTCCACCAAACGAGCAAGCGTGAGGGCAACTTTGCTATGATCTCTCATTTGCTGATCCAGTGAGGCATTCATATCCTGTTAACATATTTTAACACATAATTTTAATAACTAATACAAAATAATACATCAAATACCATAACTACTATCACTGAGTGCAGGTTAAATCATCTAATTTATACTGGAGTTAATGCACACCTGGGATACAAAACTCAGTAGTTAAGTTAAGAGAATCCAGTATCTCCCACCCCAATGTCCTCTGAACTCTTATCAACATAAGGCAGCAGATATTGCTCCTGGCATTTGGCAACAGTTTGCTAAGTGCACAATGCTCTAGGTGGCCTGCTACTTGAATACCCTTTGAAGACCTAATACCCTTTTGTCATGGGCTCCCTTATTCTACATTATGCATCTACATTTTTCAGTTGACATTGGCCATATGTTTGTTATAAACTTAACAACACACTCACATCAACGTAAGTTCACTTACTACCGAGGATAATAAAATAATCTACTGGTTCTCATCTTCATTTACTCCTTCATCATTCAACCATCTGAAATCTTACAATCGAAAAAATCTAAGAAACAAATATTTTGCTGTGTCTAAACTTTAGCAAAGTGTCATGCAAATGTGTGATTTGTGATTGTTTGAGGGATTTGTTTAATTTTACATCTGACAGGTGCAAATAGAAAGAACCGAGGGAGGGTAGCTTACATAAGTTTCTAATTTTCCAACAAAGGGAACTGGGATTTTCCAACAAAGGGATTCTGCTTTGGGAGTATTCATCATTTTGGGAATATATGCCATTGCAAGTAGTGTTTTTATCCAAGTATAAGATGACTTGTTAGTTTTGAAAAGGTCAGATCCCCAGAGAATTTCTTCATTACTGAATAATTCTTCTATTCTTATCACAATAAAATCACAAATTGTCTCACTGACTAAAAAATTGGCTTGTTGATGAGAAAGCCTTTTTGCTTGTGCTGTGACTTTTCTTCTTCCTCATAAACATCATCATTTTTGTCTCTACTATATTCATCTTGTATCATTTGAAACATTGTTTCTTTCCGAGTCTCCTTCAAAATTAGGTCATCTTCTGAGTCTTAGAAAACCGACCCGTTGAAAATTTTGTGCATTGAATTTGCATTTGTCTTAAATCATGTAACCTAAAATTATTTTCCCTTCATTGACTTCAAATTTTCTTTCTGCAGAGCTGTTGTTCATTACCTCTGCTTCTTTAAAAAAATATTAACCTGAAATTTACATCATTTAATGTTTGAATGGTTGAGTTGTAAAGTGTGAATATTCATTCTTCAACAAAATTGCAGACATAATTTTTTATTCTTTCTCAGTTTGCATTACTATGCAAGCCTCTTTTCAAGGCCATTCTTTTGAGACACACTTTGCCAGCCTAATCAAAAATATTGGTCTGGCTCACCCAGAACATCTATGGTGAATGCCAATAAAAGTTCCTAAATGTAGTTAAGCATAATACAGAGAGGTTCCAACAGATAAAAAATGTTTTGCACAGGATTGTAGTCTTTAGAAAGTTTCAAAAGCTACAGACAATGTTCTTGTTTATCCATCTTATTATTTTAAATAGAAAGCATATAAGAAGCAGAAATTATGAAATTTTCCTCTGACTTTCATACAAAACAAAGTAATGCATTTCCACGTGCTTCGCTTTACTTGGCTTCACCACCCACTCCTTTATAAGTACAGTGTTCAACAAAAGATGCGTTGTAAAACTATGCGTAAATTTGATTTTTTTGGGCAATTGTACCACAAGCAACCATGCTCGCTGTATTTAAAAACTTGCTTCTTTCCTTTGCCTTCTGCCTCTCACATCCTCACCCCTATTGTATTTGCGGTCATCAACTCACCCACACACATGTAACCTTGAATGATGAATTCCACAAAAGAGATTAGCTTTCCGAGTGTAGTTTTCTCTCAAAAAGCCAGTGAATTACAGTCGTATTGACCATTACAAACCTTTTAAAACAACCCTGGAGATACACATGGTTTATTATTGCCTTTGCAACTAATTGTTACATCAGAAGATTTTTTTCAATAGAAAAGGGCAATTTAAAAACTAATTCAACACAGTAGACTTCAGCGGTTAATGTAAAGTAGCCCTGTATTTTTCAAATGATTAGGAAAAAACCTTATTTCAAACTCGGCCAATTATGGTAATTTGTTTCATGATGACAACCTTCAATCTCTGGGCAACAGGTTCTTCAACAGGTGATTCCGGTGGGCTTTGTACTCGTGCAGATGATGCTGTTGCTGCTGCAGCTGCCACATCTGCTTCTCTGCGTAATGCCTCCAATTCCCTTTGCAGCTGCGCAGACTCTGCCACTGCATCTTCTCTCACTGCTCGTTCAGCTGCAAGCTCTGCCTCCAAACGTGCAACATTTGTCTGTAGAAGAAAAAAATATATTTTTTTTTTTTACTTGAACATTAATTAAAAATATTAACCTTTTTTCTCAAGTATTAGTATTTTTGAAAGGTGTATAATATAAGTCAGAAAGAATTATTTTGTTCATTGACATCTTTGCTGAATGCAAGTCGTCATGCCACTTCCACCTTACCACTCAAACATGCACCTTGTTAGTTATGAGTACATTTGTCATTTTAACTAAGTCTTTTTAATTTCACAAGAAACTAATTTACAATTTTATTAAAACAGTATTGAAGAGTTAATAAAAGTATTAATAAAAGCAAAATATATCAGGCCAAAGGTAGATCTGCAAATTCTGCACGTAGAAAAAATGTTGTTCCACAATTGTTGAAGTTTCCTATTATCATACAATCTAGACATGGACCACAACAATGCACGCATGTATTTGTTTTGATTGGTATATCAAAAATATGTTGCTTGTTAGCTTTTAATAGTCCAGATGGAGTTTTTCATAAATTGCAATGATAGCTCCAACATCTGTTATTTGAAATTAATCAGGAATTATCATAGTTTCTACTGGAAACATGTCAATTGTGCTTCTTTGGGATTATAAAGCCAAGAGTTTTTATTAAATAACACCATTTGGTCATACATTGTATTTTCAATCTTTGTATTACTTGGTCTTATGCATTTTGTCTCTATAAATTCAAAGAGCTCCCATGATGCTGCCCTGATGCTACAACATTGTAAACTGGGTTTAAGTACACAACAAAGCAACATAATATCAGAATATGTAAGTGAAAGCAACCCCACCAATCCCTCCAAGGACTTTAGAGGAATACAAATATTTTCTAAATTGTTTATTTGATGACATCTGGCACAATTTTTTAGACAATGATTTCTCTAAATCTTTCTCTGCACTCAAAGCTTTGCTAAGGCAATAAGATCTCTTTGATACTGCTAATAATTCTCAAAAATGTTGTGAATCTTTAGTGATCAGCATTTAAAATCCATAATTAATGTTCCACAATTGTGTAACGTGTACACAATGAAAATTAAATAACTAAATCTGGCACCTAGCAAGCGTAGTGGAATCCAAAACATGACATCAATTTGCAATCAACCTACAAGGATAATAACAAAAATATGAAATCAATACAAAGATGAGAGGAAATAAGAAATAATTTAAAGAAGAAGACAAAATATGAAAGAGCAACAAATGAAAAAAGAGCTGAAGGAAGAATCAAATAAAAATAACAGCGTAGAAAAAAGATGGAGAGATCTTGAAATAATGGCAAGACTCGCCTCCAGCTGGCGCGCTCGTTCCTGAGCCAGTGTGCGCTCCGCGGAAGCCCTGCTCTGCTGTCGTAGTTCTGCTTCCTCAAGAGCACGGAGGCGTCGGTTTAGCCGATCATGCTCAGCCTGTTGTGCTGCCAGATTGGCTCGCACCTCAGTCAGCTGTCACAAAAAACCCCTTCGGATTAGGCCACACCTACTTGCCTTGCTGACGTACTCAAACACAATTCTCTCATGATGACTGTGAATAAAATGTTTTTCTCAGAAACCAAACTCAAATCAACAATTCTATATTGTCTAAGCATATCTCTCAAAAATAATCAATAACCGAGTTAACATTTTTTCTCATCCACCATACCCAATAGATGCTGTTGAAAAACAATCTGATATTCATGACTGGTAGTAAAATATGACTTTTAGATGCAAATAATACCTTCTAAAGGTTAAGAAGAATCATTCATTACACATATTCTTAAGTATTCTATAAAGTTTTAGTTCCAATTAAAATCTGTGTGTGTACAGAGCTGAACTTAATTATATTAAGAGACTTTTGTCAAGAGCTCCCTCATAATATTCAATATTTCTTTTACACACTGCACAATCCTATTGCACATATGCCTGCAATCCTCACATTCAAAAAATGTGACTTTCAACCTCCAAACACTGGTTTGCAGATCTGAAGCTGGGGAATTTCAACATAACACAGAACTTTAAATTACTGTTTCGAAATTAAACAATAGATTCCTTCAAATCCTTATTATAGGATTCTCAATGAATTGGAGATTTCAGCTTACAATTTCCATTTATTAACTAAATAATGAGAAACGAAAACTCCCTAGTCAAAGTAAAAACCCTTAACATTATCCCCATCCTAAGCAGGAAAACCTTGAGCATAAAAAAAAGTAACGTAAAAAAAAAATGAAGTAAAAAGCAAAGAAAGACATAATTTTCCCTAAGCACACGCTTGATAATGAAATGTTGATTATTGTTTTTAGCAATTAGAAGAATGAACATCACCATTCACCTGAGTGTCTAAGGCATCATTGTGACCTCTAACCAAATTCAGTTCAGCTCTCAACTGTTGAGAAGTCTCTTGTTCTCTGTTCAGTCTTCTGCGCAGCCCTCTTGTTTCTTCTTGTGCATCTGATAATCTTCTCTGCAGCTCTGCCAATGCTTCCGCAGATGCCTGCAAAGAAACAGAGGTTAGAAAGGTTAAGAGGCTTCTCCAAGTTAATCTGAAAGAGTTCATAAGGGAATGCAGCTTCCCTAACTCTACACCTGAGCATTAGAAGGTGGTAATGCCACACTCTTCTGAAATTCTGAGGTTTTTGTTCTCTGCCTGCCTTGTTAGCACAAGTAGTCCAAGTTCACAGAGCTGAAGGAAGGTATTTGAGAGCTGAGTAAGGCATAGGGAAGAAAAAAGAAAAGAGACAGGAAAAAAAGAAGAGGAGGAAGAAGAAGGAGAAAAGGAGGAGAAGAAGAAGAAGAATGAGGAGAAGAAGAAGAAGAAGAATGAGGAGAAGAAGGAGGAGGAGAAGGGGAAGGAGGAGAAGGAGGAGAAGGAGAAGAAGAAGAAGAAGAAGGAGGAGGAGGAGAAGAAGGAGAAAAGGAGGAGGAGAAGGAGAAGAAAAAGAAGAAGGAGGAGAAGAAAAAGAAGAAGGAGAAGAAGAAGGGGGGAAAACCCACAGTACTTCAATAATATGTGTAGGAAAATTTAAGACAAAGTCAAAAATAAAAAGAGGCTCAAGCACATTACTCGATTCACTAAACAATTAAAATTTACATAACACAGATATTATTCATAAATAAAATAAGACACAAAGAAATTTAAATTATAATTTTAATAATGCAATTAATAAATACAATTGATTTTATTTGAATTGTAATTGAATTGAGTTGAACCATTTGCAAATTGTAATTTAATGATGCTCCAAACTGTCATGTTAAAAAGGAGAAAAATCATGGATTGAATGTATTAATGGAAATAAACTTCCTTATTACAAAGGGCTATGGAGACCCTTTCAAAATTCTCATGTGGGCCAAGAGCCCCCTGTAAATCATTCACTCATAGAAAGGGACAAAGCAAACCAGGTCTGTGTAGTGTGTGAGATCGGGTGGGTATGGATGAGGCAGGGTTAGCAGAGCAGTAAATTATTCCCCAGACATTGCTTCGTAATCATCTGTAGAAACAAGCACCAGGTTGGATGTTCCACTATATGATTGTACAGACGGAAAAGAGTGGCTTAAAGAATAACATTTTCAATAGGTAGTAAGAAGTAATCTTCCACAATAAAACTATTTACATTAAAATACAGACCTTACATTCCCATATACACGTTTCAAGGTGTTTACTTCATCATCAAGGCTCCCCAAGCAACATTGTACCAAACACAGCTTGTAACAGTGCACTCTAGCCCATGCCATCTTGTACTCTGGCTAAACCAGACACTTGAAACATGTATGCAGGAACATAAGATTTGTATTTAATGTAAAAACCTTTTTTTGTTGTGTAAGATTACTTATTTTTACCTATCCATATGGATTTCCACAATTTTTCTGTGATAACCATCAAGTTTAACAATATCTTCTGCTCCTCTTGAAGATTCCTGCAGTGCTAGGTCACAGTGCAGTTACACTAGAAGAGCAAAGGCCCCAAAGCAGCACTCACCCAAGCATCATCTTGGTGCCCAACTGGACATTGAGCAGCTGCATTCAAAGCTGCATCCAAGCTTAAAGGTGGCAAAGATGATGGTGGTGATGACAGGGGCTGAATTGGGGATAAAGGTAGGACAGGCGTTGATACTCTCTGACTGCCTTGCTGGAGCTTATCACTGGTTGTAGCTGCCATCTCACCCAGACGTAATCTCAGAGTCTGAAAAAGATAAGAGGTGAAACTTGCATAACACTTCACATGCATATTTCACCAGTCTTTAGCTGTAAGGCTTAGAAATTAAAGCTCTTGTTACTTTAACAACATACAATTACAAAATCTTTATGGCATTTATAGCTAACACAATAAAGAAAGTTAACAAATCTTTTTTTTTTCTTTTCCTTTATTTTTTTCTTTTGATTTTTTTTCTTTCTTTCTTTCTTTCTTTCTTTTCTCTTCCATCATCCAGAAAAATAGCCTTGAAAAAAACATTTGTACAGTGGGTGATCAAGAAACAATTTGAACTGCAAATAAATGTCATGCAAAGGTGTTCTTTGTCAGAACTTAGTCAAAAAATGTACAATACAATGCTCAACAATCACAAGAAGAAACCCCACAGTCAGATTTACCAAACTCTCTTTTACTGTCATTTATAAATAGTTTCTGGAATGAGACTGTCAGTTCTATGCCCAAAACCACTGAAGAGAAGAGAAATTGAATTGACATAACTGATTCTTTCACGCTTCCTTCTTCCCAAAAAAGACAAAAATGCAATACCATTCACATGTTTCAATGACCATATATCTAGGCTAAAAGAGTATAAATCAAAAAATGAACAAAACATCAATCTGCCAGTTTAAGAGAGGTAAAAGCACTGATCAAATATCCATATAAATATACAGTTAATTGATCAGTACACAAACAATTCAGGCAACTATTGTCTTCGAATGAATTATCATTAATGGAATCACCCAGTGCACAAATGTTCCAATGAACCTTAATAATATTTACAGACAAAGAGTCATATTCACACTGAGATTAAACAATATACCCTTTGCAGACATACCTGCAGTAGTTCTGCATCCCGACGTTGTGCTGCTTGGAAACGTTGGCGTTCAGTAAGAACAGCAGTTTTGAGCTGACGAATAATTGCTCGCTCTTGCTGCAGCTGCTGCTCAAGAGACTGGGCTCTTGCTTTTTCCTGTTCAGCCTCTCGGCTTTAAAACAACACACATTTCTATATAATTATCACCCCTTTGATGTCACTTTTTTTGGATGCAATTTCGCACAGAAATATGTTTCGCAACAGTAACGAAATCCAAATTGTGACCTACACTGCTAAGTAACAAACATATTTTAATAATTAAATTTGTTCAGGGTAACAATTACTTGAAGAAATTTAATTATTAACACACATTTCATAAAAATGTATCACATTTTCATGGCATAAAATAATCTCAAAATGATTTGTAAAAGTATGGAAGAACCATAATAACATGACTACATTTTTTTTAAATGAAAAAAGTAATTCAGCATCAGTGCCTTCAGTTCACTACCTTTTTTAAGTCAAAAAAAGATAAGAAAAGTTACAGAGCAAAATATCTCACTACCTGGCTTGATGCAAACGTGTTTCATCCACTGCTAGGCCTGCTCGCACAGCATGTGATGCTAGCTGGCTTTGCAAGTCCAGTGCATGCCGCTGCTCCTTGCGTAGGGCACGTTGCAGCTCGCCCACTCGCTCCTGCTCTGCCAGAATGGTTGTAGCCAGCTCATGCTCTGTTACAAGAAATTCTTTCATCACTAACAAACACCAATGAAAAACATAAAGCAATAAATTCTTATGTATAAGATAAGCACAAGAAATAAGTAGCAAATATTTCAATTTTGGTAAAATGGTTGTCTTAAAATTAGTCTATGAGGAGCTATTAGTCTAAGTCTCATCTAGCCTTATTAGTCTAATTAATCTAGGAATTACTGAGTAGGGATAATTGATACATCCTGCATTTAAAGAATTCCTTTCGTACAGAACTATTTCTCATAATATAAACACTATTCTGTGTTTCAAAAATTTTAAATAATTAATGCATTTAATACATACTAATATAAAAATTCTTAAAAATAGGAATTGCATTATGATACAACAATCACTGGATTATAAAACTGGAATATTTACAACCTTAGACACATTAATATAATTTACTTACATGAAGGTGTTTAAAAAATGGCACTGCATATAATGCAATGTATGAAAAGAATCTTTGCTGAACAGATTGAAGTTTGTTGTATTTTTATTTCACACAAAGCATGAGCATTACAGAAGAAAAGCAAAACAATAAATCAAAACAGTAACGAATGTTTGAAGTTGGAGAAACAGATATAGAGAGAAATGGGTCAATGATGGCAAAAATAAGACATGAAAGAACTTCAAAGAACACTCAATTTATGCTAAAAGATTGCTTTTTTTTTAAAAAAAATTCTTCCTTCCAAAATAGATTAATGAAAAACAAAATTAAAGAGCAAGAACTCTTACCAAGATGGCCAAATTCCTGAAAGGTCAAAAGGAATGAATGTTACATCCATGTTCATCATAAGGATGGAAGAATGATAGAGATTTGCACAATGATACAAAATTTTGCTTTGAATGCAACATTTACAAATTTGACAATATTTAAGTAAAATAATTGATTTTAGGTTAAGAAGATGAACAGAAGAATCCCACACAACACAAAACCTTATTTGGATCTATTTACAAAAGAACATGACAAGAACTGTATTTCATGCAGTCCTATTGTTTGATGATTTGGCACTTACCCCTTTGGGCATGTGCCTGAGCTGCAGCCTGCATCTGCTGCAGTTGCTGATGCAGTTGCTGGTGTAGTCGCTGCAATTCTTGCTGCATGTGCAGAGTCTGTTCACTGTTATACACCAGTTGGGGGGGCATAGTAAGAGAAGGAATGGGAGCAGGTTGCACCAATTGAATGGTGTGCCTTGTATGTGGTTGGTTGTCTGCCATCTGGTATAACTCATGCTGCAGGCTATGCATAACCTGCAATGAAATTCAGTTTTGTATTTGTTCTGCATTTCAGAGCATCAGATCAATCTGATTTCTCTTTCACCACAATAATACACAACAGTAAACAACAAAATACAACTATACAATGAAAACACAACTAATGGAAATTGGTACAATGGATTGATATCAGCCCCATAAATTGTCCTTTCATCATAAATAAGAATTCATTGAATAAAAAATTCAACTTAATTAAAAATTCTTGAAATCATGGTTGCAACAAAAAATGTATTATCTAATTCCTAAGTCAAAAACAAAAAAACAAAACAAAACAACAAATCAATACCAATGAACAATAAAAATGTAATCAACATGGGAAAACATGAGAGGCTTACATTCCAATTTTTCTTCGGCTACACAGCATGACTCATCGTTAAAGAAATTATTACTTTATAACACTTTTGAATTTATTAATAAAGTACTTCTTAAAATAATGCAAAGGGAAAATAGTTACGAAATCAGATGCACACTAACATTGTCTGGAAGTTCCCTGGTTGCAGCTTCATCATCGCACCCACAATGAGCTGCAAGGCCCTTTTCCTCCACAGTGGTTATGTGGTCCCGGAGAGAGGAGTCTAACTGAGCTGATTCTTGCAGTTCCTTCTCCACTTGCCCAGCCAACTCCTCAATACCTGCAAAGAAAGCGCCTGCTTTACTCAACCACCCATGGCAAGCTTCTCCTAGCAACAAATTCCTAGCTGTTGACCTGTAAAAAGGCTACACATTTCATCCAAGTTTCATTCATGAAAAGTCAAATCAAGCAAGTATGCTTTCACTGAAACTGGTTTCTACAACATTTCATTGTACACTGTTCTAATGTACTGAACTTAGGATAAGCTGTAACAGGAGGATCAAGAAGAAAGTGATGAAAATGGTCAAATAAATATCTGTGGTGAAGCTCATAATGACAGCAGTGTAATGAGATATATAAGCAAATTAAATCATGTTATACTTAACAGCTCTGGACCAGTGATCCCAGTCTTACTTTCTTTTAATTAGAGCAAATTTTACTTTCAAGGGTTTCATTGGCTTTCAGAATGTGAGTGTTATTTCTTCATACACCATTCACACATTAAACATTTAAATTTGTATGTATAAAATTCTGAGAAATGTTATCAATACTAAGAACACAGTTCAGTCAAAACTGAGATGAGAATTAATGATCCTTAGTTTTCTTCTATTTTAATCTTCTTGTTATAATTCACTACTCATGCCTATTAACAACTGAGTTAAAACATTTTGTAACATAGATTCTTGATAATAAGATATTTAATGAAACTCCAGATTTCACAGATGTGTTCCTGAATCTTCTTTCTTTCTCTGTCGATACAAAATAGGAAACTTTCAATTCATATTAAAATGGAGTTTTCCCATTCCAGAGTATCAGTATGGAGTGAAATTCCAATTTTCTCAAGTAGAATGCGTTGAATCTATTTCATGAGTGTGCCAATTTTCCTAGGGGTTAAGTGACAGACAAGACAATTGATACTCCTCAGCAATGTAGCACTTGGGCAAAACTTGTCTACAGAGAAACCCACACAGCTGATTCATCTGAAAATTATCTCAAAATTTCACAGCCATTTGACATTGCAGCCAGTTGCATTATAATGCAAAACATCTCATTAAAATCAATAAAATGTTGGCCCATCAATATTGCTTTCTTTTTGCATCTCATTTTCAACTTGCATAGTTAGTCTACTGTACAGGTAATTCTACTGCTTTTAGAATATAATTCTATCAAATACTTACCACAAACAACAGAATTGTGTAAAATTCATCCTTTTGATATTTTTTTCCATTGCAAATTGAAATAAACACAACGTATAAATAGCAGGAGATTTTCTTGATCTTCAAACCAGAGGTATTTGCATCAATGCATAAGAAATTTTCAGAATCTTCATGAATCTTACATGCACTGACATCTCATTTAAATATATTTTTATAAACATTAAAACTTGTGACTTGTTTTTAGAAAAATTAGACTGGGTAAAACAAAAGTTACTAAATTATTTATTTGAAGTGTTTTCAAGCAAAATGCCAACACCAAACTTATTATAAGAAAGAAAAGAAAAGTGGACCAAAATTATTATTTATTGGTAAACAAGCATTTTAAAATATCATTGTGACCAATTCACAACTTAAATACAATAAACATTAAATTTTGGAAAATGTTAAGTAAAGTAGAATATTTTAATACATAGAAACAATAACTTAAAACACGTTTCTTCAATTTTACAGCATGCAAGTTAATATTTTCATATTCTGTAAAATGCATTGCTTAATAAAATCTTAATTTCTTAAGAATCCCTTCATAAAAACAAAACACCAAAGCATGTCCCAAATTATTAATCATGTGATCATGCACAAATCATTGCTAATCATCATCACTGCCAATCAATTTTTGGCGGAGCACAGCAATCTGCTCTCGGAGTTCGTTATTGGCTTGCAGAAGGTCCTCCAGCTCTTCCTCCCCTAATTCTTTCTCATGATGAAGCTCAGTAAGCTCTTTATACAACTGTTGTAGAGCAGCAGACAGTCGGTCGCGCTCTCTGCGCAAAGCCGCAACTTCCTCACATTCATCCATTTCTGACATTGCCCCAGCAGTACGACTAGCTCCAGCAGACCCGGTGATGAGGGGTTGCCCACTCACATGTTCATCCAATCGAACGTTGTCCTCTCGCAGTTGTTTGATCATGTCCTCGAGGTCCTCGATGGATTCATCCAAGACTTTGTTTTGTTTTGGACTTTTTCGTAAAGCCTGGATCTCATTCTTGAGGTTCCTAATCTCTTCCTCCATCATCTTCACTAGTACATCATCGGAGGGCATGCTCGGCGACTGGGACTCAGGATCAACTTTAACTCGATCCGATGCAATCTTGCGTTCATGCTCCATCAGTATGGACAGAAGACTCTGGAGATGCTTTGACTCCTCCACACCCCCCGCCTTTGCTGCCACTGCAGCATCGTACAGCACAGTCTTCGCCAAGCACTCGGCTGCTAACAGAATCTGTCAGAAGGGATTTTGATTATTAATGAGTATCACACAAATAGAGGATGTCAATAAACAAACATTCTATGAATTTGTTGCCATGTGCAGATTGTGTATGACATAAGAATCCTTGGATTCTGTTCATCATAAAATAGTTTTTTTTTTAAACACTGTTAAATGAGTTAGCAAACATTCTGCTCTGCCTTGATTATTTTCATCTCATTCATTTCTTTATAAATCATTCTTTCATTCTCTTTTTTTCTTCATTTTTGCATTGTAGTAAGCTTTTTAAATAAAATATTCAACAATTTTTCGCACATCTAATCACATTCAATGAATCGAAACACTACAGTCCCCTCTTGAACGTGGCTATTTCATTTTTGCTAGAAGATACACTTTTGCTTACTGAAACAGTTTTTTGTGCATAAAGTGTACCTACCAACTTAATTCTGCAAGAAATAACACTAGTTACATGTCACCAGTCCATAGGATCAGACCTTAGGAACAGGATCACATAGCTGCTTTTGAAGTGGAGAGACACAAAGGGATTCACATGGCATAACAAACTCAATGTTGATATTGCTTATTGAGCTAAGAGCTCATGGTCCAGTGAAATTACTTCTCACAGACATTTCATCTGCACCTGCACCAGAAATCTTCACTGATTGTGAGGCAAAGGTTGTAGCAGTCTCCTTGTGACTAGTCAGCAAAGAGTAGATGAGGTGCAAACAACACTCGTATTGTAACAAAATTTGCTTCTTCTACTGAATGTCAAATCTCTTCGTAACAGTTCACATTGTTAATAAACAGTAATATAATACTCACAATACAGTGGGATTTCATCACTACTGATAGAATCTTCTACACGCAAAACCATCTGTAGTTTTCATAATACGTATTAGCCGCGCAACTTTTCTTGACTGATCTTGGCGGTAGCTGCACCTAAATAACTTAAATCATTGTCAGGTTACACTACACTCAGCAATTTTATTTTTTTACTTCAGTGAACGACTATATCTTCGCAGAACATATGGTTACAACTATCACTCGTTCAAAACCAACAGAACTTTCTACCTCACAAAAAGTCGGCCACTTCCATCTTCTTATCAACAAAGCCCCCTAGCCACCACCTGCCATTGTTTTCTCTTTTCTTGAATAATTGGTATATCACAGTATGTAAGAAATAATTCAACTGGACCATTACTCATCAGAGCCTGGTAAGCAACATTAATGTCAATCATGAAAGCCTACATTGTTTTATAAACTCAATGCTGTTCAATGACATAAACTTGATTATAGAAGATAATGAAAGGACTAAAGATTTTCATTACAGTAGCTTTTATTTTGGAAGCAGTATACCTACTGGTCATCTAAAATTGTTTTCCTTTCATTTTCCAGTGTCTCATGACTTAAATTTTGCGGTGAGTGGTAACTGAGAAAGGCTTTAGATCTTTTACCACAATAAAAATTCTTTTAAATTAAAGTAATGTACTGCAATAACTTTTTAATTGTATCATTGAGCATGTCTTAAAAATGAGGCAAAATCTATAATACTGGCATGCCTGCACTGCTCATATTAAAAATTTTTTGCCCTGCAGGCCATTTCTAATAACATTCACAGTCAAAGAGAGAGTGGGCGTCTGCCAAAGGCAAGTGCCTCCCAACCAAGAGATTCACAAGTAACTTCATTAAACGAAATTTCCCACCTTATATTCATTGGCGAAATATGACCTTGGTCCCCATTACACACCTATAAATTTGATTGATAGTGATTCGGGGTGCGTCAACCTAAGGCCATTAGTACGTCAAGTGTAGTGAATGTTTATCGCGGAGGGGGGGGGAGATGGTGGTGGTGGTGGTGGTGGTGGTGGTGGTGATCATCCTCCGCTGGATGGCGAGATCCGGCGCCAAACTTCATGTCGGGTATCGAATTTTCTCCGACCAGGTATCTCCAGGCCTCAGCCGGTACAAGCTCTATACTTCGGTTTTTCTTTCTTGGGGCACGGGGATGTGTCAATAAAATCTCGGTTGTGCCGCTAGGAGTCGCATGGTTGCGACTGTATCGAGCAGTGCTGGCAATCATGCGACTTCTGGCGGCACAACGGAGAACGACGCGAAATATCGTGAGATATTCCATTTTCTTGACGTCCACCCCGTGCGCCAAGAAAGAAAAACCGAAGTATTTATTTATTTGTCAAAAAACGGTAAAAACTATATATGATGTGTGGGGAAAGAGATTTATCTGCGCACATTTGAGGCAAAAAAAAGAAAAAAGAAAACGAAAAAATGAATTTAGAAAATAATTATTTTAGAAAAATCAAAATATTTGAAAAATGTTTGTTCCCGAGTTATAGAAAATCAATTTCAACGGTAAATGAACTATAAGCAAAAGGAGTGCTCAACAAAACGTGCGCACAGTGAAGCTACATTTACGTCCAGAAGCAAAACAAGGGGTATAACTCCCGACTGCTCTCCCAGCTATGTCCCGGGCTGGTCCCTCCAGATGAGAGGCCCTGCAATGGCATGAGTTGACGCCAGTGGCGTATCTACGGTATGGCAGACATGGCACGTGCCATGGGCGCCACACACAGGGGGACGCTATTTAGAATATATACGCTAAAGCAAATAACACCCGTAATTTGAAGTATCCTGATAGGAGCGCAGATTCTATGCTTGCCATGGGCGCCCGAATACCTAGATACGCCTTTGGTTGACGCGGTGCCTAGAAGTGAGAAGCGAGTGGGTGTGCGAGTTACCGCGCGCAGGCGAGCCTGTGCTTGGGCGGGGCTGAGCGGAGGGGCCTCGGCCGGGCAGTCGCCCCCGCACAGGCTGCAGCGCCCCGACAGCGCCGACCCCTTCGCCACCAGCGGCCCCGACGCTGCCCACACACACACGCACGCCCTCCGCTGCAGTCAAATTACTCCAACAAGGGACGCTTGGCTATACTGCGATTTTTCTAAGAGCGACCCTCAAGGCCACTCAAATCCCATCTTCGCGATGGAATATGTCACGGCATTTCGCGTCCTTCTCAGTCGTTCCGCTAGATTTCGCACGATCGCGACCGTATGAAGCAGTGCTTGCGATCATGCGACTTCTACCGGCAAGACCGAGAAAGACGCGAAATTCCGTGACATATTCCATCGCGAAGATGGGATTTGAGTGGCTTGAGGGTCGCTCTTAGAAAAATCGCAGTATAACGCTCGTTAGGTCCTTGTCATATCTGAATGTGATTGTGAGTGAATACGTGCAGGATGGTGTGTATGCGAGTGCTCCTATGTCTTTGTATGATATGAATGTAAGTGTGTATGTTTGTATGTATGAATGTTGGTGTAATATGTAAGTTTATTTACTTAAATGTCAGTATATATGTAGTTTCATTTGTCGTATATGTATGTAAATGCATTTGCATGTTCTAGGTGATGAAGATAATTTGTTTTTTTATATATTGTTTTATAGTTAATTGTTTTATAATTGTAAATGTACTTTTATGTTTCTGTATTCTGCCACCGGGCAACATCAGCGCAATTGTAGAATAAACCTTATATCTATATATCTACAGGTCAATGCTAATGTTTGCACATGTTCAATTGCAAATGGATTCGGTCGCCTTCCTCATTATTCAAGCGAACTGTGCAAGTTTAATGTCAGACACCGGAGACGGTACCGCGAAAAACTGTATCCAATGACTTTAAACATTTATTAGGCGAAGAAAGATCTGGTTTTCAATCGGTGGAGTTCTTAACCGTGACGGACGCGTTGCTAACTTTCTCCTTCATATTTATTCCATTTTCTCCAATGTGAATTCATTTTTCATTCCACAATTACATTTGATGAGATTGCCCATAAACATTTTTGGGGTTGTTTTAGCACTTTCATTAGAGATATCCCAAAAGTTTTGCAAAATCTTGATGTGATATTTTTACTGTTTTCTTCTTTGTTACTTTTACTCTGATTTAACAATTCTTTGTTTTCTTCTTCCTGGATAGGACAAATTTAGTGTTTTCTCTCGCTCCGTTTATTAAGGCAGTTGTTCACATTTCTGGATACCATTGCTGCACTTAACATGACTGTAGTATCAACCATTTTAGTTTCTGGCTTTCAACACGCACGTTAACAATTTCTATTGTTTAGAACGTACGTTAATTTAAACAAAATTAAAGTACCCAGCTCTTGATCATTCTTGATAATCATTTGGAATGTATAGCGAGTGCATCATGTGTGACAACCCTACAAGTCATTACAAATTAGTAAGTCCTGACAAAGCTGAGGTGTAAACTGTGCTCTACATCCAATCTCCCAAGCACTGAAATCTCTGTATTGCATGATCACTAGTCACAAACACCAAAGAATGCGTTTGATGAGGATTAACATATAAAAAAGTTTAGTAAGAAAAAGAGCTCATTCTATTTGCGATAGTCTCACAGGAGAATCAAAAAAACACACATGTGGTTTGATATGAACGGGGAATATTCTCGGCACATTTAAAGGTGGTAATAAAATGGATTTGAGCTGTATTGCTTATGTAGAACTTCCCGCATTTACCAAAAATGCAAATAGTTAATTTTGATAAATATGGGAATAAGCCGATTTTGACAGGAAACACCATAGTTATCACCATTGACAGTGGAACTGTAATAACACCAATACCAAAGATGACAATGATCATGATAACAAAAGGGAGTTTTTGCATGGCGAAGCATTAGGGAGTTACTGCACGCCATAGCGGACAGCACTATCGATCTTCTGCGCATGCGCAGATGCACTAAAGTGATGCGAAACTTCAACTGCGCATGCGCAGAAGATCGATAGAGCTTTAACGTTCGAGAGTGCACAAACTCCCTATTATAGCAAATCGACAGCACTATCGATCTTCCTTATATGCGCAGATCGAGTTTCGTATCACTTTTGTGCATCTGCGCACGTGCAGAAGATCGAGGTTGCCGCACATTACGCTGCGCAAAAACTCCCAAACAACAGAGAGATTTGCACGGCGAAGCGTTACAACAACAGAAAGCACAATCTGCGCCAGCAGTGGAGCTGCGCCGCAGAGGCAAGAGATGTTGCTCGTACCTGCGGCTGCGTCGCACTGCCTGCGCAGGTCGTCGCGCTCGCGCAGGGCGTCCTGCAGCTGCAGGCGCAGGCGCGCCGCCTCCTCCAGCGCCGCCTCGGCCTCCGGGGGCAGCATGGAGGCCGCCACCGACGCGTCGCTCGACGCCTTGCCCTCCAGCGCGCGCAGCCGCCCCTGCAGCTCCTCCGTGCGCGCCTTCTCCGCCGCCAGCTGCAAACCGCACCGCACTCCCATGCAAACGCAGACCACCAACTGGGCACGACTGGCTTTCCATTGGTGATTCCAGGCGCGGCGACTGATAACGTCATTACGGTCCGATTGAAATAAGTTGGTGATTGACAGTTGGGCTTCTGAAGCTGTAACTTCATACAATATGAGTGTATGATTTGGTTACTTTAATAAGTATGTATTTGAAGTGTTTATTTTCTTGTTCCGGGAACACGTGCCCAGTGGTACGCAAACTGTCAACGTCGCTCCCTTCCATTCGCAACTGTCAATCACCAACTTATTTTAATCGGACCATAGTCCCGTATTTGTAGTGTGTATTTTATCGTGGGAAATGCCGGCGATTTTCCCCCGGTTCAAATTTCAAAAATCAAGGCTGTACAAAGGGAAAATTTAACATTGATTCTTATGGGCGAATAAACACCAAAATCAAACTAGTGGTGCTACAGAATGGCACCACTTTCTCGTATTAATTGTCTATTTCCTTGGGTCTTCGCTACCTATTTGGAATTGCCACATACTCTTTCTTGCCAGCTGCCGTCTATCACGAAAATTTATTCGCCCGTAAGAACCAATGTTAATTGTTTCGCTTTGTACAGCCCAGAATTTTGGAATTTGAACGTGGGGATAATTGTTTTCCAAGAGCCTAAAATTATTCTTAAATTTTGGGAAGGCTTTCAGATTTTGCAATTGATTTTGAGATTGATTCACGATTTTCGGAAATCCAGAGGAGCCTAAAATTCGGGAATAGGGCATTTAATTAGCCTAAACTTTTGGATATGGTTTGGTTGAGATTGGTTTCTGGGAGCTGCTAGCTTTAGATGGCTGCTTCTGCACTCTCTGACTACCCGTGCTATTGAGGGGGAGTATCTAAAAAATGAAATCCCCAAAAACGTACTAGAAAGTTCAAAATGGTATCAATTTGTAGAATTCTCCGTCAGAAACGTAATTCGGATTCCCCTTCTTTTCCCCACGTGTCCCTCAGCTACCCTCCAAGTATCTCCGAACAGACGCAATATGGTTGATCTCGATCGTACAAAACCCAACTTCAGGATGCCCACTCATTTCCTGGAACATATTTGCCTAACTTTTCCCGGTTTTCCAACGCATTTTTATGCTGATAAGATTTGTCATTTCACACTACGTAAAGAAAACATTAAAGCTGCCCTGATACAAATCGGTGAACTATACAATTAGATACTAAACTGATCGTCAAAAAGAAAAATAATGTTTATTTTAACAAAACAATGATATATAATTAATTATTTTACATTTGTATTGTATATTTTTTAGAAAGACTTAATACGTCTGTAACAAGTAATGTCAGTCAGCTTCCGGGTCAATGACCCCCATCTCAATAAAGTTTTTGTCCAGTTTCCCTGATCCATTGGGCAAATGCTGAGATTGCCCCTTGTTTTAATTCCCTCCCTCATACGTCATATACAGTTTTTACTGTTTTTTGACCAAATAAATAAATAAACCCTTAAGTTCAAAATTTAAATTAAATTCAAAGTTTAAGTTAAATTAAGTTCAAAGTAAATTTAAGTTAAATTGAGTTCAAAGTAAATTTAAGTTAAATTAAGGTCAAAGTAAATTTAAGTTAAATTAAGTTCAAAGTAAATTTAAGTTAAATTAAGGTCAAAGTAAATTTAAGTTAAATTAAGTTCAAAGTAAATTTAAGTTAAATTAAGTTCAAAGTAAATTTAAGTTAAATTAAGTTCAAAGTAAGCTGTAAGTTAAGTTCAAAGTAAGCTGTAAGTTAAGTTCAAAGTAAGCTGTAAGTTAAGTTCAAAGTAAGCTGTAAGTTAAGTTCAAAGTAAGCTGTAAGTTAAGTTCAAAGTAAGCTGTAAGTTAAGTTCAAAGTAAGCTGTAAGTTAAGTTCAAAGTAAGCTGTAAGTTAAGTTCAAAGTAAGCTGTAAGTTAAGTTCAAAGTAAGCTGTAAGTTAAGTTCAAAGTAAGCTGTAAGTTAAGTTCAAAGTAAGCTGTAAGTTAAGTTCAAAGTAAGCTGTAAGTTAAGTTCAAAGTAAGCTGTAAGTTAAGTTCAAAGTAAGCTGTAAGTTAAGTTCAAAGTAAGCTGTAAGTTAAGTTCAAAGTAAGCTGTAAGTTAAGTTCAAAGTAAACTGTAAGTTAAGTTTAAAGTAAGCTGTAAGTTAAGTTCAAAGTAAGCTGTAAGTTAAGTTCAAAGTAAGCTGTAAGTTAAGTTCAAAGTAAGCTGTAAGTTAAGTTCAAAGTAAGCTGTAAGTTAAGTTCAAAGTAAACTGTAAGTTAAGTTTAAAGTAAGCTGTAAGTTAAGTTCAAAGTAAGCTGTGTGTAAAGTTCAAAGTAAGCAGTAAGTTAAGTTCAAAGATAGTTCAAAATGTTCCCCGGCTTCTAATGGCTCTTGTAGAAATCGCCTGTCGCTTTCCTGACCTGGCCGGAGAGGAAGGCGACCTGGTCGTCGGCGCGCGCGCTGCCGGCCAGCGCCTCCTCCTCGGCGTCCACCATGTCGGCCAGCTGGTCGGCGGCGGCGTCCATGCGCGTCTGCAGGCACTCGGCCATCGACTCCAGCTCCGCCACCTCGGCCGCCTGCTCGCGCAGCTGCGCCGCCTCCGCGCGCGCCGCGCCCAGCTCCTCCTGCAGCCGCAGCTCGCGCTCCGTCGCCGCCTCGCCCTGCGCACGCGCCGCCAGCACTCACATTACACCGCAGGCCAGCATCAACAAATTATTGTTATTGTTATTATTATTATTTGCTTATAGGCCATTTACAGGGCCTCTCCAAGGCCCGGAGAGATAAGCGTGTGTAATTCAGGTTGGATCAGCATTGCGCTAGATCCCAAGGTTGTTAGCCTTGGGGGTATAGAAGATGGAATGATGATGATGATGATAATGAGGGGTGAAAGGACGATACAAACATACAGCCATACATAAATAGAGAAGAGTCATTTCTCACCAAAGACAATATAATCTCGTTTTCATGTATAAAACAGTTATTTGCAGTGCAAACGTTCTAGATACTCAAGAATGCTGCATTTAAATTGCGGATTGTAACTTAGACCAGAATTTTACTCAGCGAAATATTCGCCTTTCAATGTTTTCTCCCGCGCAACCGCATGGGACGTTCAGTTTCAGCGAGATGTAAAGTTGATCCGTGCAGTTTTCACATGAAATGACGATGAACGGCGAATTCCGAAGAAAGAAATTGAGAAATCATTAAATAAACTGAAAACCTGGCGCGAATCCTGTTTGTGTACCACCGGACACCACATGAACCATGATCGGTGGAAACTGTAACAGCTACCCTTGCGCTATACTTTAATCTAACAGATTAAAAGCGGAAATCCACCGTTGTGAAAACGCTGCACGACATCACAGGAGTGCTAGTGGTCACTCGGGAAGAGTGAGACAACGCGTATTCGACTCAAATCGACTTCGGAGGAACGCGACACAATATTTTCATATCACGACCCAATATTTTAAACATTGACCAATGAACACACCCAAATTCACAACACGGCAGAGCGGTAGCGTCAAATTAACTTCGATGACTCAGGCGGACAGAACCTCTGAACGTAGACTACACTTATTTCGTTAGTTTATTAACGAGTAAAGTGCAAGTTCACAATTCAAGGCACCACCCAACAGAGTGATGAGTAGGAAATTATGGCAGGACATTTCCGAATACACGGGCGAAATGTGCTGCTGATGTGCATAACCTCATTAACGCAATAACAATGTGAAGTTCCTTCCAGTGCAACATCTCTCTCGTATCGTATTAAACATAAACGAGTGTGAGGTTTTAATATTTTCGGACCCATTGCAAGAGGCCTCTACAGGTAATCTACCGAATCTTTGCCATGTTCAGAACAACTACAGGCCACGCCTACCTTGCTAGCCACCTGCACCGCATAGGGGTCTTCGAAACCGACACCTGTGTGCTATGTAATGGCCCAAAGATGGATGCAACACACCTTCCGATGTGCCCAGCCCTGAGTGCCAACACAAACACGGCAGAGGACGACTTATACAGACAGCCCGTCTATACTGGTCAGCGCGTCTAACCAAACGGCTAACCTGTCAAGGCGTTGGCTAGTAAGTAAGGTAAATCTGCGTTGCAGTCGAATGCAGTGTGGCCACTGCCGCAGGACAGAATGAAGTCCCCGAATGGCACCGTGGCCTAAGGCCGCAACAGCCCTGTCGACAGGTTCAGAGGCGCCACCGAGTGGCCTAGTGTGAAGGCTGCCATGGAGTAATTTGTCCAGCTGGCGAAGGAGGCGTGAAAATCGGCACCAACCGTCACAGCAGCGCTACTCTTATGATTGATTGGTTCGTGTTTCCGAGCAAGTCAACTACTTAGGTCATTATTCCCATAAGTTGGTGCGTGTATTTTTTTCTTGGGAGGTGGCGGTGATCTTTTCTCCGCTGGATGGCGAAATTTGGCGCCGAACTACCGTCGACTAACGGGGCTTTCCCCTCAACCACGTATCTCCCACCAGCGGGGCACCGCCCCAGCCGGGACAAGCTGTAAGCTCCTGACCGGTCTTCCGGCATGTGTGGTAGTGTAGTGTGCAAGCTGTTAGTGTAAGTGTGAATGTAAGGGGAAAGGTCAGGGCAAAGAAGCGGTATGAAGGATCGCGCCGTCCGTGGCCCGTTTGTTAGGGTACTGCTCCGCCATTCGCCTGGTGTTGATCGTACAAATCATGGAAAACTACCGATCAGAGCAGCCGGCCTCTAGAATTATCCTGCAGACAGCGATTGAATTCGACCTAGCGGTGAGAGGGACTGCAGTGACATCAGTTGATGCACTGATCCGTCTCTCCCGGTCCACTCTTGTGAATACCAACACTTTGTCAGCGGCAGCTCCAATCGGAAGCGCCGCCGAGCGGCTCTGTGTGAAAGGACCCCAATCGCCACAGCAGCGTCACTCCTGCCATTCCTCTCCCATTTATCTATACTGCGATTTTTTTTTTAACTTTGCCCCTCAAGGCCACTCAAACCCCATCTTCGCGATGGAATATGTCACGGTATTTCGCATCTTTCTCAGTCCTTCCGCTAGATTTCGCATGATCGCGACCGTATCACAAGCAGTGCTTGCGATCGTGCGACTTCTACCGGGAAGACCGAGAAAGACTGAATTGAATTGAATTGCCTTATTTTACGTGGCGAGACTCAGGCCACGAGGCCTGCTCTTCCGTCTGACCACGCAAATTTTGTTACACTCCTTTCACCAACTAGCGGAAAGAAGGTATTACTGAGGCGACGAAACCGGCGATTTGAATTTAGCTCAGAGGCTTCATTTAGGCTTGAGGATCTTTTACAAGCAAGTAAATCTACTAACATGGGACAGCCTGCTTTACTTCCCCTCCGAAGGAAGGCGTACGAAGGATTTTTTCGTATACACGGCTTCGATCGTGTTTGAACCCAAGAACTTGGGTGTACCAGTCCGTTACGCTAACCGCTCGCGAGAAAGCCGCGAAATGCCGTGACATAATCCAACGCGAAGACGGGATTCGAATGGCCTTGAGGGGCAAAGTTCGAGAAATGGCAGCATAGAAGCTTTGCCGGCAGACGCGCCGAGTGGGTGCGGGCGGACGGACCTGCGAGGCGCGCCGCGTGCTGAGGCGGTCGACGAGCGCCGTGAGGCGTCCGATCTCGTCCTCCTGGTCGGCGACCGCGCCCTCCAGCTGGCTCTTGATGCGCAGCAGCTGGTCGCGCTCCTCCTGCAGCTGGCGGCACTCGCGCTCGCCCAGCGGCCCCGCCCCCTTGCCGCCCAGCTGCCGCTCCAGCAGCGCCACCCTGCGCCGCCACCCCGCAACCACGCTCGCGCTTTTCCGTTGAACCAAACTACTTTGTCTATTAAATTTGTTCAAGGAACAGCAACAAGGTCGCAAATTGGATTCATTTGAGTCGCTGAGAGCAAAAGTAGTGTAAGTAAAAAAACATACTTTCCGGAAAACGACGTCTAAACGAAAAATGCTTTAAAACTGTAATGCTTAGAAATAAATGACCTAATGTATTATGAACGTGTTAAGGAGATATTCTTTTAACTCACTACAGATATTTTGGACTGAAACATAGCTTATTAATATTAAGTAATTAATTATTTTGTTGACTTTCACCCCACTTTTGTACATTTATAGTACTTGCAGTACTTGCTCTTGTTAGGAAGTATAGAGCGATTTTTGTAACTTTGCTCCTGAAAGCCCGTCTTCACGATGGAATATGCCATGGTATTTCGCGTCTTTCTCACTCTTGCCGCTAGATCGCATGATCGCTGCCGTATCAAGCAGCGGTTCCGATCATGCAACATCTACCGGCACGAGCAAGAAAGACACGAAATACCGTGTGATATTCCATTGTGGCCATAGGGGCTTGAGGAGCAAAGTTAGAAAAATCGCACTACATACTGTGATTTTTCTAACTTTGCCCAAGGCCTATCTTCATGATGGAATATGTCACGGTATTTCGCATCTTTCTCAGTCGTTCCGGTAGATTTCGCATGATCGCCACCGTATCAAGCAGTGCTTGCGATCATGCGACTTCTACCGGCAAGACCGAGAAAGACGCGAAATGCCGTGTCATATTCCATCGCGAAGATGGGCCTTGAGTGGCCTTGAGGGGCAAAGTTAGAGAAAACGCAGTACAAGTGGGAGAAAGCGAGCGGACCTCTCGCGGAGGGCGCCGGCCTCGGCCGCCGCCGCCTCCGCCGCCGCCAGGCGCTCCACCGTGTCGAGCAGCGCCGCCTCCAGCGTGTCCGCCTCCGCCAGCCGCGCGGCCACGTGCTCGCGCTCCTTGCGCAGCGTCATCACCTCCGCCATCTGCGCACCCCCCACCCCCACCCCTCTCTACAGCTCCCACTCGGCACCGTCTCGGCTAGGCCACTCTATCGCTCCCTTCAGTACTCGCTTACGCCAAACACGTACACACTCCTGTCCAGTCAACGACGCCAATTTCATCACTGGCCCACGGCATGTCAAGCGCCGCGCGACCGTCTCTAGAGCTTGAAGAAATTCTGTACGCCGTCTCATACGTCTCGCGGGGACTTTCGAGAAGTTCGACTCTCTTAGGTAAAATCCTTTTTAAGATCAAGTGATTTGTTTTACCTCATTCAACGTCGTTTTACCGTACATGTGTAAGTTTATCATTACTTTTGGATACAATATTCCTTTTCCACTACCGGTAAACAAATGAAACTGGACAACTACCTAAATATTAAGGAAGCTATTCAATGTTGAAGACTGCAATTTTTTTAATACAATGTTTTTCGGGACTTTCCTCCAACGTAGCCCTGTCCGTTAATACAAGCAAAATCGATGTGTTTCATTGAATAGGGTGGACAAAGTTCTATAAGCAATCGCGGGTGAATTAAACGTGATCGCACGTTGCTGCAGTCTTCCGAACAATTGTATTTGCTAAGACGGACGAGTGGGGTTGAATTGTCGGGTTTATCCGAATGACCATCAGGTTCACCCAAATATTCAAGGATATATATTTAGTATCATGAGGTGATTTATCTCGACGATTAATCAGTAGAAATATTCCTGTGGCGAAAGAGCTGATAAACGCAATTCCAGTAGTTAAATTCCAGTCACTTCTACAACTCATACAAGAAAAAAATGGAAAATGCCAAGTCACAATTATTATTTCATCGTTATTCCGACTTCCAAAAATAGTAAGTCTTTCTTTAGTAGGACTAGTTTTCTCTCCAAACATCACCTTCTCACTCAATAAAGGAAAGAGTTGAATGAAGGAACAATATACGAAACTGTGAATTCTCATTAAAATACAAATATAATAATACATGCGAAATATTCATTAAATTGTACACTCAAAATGGATCAGATTTCTAGATCCCCATCCCGGAAACAACTCCGAGTCTCCTGGCTTACACCCAGATGTTTTTACCAGTAAGGTACCAATTCTCTCAAAATGTCTTATTGCACCTGTGAAATGCTCTCCAATAGCAACTGAGCATCTACCACAATCTTGGCTGACCAACGATTTTCCGAAACATTTCGCCCTGAAGGTCCGTAATGTTAGCAAGCATGCCCCGGACGTGGGGTCTCCTTTACAATCAGGAAGTCAGCGGGCTTGGCGGTTAGGCAGAGAAACCGGCTTAACGGCCTGAGCCTCGCCCTTAATAAAATACAGTTTCATTGTTATAAAGAACCCGTTCCATCTGGCCACGAGAGCCTATGTCCTGTAATTTTTTTTAATTGATTGCGTCGCAAACATCTCTAGCTCCTCTTGAGCATAGAGCGTATATACATTGGAGTGACCCTCCGTAAAATTGTTTGTCGCTTGTCTCGTAACGTCGTAGTCAGTCGATGCCCTTTATCCCTTGGGCCAGGGCTCGGCGCCATAAGGTTCCGTGTTTCCCAGACAGTCACCCGTCCGTGACTTGACGGAGCGTAGTTACGCAATTCGGCTATACTTCGGTTTTTATAACAAGATGCGTCAAGGTCCGTTTTCACGATGCAACATCTCACGGCATTTCGCGTCTTTCTCGGTCGTGCCGCTAGATGTAGCATGATCGCGATCATATCAAGCACTGTTTGATCATGCATCATCAAACGGCCCCACCCAGAAAGACGCGAAATGCCGAGACATATTCCATCATGAAGACGCGAAGTATAACGACGGTGGTTTGCTGTGGAGTGTTTGTAGTTGGAGGCTCACCAGCGCGGCGGCCTCTGCGCAGTCCACGGTGATGCACTCGAGCTCCACCTCCTCCTGCTCCTCCCCCGCCAGCGCCAACTCGCGCTGCGCACGCACGCACGCACACACATCGCCACCGGCGCAAAAAACGGTGCGCCGGAGCAGATCACCCATGTCATTGCATCATAGTTCATGGAATTTATTTCATACATACTGCATTCGTTTAACATCATTTTTCCATTTTTTTTTATCAAGAAACTCTTAGGTCTAGTTCAAACATTTGTTGTTGTTTTTTTTGTTTTTGTTTTTTAAGAAACTTAACCTAAGCAAAACATAAAATGGGAACTTAAAAATTCGAAAGAAATGGGCCAAATTCAAAGGATCATAAATTCCGCAATGTACATCCCAATCGAACGAAATATTTTCTTCCGAAAATGGAAATGACCTCTTCGTGACTTCCGCACTTTCCCGCCGTCTCCAAAACGAAACTATTTTTAAATTTCAAACCTAGCTATACTTCGGTTTTTCTTTCTTGGCGCGTGGGGCTGTCATCGAAATGGAATATCTCACGGTATTTCGCGTCCCTCTCCGTCGTGCCACCAGAAATCGCATGATCGCGTCTGTATCGAGCAGTGCTGGCGATCATACGACTCCTAACGGCACAACCGCGAAATACCGTGAGATACTCCATTTGATGACACACCCCCACGTGCCAAGAAAGAAGAAAAACGAAGTATATGTTCTTTATTCCATAAATCCGCTATCAGGTGTAGACTAATCCTTCCAAATGAAGAAAGGTGGGAAAAAAAAAAGATAGTGCACCTCGGGGGGGCACTCCGGGCACTCGTGGTCGTCGGGGCACTGGCACTCGGTGTGCGCGTACAGCGGGCACGCGCCCACGCACTTGTCGTGCTTGGCGCGCGCGCGGCCGCCGGCGGCGGAGGTGGGGGTGGTGGGGGCGGTGGGGGCGGGGGCGCCGGGACACACGCACGGCACCACCCCTGCGCCCGCCCCGGCCGCCTCGCACTGGCACGCGCGCGACGCCGTCGACGCCACGCCCCCGGCCCCACTCTGCGCACCCAGCAACCTCCTCAAGCACCTTGCTGGATTGCATCGCCATCAAGCATCACAGTGAGTTAATGCCTTGTTTTACGTGAGGAGACTCGGGCCATCAGACCTGCTCTCACCACGTAAATTTCGCTAAGGTCATTTCACCATCTAGCGGACACAGAAGGTAAAATCTCGGGCGACGAAACGGCGAATTTTGAATTTAGCTTAAAGCTTCTTTTGGGCTTTTTGAGGATCTTTTACATGGAGTAAATGCACTACATGGGACAGCTGGCTTTACTTTCACTCTGAAGGAAGACGTATGAAGGATTTTTTCGCCCTTAAACGATAGGTTCGGCTTTTGAAGCAGCAGACTTGGGTACAACAGCCCGATAGGCTAACCGTTATACCACCACACCCGCAAAATCATACGCAATACGTTTGATACTCATATTCTTTTTTAAATGCATTACTTTAAATCAGAAATACGATAAAAAGTACTCGTTTAAAAAAGTACACTTTTTTAAACATCTGAGTTTTTAGATTTCAATTAAAACAAAAATCTATATCCACATTTTTGAAATTTTGCAATGCTTTTTTGCACTTTTCTAAAATAAAGACAGTTTTCCACTTTTTTTACCGTACTTGATACATGCAACTAGAAATTTTAAGAAAACATTTGGAGTCGTTTTTGAGAAAATAATTGTTTAAAAATCTCCATATATTTTCCGCAAAATTACGCGAAAACCACTCACATTTTCGAAAAATGGTACATGCCCTTATTTCAAAATCTGAATTCGATCACCAGATTTTATTCAGGGTAAATCTCTATCTTCAGTACTGTAGTAGTAGGAAAGTACCGAAAAGAAATGAAGTTTCTCAATATTTGAAAAATCAGGGATATGAACGAAAATGAGTCTTACGACATTCTTTTAAATGTTCTTTCCGCTATCAGAGGACAAATTTTAGTTTTGTTTCTAATGTCGAAAATCGTGAGATATTAGGGAGTTTTAGCGCCACGCAAAGTCATAACGTCTTACCTTATACTTCGGTTTTTCTTTCTTGGCGCACGTGGGTGCGTCAATAGAATGGAATATCTCACGGTATTTCGCGTCGTTCTCCGTTGGGCCGCCAGAGGTCGCATGATTGCGACTGTATCAAGCAGTGCTGGCGATCATGCGACTCCTAGCGGCACAACCGACGACGCGAAATACCGTGAGATATTTCATTTTGATGACACACCCCAGTGCGCCAAGAAAGAAAAACCGAAGTATAGGCCTAAGTATAGACCTTATACATTAAGAGTTTCACGCCTATATGAGTCTACCGTCACCTTACAAGCGGCAAAATCGCCTAAAAACGGGAAATGTTGCATTTTTCTAACTCTGATAAAATGATTCTCGTATGTGAGGCAGTTAGAATTATTCCTTACCGACTCCACAACGCTGGCAAGAATTAACGGGAAATGTTGAAGTGAGAGGAATGAAATTCACGAAAAAGAAGCTGAAATCATATCTTCGGTTTAGGTTATGTTGCATGCTCGTAAAGAACGCTGTTTTAAGATTCTTCCTACATTCTCAACAAAAGCTGATTCAAAATTCCAGACTGCATACTCATCGCGGAGGGCCACAAAATCTAAAACTCCGTGCACAGTGTAGATTTGTTACACTCTCGACTCGTATCGTGGTTGAAATTACTCAACACTACCCTACGTTTTTTTTTATATATTATACAACTTCTTTGTTCAACGCTTGAAAGGTTTTTTTTGTCATAATGCATAGCGCAATGACGGTTTTTTGCTAAACTCTTCTGGACGATGTTCATTACGACCGCCACCAGGTTGCATAAACCTACGTGCGGAAATGATGTGTGTGTACATGTGTGTGTGTGTGTGTATATAGATAAGTCGTCAGTCACGTGATCAATAGAGTTTAAGGAAGTCTCCTTACGCCTGGCGCTAAAATTCCCTATTCCATCGTGAACACAGGCCCTCACGCGCCAAGAAATAAAACCCTAAGACTCGCTCCCTCTTGGCCAAGCAACGCAAATCCTTGCAGGTGGGGGCGCACCGTCTGCATCTGCAGCAGGCCGCTGGCACTGCAGGCCGCACTGCAGCGCGCGCTCCCGCAGGGCGCGCAGGCGGCGCGGCAGGTCGTCGGTGGCGGCGAGGCGCGCGCGCGCCCACGCGTGCAGCTGGCCTCGGTCGCCCGCCAGCCCCGCGTCACGCGGCGCACGTGCAGTCGGCGCGGCCCGTGCACGGCGCGCGCTGCGCCCACGCAAACCTCTGGACCGCCCGTCCCCGCTGGCCGACATCGCTAACGCAGCAGAGCTCTAGCGATCTCGGACCCAAAGAACCCTTTGCACTCGCAGGGCATGTGTGACATGACACCCACGAATGCTCTCTGCGGTCGGAGGTTTCTAAGCACTGCGTGGTCCCACAACTCGTAAGGTATGTCTAAGATGACAATGGAAAAAGGCTGCACAGCTTGAAGCTGATACTCGGCATTCCCCCTTTCCAGCTCGTTTTCACGTTATTGCGTCAACTTTGTTTAAAAATAGAATAGTAGCCAGGATCTATTCAACAATGAAAACTATTTTACATACCAGGAAAATACGTGGGCATCTGTGACATGCCATACTAGTTAATTGGGGATTTTGGTGTGACATGCCCTATGAGTTGTAGGACGTGTCACATTACATCTGAGACATGCCCTACGAGTTGTAGGACGTGTCACATTACATACTGCTCCGAGCTAGAACCCATTTTTTCGTGGCATCTCTGACATGCCGTACAAGCTGTAGGAGGTGTGTTATGCTCGTTGCTTACGAGTGCAAAGAGTTAAGAGGCTTAATATTAAAGTAGAATTTGCTAATGTCCGCTGCGGCGAGCGTTAAGTACAGATCTGACGACTCGAGTGCACCAGCGACTCGGAGATCACGGTACCGGCTCAACGCGCGATCCTTCTTTACATGTTCTGTCTGCATTTCCGTCTTTAATCTTGCTTCACAGGGTACTTTTTTAGCCGTTTTCCTATACAAAGTGTGAATGGAAATGGTATCCTTACCGATCCCCGGAGGCCGAGACCGCTAGTGTAGTAGCGATCACGGACCCAAGGATCGCGAGTTCGAGTCCACCTCCGGCATGTTTTATTTGTACCCCCTACCACCACCATTTCATGTCATCTTCAGTTACATAACGTTAAATCCCCGAGTGATTGGTAATGACCTTGATATTGACCTTAAATAGCAAAAAAACCCTCTGGGGCGGCGCTTCCCAACTACCCTCAAATAATTACAAACTCTCCTGGACACGAAGTCGGGCTAAGATCGTGCATTTGCAATACCGCGCTTTTCACAGCCTTGTTACGCTCCAAAAAACGCAATTCCAATAGCAGAGAGTTTAAAAAAGAATATTTACATTTAAAATACAATACTTCGCACCGTTGTAGGCTACCAGGGCAGAGCATCGTCCGGGCAGTCGCCCTGGAAACGAAAATTCACCCGACAACGCCATTCGCTGGTTATGTTGAATCACTAGCAGAGCATAACATGGTCGTGTGTACGGAGTAGAGAGTGTCTTCGCGTAGCCAGGAGCTGTTGGATGCCATTTCAGTCTCAGTGTATTATTGACAACCTTTGCTAGTCACCTAATTTAAGCTCCTTGGACAAATACACACGCACATAAAGCAGAGGCTCAGCTGACGTGAACCACAAGATTTGTGAACAAATGTGAAAATACGGCAGGCCAGGAAACGCATAATATCTTTCTTGACATATTTAGTGTTGGCAAGCAGATTCTAACACAGAATTGTTCCATTTCAGGAGCCAAAATCACTGGATGATGTTGGAATACGCCAGGCAACATCACAAGTTTTCATCTAATTTGCTCTATCTCCAAATGCTAACCGACTATTTTGATGCCTTAACAATCGGTAAAGGCCGCAATGAATACATTCATTGCTATTAGAACAATGCTTGTATATTATTCCATGTCGTCAAATAATTTATTTCATGGAGGTAGTGTGTTGGGATCGCGGAAGGAGAGAGAAGGGGGTAATTGTGAATGGGTGCGGTCAAGGGGTACGGCAAAGAAAAAGGTTCGGGAACCGCTGTTCTAAAGCATAGAAAAGAGTAAAAAATATTCACCTTTGCTAATCAAATATAGTGACACGTTTTATAATTATAAAGCAAGTACACACGTATCCTTTGGCTCTGACTGTCAAGCAATTCCGTATTCACAACTGTTCGGACGTGCATGCAATCTCCTTGAATGTCAGAACGTGACCCGCCATATACATCAGTGCATCAAAAGTTGACTACCAATCAGGGGTAAATGTAAAAGAAATTGTGTAACGTCATTTTCAATCACAAGTTCATTGACAAAAAGTGTACCTATCCCTCTCAATAATCAAACAAATATATATTACGAAATGTTTCTCATGTACGTACTCATTCCTCAACAAAGGCACGTCAACTCACGTGCGCATTTTTTTCGCTCTTTCGCGATTTCAGGATCTGAATGGCCGAGTCATGCAAGCACGTGGACGAATTTCCTATTTTCAACTACACGAAAACCGAGTGGATGTGCGCAATACAGGGCAAAATTCAACGGAAAGACACCGAAATTAGAATCATATATAACTGGAGCGTATGGAAACAGATTTGGCGATATCATAATTTGCAAATGCATTTAGTACCACACTTATATTAACAAAGTAAAAGTACATTAATTCTTTAGCATTCCAGACAAATATGATGACTCACGTTCCATGATCGGTTATTTCGAATGATTGTATTCAAATCTGCAATATTTTTTTAAAATCCAATTTACAAATTTGAAGATCTTCAATCGAAATATTCTGGTGGTATATTCTTTGCTACCTCACAGCATTTACGTTTTGGAAGCAGACAACTAGAACCAATTCTCGAATTCTGAAACTTGGTATTTCGAATCTGAAACAATGGTATCTCGAAGAACTGGATGTCTCGAATTTTATCTCTTCCATACATTTACAACAACCAGAAACGCTAATATCAGTCATACGAATTATTGAAAATACTAAATATCCATCAGATTCCTTGCAATGATTTTCTCCACATAAGAAACATTCGCTGCAGAACGCAACGTTCCTCGTTACGTCAAATCCCTCGTTAAACACAAACTGTGTTCAGCCTTTCAGCTTCCCCACACAGACGTGCTAACTTGAACCTTCGTGGTGCATTTCTATATTCGACGAAAATCGATATTTAAAAAAAGTCCGGCAGGTAGAGTTTGCTTTCTCGCAAGCACATTTTTAAAGCAATACAAAAGTTCACACACCTGTCAACGACTGGCATGGGTTTGTTTCCACACTTTGCGCAAAACACAGAAGATAGTCATCTTTAATACCTACGTTTTATTTACGCTTAGTTAATAGTGCGCAAATAAAATCTTATTGAAATGTCCATCACGCGGTTGTATCGGGACATTTCACGTTTTAAATCTGGATAACCTGCACCTCAAAAAGTTCAAATAATGGATAATTCGAACTTCCCTTTCAGATTGGAGTTACGTAATATTATGATCTACTTGGTTGTAGACACCTCATACTGAGGCGAAAATGCAATACTGAGAGCATATGGTCGTTTCCAAGGACATGATGTATAAACTTTCCAGTATTTTGAACGACCTAAATGTAGATAAATTTGTACATACATTTTGCAGAACAAATTCGTAGAATTACCAAACAATTGATATGCCTTATGTTTTTACACCCCACTTTCAGCTGCTCGTATTTAGGGTGTGTGTAATAATAATCATAATAAAATTGTGTTCACTAATAGATTGGAGTTACGTAGGTTACGTGATAATGGTCGTTGTTGAGTCGTGGGTGGG
>JAHLJT010002630.1:47492421-47552538 GCA_031308135.1 Acheta domesticus
CATTTAATACATACTAATATAAAAATTCTTAAAAATAGGAATTGCATTATGATACAACAATCACTGATTATAAAACTGGAATATTTACAACCTTAGACACATTAATATAACTTTACTTACATGAAGGTGTTTAAAAAATGGCACTGCATATAATGCAATGTATGAAAAGAATCTTTGCTGAACAGATTGAAGTTTGTTTGTATTTTATTTCACACAAAGCATGAGCATTACAGAAGAAAAGCAAAACAATAAATCAAAACAGTAACGAATGTTTGAAGTTGGAGAAACAGATATAGAGAAAAATGGGTCAATGATGGCAAAAATAAGACATGAAAGAACTTCAAAGAACACTCAATTTATGCTAAAAGATTGCTTTTTTTTTAAAAAAAATTCTTCCTTCCAAAATAGATTAATGAAAACAAAATTAAAGAGCAAGAACTCTTACCAGATGGCCAAATTCTGAAAGGTCAAAGGAATGAATGTTACATCCATGTTCATCATAAGGATGGAAGAATGATAGAGATTTGCACAATGATACAAAATTTGCTTTGAATGCAACATTTACAAATTTGACAATATTAAGTAAAATAATTGATTTTAGGTTAAGAAGATGAACAGAAGAATCCCACACAACACAAACCTTATTTGGATCTATTACAAAAGAACATGACAAGAACTGTATTTCATGCAGTCCTATTGTTGATGATTTGGCACTTACCCCTTTGGGCGTGTGCCTGAGCTGCAGCCTGCATTGCTGCAGTGCTGATGCAGTTGCTGGTGTAGTCGCTGCAATTCTTGCTGCATGTGCAGAGTCTGTTCACTGTTATACACCAGTTGGGGGTCGCAGTAAGAGAAGGAATGGGAGCAGGTTGCACCAATTGTATGGTGTGCCTTGTATGTGATTGGTTGTCTGCCATCTGGTATAACTCATGCTGCAGGCTATGCATAACCTGCAATGAATTCATTTTTGTATTTGTTCTGCATTCAGAGCATCAGATCAATCTGATTTCTCTTTCACCCCAATAATTATGCAAACAGTAAACAATTAAATACAACTATACAATGAAAACACAACTAGGAAATCTGTACAATGGACTGATATCAGCCCCATAAATTGTCCTTTCATCATAATTAAGAATTCATTGAATAAAAAATTCAACTTAATTAAAAATTCGTGAAATCATGGTACAACAAAAATGTATTATCTAATTCCTAAGTCAAAAAATCAATACCAATGAACAATAAAAATGTAATCAACGTGGGAAAACATGAGAGGCTTACATTTCAATTTTTCTTTGGATACACAGCATGACTCATCGTTAAAGAAATTATTACTTTATAACACTTTTTAATTTATTAATAAAGTACTTCTTAAAATAATGCAAAGGGAAAATAGTTACGAAATATGAAGCCTATGAGATGCACACTAACATTGTCTGGAAGTTCCCTGGTTGCAGCTTCATCATCGCACCCACAATGAGCTGCAAGGCCCTTTTCCTCCACAGTGGTTATGTGGTCCGGAGAGAGGAGTCTAACTGAGCTGATTCTTGTAGTTCCTTCTCCACTTGCCCTGCCAACTCCTCAATACCTGCAAACGAAGTGCCTGCTTTACTCAACCACCCACGACCAGCTTCTCCTAGCAACAAATTCCTAGCTGTTGACCTGTAAAAGGCTACACATTTCATCCAAGTTTCATTCATGAAAAGTCAAATCAAGCAAGTATGTTTTCACTGAAACTGATGAAAATGGTCAAATAAATATCTGTGGTGAAGCTCATAATGACAGCAGTGTAATGAGATATATAGCAAATTAAATCATGTTATACTTAACAGCTCTGGACCAGTGTTCCCAGTCTTACTTTCTTTTAAGTAGAGCAAATTTTACTTTCAAGGGTTTCACTGGCCTTCAGAACATGAGTGTTATTTCTTCATACACCATTCACACATTAAACATTTAAATTTGTATGTATAAATTCTGAGAAATGTTATCAATACTAAGAACACAGTTCAGTCAAACTGAGATGAGAATTAATGATCCTTAGTTTTCTTCTATTTTAATCTTCTTGTAATAATTCACTACTCATTCCTATTAACAACAGAGTTAAAACATTTTGTAACATAGATCCTAGATAAAAGATATTTAATGAAACTCCAGATTTCACAGCATGTGTTCCTGAATCTTCTTCTCTCTCTGTCGATACAAAATAGGAAACTTTCAATTCATATTAAAATGGAGTTTTCCATTCCAGAGTATCAGTATGGAGTGAATCCCAAGTTTTCTCAAGTAGAATGCGTTGAATCTATTTCATGAGAGTGCCAATTTTCCTAGGAGTTAAGTGACACACAATTGATACTCCTCAGCAATGTAGCACTTGGGCAAAACTTGTCTACAGAGAAACCGACACAGCTGATTCATCTGAAAATGATCTCAAAATTTCACAGCCATTTGACATTGCAGCCAGTTGCATTATAATGCAAAACATCTCATTAAAATCAATAAAATGTTGGCCCCAACAATATGCTTTCTTTTTGCATCTCATTTTCAACTTGCATAGTTAGTCTACTGTACAGGTAATTCTACTGCTTTTGGAATATAATTTCTATCAAATACCACAAACAACAGAACTGTGTAAAATTCATCCTTTGATATTTTTTTCCATCGCAAATTGAAATCAACACAACGTGTAAATAGCAGGAGATTTTCTTGAATCTTCAAACCAGAGGTATTTGCATCAATGCCATAAGAAATTTTCAGAATCTTCATGAATCTTACATGCACTGACATCTCATTTAAATATATTTTATAAACATTAAAACTTGTAACTTGTTTTAGAACAATTAGACTGGGTAAAACAAAAGCTACTAAATTATTTATTTGAAGTGTTTTCAAGCAAATGCCAACACCAAACTTATTATAAGAAAGAAAAGAAAAGTGGACCAAAATTATATTTATTGGTAAATAAGCATTTTAAAATATCATTGTGACCAATTCACAACTTAAATACAATAACATTAAATTTTGGAAATGTTGAATAAGTAGAATATTTTCATACATAGAAACAATAACTTAAAACACGTTTCTTCAATTTTACAGCATGCAAGTTAATATTTTCATATTCTGTAAATGCGTTGCTTAATAAATCTTAATTTCTAAGATCCCTTCCAAAAACCTAAACACCAAAGCATGTCCCAAATTATTAATCATGTGGTCATGCACAAATCATTGCTAATCATCATCACTGCCAATCAATTTTTGGCGGAGCACAGCAATCTGCTCTCGGAGTTCGTTATTGGCTTGCCAGAAGGTCCTCCAGCTCTTCCTCCCCCTAATTCTTTCTCATGATGAAGCTCTGGTAAGCTCTTTATACAACTGTTGTAGAGCTGCAGACAGCGGTCGCGCTCTCTGCGCAAAGCCGCAACTTCCCTCACATTCATCCATTTCTGACATTGCCCCAGCAGTACGACTAGCTCCAGCAGACCCGGGATGAGGGGTTGCCCACTAACATGTTCATCCAATCGAACATTGTCCTCTCGCAGTTGTTTGATCATGTCCTCGAGGTCCTCGATGGATTCATCCAAGACTTTGTTTTGTTTTGGACTTTTTCGTAAAGCCTGGATCTCATTCTTGAGGTTCCTAATCTCTTCCTCCATCATCTTCACTAGTACATCATCGGAGGGCAATGCTCGGCGACTGGGACTCAGGATCACTTTAACTCGATCCGATGCAATCTTGCGTTCATGCTCCATCAGTATGGACAGAAGACTCTGGAGATGCTTTGACTCCTCCACACCTCCCGCCTTTGCTGCCACTGCAGCATCGTACAGCACAGTCTTCGCCAAGCACTCGGCTGCTAACAGAATCTGTCAGAAGGGATTTTGATTATTAACGAGTATCGCACAAATAGAGGATGGCAAAAAACAAACATTCTATGAATTTGTTGCCATGTGCAGATTGTGTGTGACTTAAGAATCCTTGGATTCTGTTCATCATAAAATAGTTTTTTTTTAACACTGTTAAATGAGTTAGCAAACATTCTGCTCTGCTTTGAGTATTTTCATCTCATTCATTTCATTATAAATAATTTTTTCTTTCTTTTTTTCTTAATTTTTGCATTGTAGTAAGATTTTTAAATAAAATATTCAACAATTTTTCGCACACCTAATCACATTCAATGAATGGAAACACTACAGTCCCCTGTTGAACGTGGCTATTTTATTTTGCTAGAAGATACAATTTTGATTACTGAAACAGTTTTTTGTGCATAAAGTGTACCTACCAACCTAATTCTGCAAGAAATAACACTAGTTACGTGTCACCAGTCCATAGGATCAGACCTTAGGAACAGGATCACATAGCTGCTTTTTTATGTTGAGAGACACAAAAGGATTCACATGGCACAACAAACTCAATGTTGATATTGCTTATTGAGCTAAGAGCTCATGGTCCAGTAAAATTACTTCTTACAGACATTTCATCTGTACCTGCACCAGAAATCTTCACTGACTGCGAGGCAAAGGTTGTAGCAGTCTCCTAGTGACTAGTCAGCAAAGAGTAGACCAGGTGCAAACAACACTCGTATGTAAGAAATAATTCAACTGGACCATTACTCATCAGAGCCAGGTAAGCAACATTGATGTCAATCATGAAAGCCTATATTGTTTTATAAACTCAATGCTGTTCAAATACATAAACTTGATTATAGAGGATAATGAAAGGACTAAAGATTTTCATTACAGTATTTATTTTGGAAGCAGGATATCTACTGGTCAGCTTTCATTTTCCAGTGTCTCATGACTTAAATTTTGCTGTGAGTGGTAATTGAGAAAGGCTTTAGATCATTTACCGTAATAAAAATTCTTTTAAATTAAACTAATGTACTGCAATAACTTTTTAATTGTATCATTGAGCACGTCTTAAAAATGAGGCAAAATCTATAATATTGGCATGCCTGCACTGCTCATATTAAACATTTTTGCACTGCAAGCCATTTCTAATAACATTCACAGTCAAAGTGAGAGTGGGCGTCTGCCAAAGGCAAGTGCCTCTCACCAAGAGATACACAAGTAACTTCATTAAATGAAATTTCCCACCTTATATTCACTGGCAACTGTCGCCTTGGTCCCATTACACACCAATAAATTTGATTGATTGATAGTGATTCGGGGTGCGTCAACCTAAGGCACCTGTACGTTAAGTGTAGTGAATGTTTCAACGCGGGGGGGGGATATGGTGGTGTTGATCATCCTCCGCTGGATGGCGAGACACGAAAGTTCATGTCGTGTATCGAATTTTCTCCGACCAGGTATCTCCAGGCCTCAGCCGGTACAAGCTCTATACTTCGGTTTTTCTATCTTGCGGCACGGGGATGTGTCAATAAAATCTCGGTTATGCCGTTAGGAGTCGCATGGTTGCCACTGTATCGAGCAGTGCTGGCGATCATGCGACTTCTGGCGGCACAACGGAGAACGACGCGAAATATCGTGAAATATTCCTTTTCTTGACATCCCCCCGTGCGCCAAGAAAGAAAAAACCGAAGTAATTATTTATTTGTCAAAAAACAGTAAAAACTGTATATGACGTGTGGGGAAAGAGATTTATCTGCGCACATTTGAGGCAAAAGAAAAAGAAAAAAAGAAAAAGAAAACGAAAAAATGAATTTAGAAAATAATTATTTAGAAAACAAAAATATTTGAAAAATGTTTGTTCCCGAGTTATAGAAAATCAATTTCAACGGTAAATGAACTATAAGCAAAAGGAGTGCTCACAAAACGTGCGCACAGTGAAGCTACATTTACGTCCAGAAGCAAAACAAGGGGTATAACTCCCGACTGCTCTCCCAGCTATGCCCCCGGCCCTCCAGATGAGAGGCACTGCAGTGGCATGAGTTGACGCCGGTGCCTACAAGTCAGAAGCGAGTGCGTGTGCGAGTTACCGCGCGCAGGCGGGCCTGTGCTTGGCGGGGCTGAGCGGAGGGGCCTCGGCCGGGCAGTCGCCCCCGCACAGGCTGCAGCGCCCCGACAGCGCCGACCCCTTCGCCGCCAGCGGCCCCGACGCTGCCCACACACCGCACGCACGCCCTCGGCTGCAGCCACATTACTCCAACAAGGGACGCTTGGCTACGCTCGTTAGGTCCTTGTCATATCTGAATATGAGTGTGCGTGAATACGTGCAGGATGGTGTGTATGCGAGTGCTCCTATGTCTTTGTATGATACGTATGTAAGCGTGTATGTTTGTATGTATGAATGTTGGTGTAATATGTAAGTTTATTTACTTAATGTCAGTATATATGTAGTTTCATTTGTTGTATATGTAAATGCATTTGCATGTTCTAGGTGATGAAGATAATTTGGTTTTTTAAATATTTTTATATTGTTTTTATATATTGTTTTTATTGTTAATTGTTTTATAATAGTAAATGTACTTGTACGTTTCTGTATTCTGCCAACGGGCAACATCAGCCCAATTGTAGAATAAACCTTATTTCTATATATCTACAGGTCAATGCTAATGTTTGCACATGCTCAATTGCAAATGGCTTCGGTCGCCTTCCTCATTATTCAAGCGAACTGTGCAAGTTTAATGTCAGACACCGGAGACGGTACCGCGAAAAACTGGATCCAATGACTTTAAACATTTATTAGGCGAAGAAAGATCTGGTTTTCAATCGATGGAGTTCTTAACCGTGACGGACGCGTTGCTAACTTTCTCTTTCATATTTATTCCATTTTCTCCACTGTGAATTCATTTTTCATTTCACAATTACATTGGAATGAGGTTGCCCATAAACATTGGTGGGGTTGTTGTACCACTTTCATTAGAGATATCCCAAAAGTTTTGCAAAATATTGATGTGATATTTTTAGTTTATTTCTTTGTAAGGTTGCGTAGGCTTCCGCGGCCGGAATTCATGTTGTCCAGGCTATCCGGGATGAGCCGCGTCGTTGATTTGGTGGCTGACGTTTCGGCCAACATTTGTATTGTGGCCTTCCTCAGAGCGCACTGAGGAAGGCCATAATATGTTGGCCGAAACGTCAGCCACCAAATCAACGACGCGGCTCATCCAGGATAGCCTGGACAACATTTTTCTTTGTAACTTTTACTCTGATTTAACAATTCTTTGTTTTCTTCTTCCTGGATAGGACTAATTTAGTGTTTTCTCTCGCTCCGTTTATTAAGGCAGTTGTTCACATTTCTGGATATCATTGCTGCACTTAACATGACTGTAGTATCTATAATTTTAGTTTCTGACTTTTAACACGCACGTTAACAATTTCTATTGTTTAGAACGCGTTAATTTAAACAAAATGAAAGTACCCAGCTCTTGATCATTCTTGATAATCATTTGGAATGAATTGCGAGTGCTTCATGCGTGACAACCCTACAAGTCGTTACAAATTAGTAAGTCCTGACAAATTCAAAGCTGAGGTGTAAACTGTGCTCTACATCCAATCTCCCAAGCACTGAAATCTCTATATTTCATGATTGCTAGTCACAAACACCAAAGAATGCGTTTGATGAGGATTAACACATAAAAAAGTTTAGTAAGAAACAGATCATTCTATTTGCGATAGTCTCACAGGAGAATCAAAAAAACACACATGTGGTTTGATATGAACGGGGAATATTCTCGGCACATTTAAAGGTGGTAATAAAATGGATTTGAGCTGTATTCCTTATGTAGAACTTCCCGCATTTACCAAAAACGCAAATAGTTAATTTTGATAAATAAGGGAATAAGCCGATTTTGATAGGTAACACCATAGTTATCACCATCGACAGATCGTGGAACAATAATAACACCAATACCAAAGATGACAATGATCATGATAACAAAAGGGGGTTTCTACATGGTAAAGCATTATGGAGTTACTGCACGCCATAGCGGACAGCAGTACAGATCTTCTGCGCATGTGCAGATACACTAAAGTGATGCGAATCGAACTGCGCATGCGCAGAAAATCGATAGTATTTTACCATTCGAGGGTTCACCCCCCTTTTTACAGCAATCGACAGCACTATCGATCTTTGCATGCGCAGATCGAGTTTCGTCTAACTTTTGTGCATCTGCGCACGTGCAGAAGATCGAGATTGCCGCACATTACGCTGTGCAAAAACTCCCAAACAACAGAGATATTTGCACGGCGAAGCGTTACAGCAACAGAAAGCACAATCTGCGCCTGCATTGGAGCCTCGCCGCAGAGGCAAGATGTGTTCGTCGTACCTGCGGCTGCGTCGCACTGCCTGCGCAGGTCGTCGCGCTCGCGCAGGGCGTCCTGCAGCTGCAGGCGCAAGCGCGCCGCCTCCTCCAGCGCCGCCTCGGCCTCCGGGGGCAGCATGGAGGCCGCCACCGACGCGTCGCTCGACGCCTTGCCCTCCAGCGCGCGCAGCCGCCCCTGCAGCTCCTCCGTGCGCGCCTTCTCCGCCGCCAGCTGCAACCCGCACCGCACTCCCATGCAAACGCAGACCACCAACTGGGCACGACAGGTTTTTCATGGGCGATTCCGGGCGCGGAAACTGATGTCATTATGGTCCCATTAAAATAAGTTGGTGATTGACAGTTGTGCTTCTGAAGCTGTAACTTCATACAATATGAGTGTATGATTTGGTTACTTTAATAAGTAGGTATTTCAAGTGTTTATTTTCTTGTTCCGGGAGCACGTGCCCAGTGGTACGCAAACTGTCAACGTCGCTCCCTTCCATTCGCAACTGTCAATCACCAACTTATTTTAATCGGACCATAGTCCCGTATTTGTAGTGTGTATTTTATCGTGGGAAATGCCGGCGATCTTCCCCCGGTTCAAATTTCAAAATCAAGGCTGTACAAAGGGAAAATTTAACATTGATTATTATGGCGAATAAACACCAAAATCAAACTAGTGGTGCTACAGAATGGCACCACTTTCCCGTATTAATTGTCTATTTCCTTGGGTCTTCGCTACCTATTTGGAATTGCCACATACTCTTTCTTGCCAGCTGCCGTCTATCACGAAAATTTATTCGCCCGTAAGAACCAATGTTAATTGTTTCGCTTTGTACAGCCCAGAATTTTGGAATTTGAACGTGGGGATAATTGTTTTCCAAGAGCCTAAAATTATTCTTAAATTTTGGGAAGGCTTTCAGATTTTGCAATTGATTTTGAGATTGATTCTGGGTGGGCGCTGCTAGCTTTAGTCTAAAGCTAGCAGCGCCCACGATTTTCGGAAATCCAGAGGAGCCTAAAATTCGGGAATAGGGCATTTATTTTGCCTAAAATTTTGGATATGGTTTGGTTGAGATTGGTTTCTGGGAGCTGCTATCTTTAGATGGCTGCTTCTGCACTCTCTGACTACCCGTGCTATTGAGGGGGAGTATCTAAAAAATTAAATCCCCAAAAACATACTAGAAAGTTCAAAATGGTATCAATTTGTAGAATTCTCCGTCAGAAACGTAATTCGGATTCCCCTTCTTTTCCCCACGTGTCCCTCAACTACCCTCCAAGTATCTCCGAACAGACGCAATATGGTTGATCTCGATAGTACAAAACCCAACTTCAGGATGCCCACTCATTTCCTGGAACATATTTGCCTAACTTTTCCCGGTTTTCCAACGCATTTTTATGCTGATAAGATTTGTCATTTCACACTATGTAAAGAAAACATTAAAGCTGCCCTGATACAAATCGGTGAACTATACAATTAGATACTATACTGATCGTCAAAAAGAAAAATAATATTTATTTTAACAAAACAATGATATATAATTAATTATTTTACATTTGTATTGTATATTTTTTAGAAAGACTTAATACGTCTGTAACAAGTAATGTCAGTCAGCTTCCGGGTCAATGACCCCCATCTCAATAAAGTTTTTGTCCAGTTTCCCTGATCCATTGGGCAAATGCTGAGATTGCCCCTTGTTTTAATCCCCTCCCTCATACGTCATATACAGTTTTTACTGTTTTTGGCCAAATAAATAAATAAACCCTTAAGTTCAAAATTTAAATTAAATTCAAAGTTTAAGATAAATTAAGTTCAAAGAAAATTTAAGTTAAATTAAGTTCAAAGAAAATTTAAGTTAAATTAAGTTCAAAGAAAATTTAAGTTAAATTAAGTTCAAAGAAAATTTAAGTTAAATTAAGTTCAAAGTAAATTTAAGTTAAATTACGTTCAAAGTAAATTTAAGTTAAATTACGTTCAAAGAAAATTTAAGTTAAATTAAGTCAAAGTAAATTTAAGTTAAATTACGTTCAAAGTAAATTTAAGTTAAATTACGTTCAAAGTAAATTTAAGTTAAATTAAGTTCAAAGTAAATTTAAGTTAAGTTCAAAGAAAGCTGTAAGTTAAGTTCAAAGAAAGCTGTAAGTTAAGTTCAAAGTAAGCTGTAAGTTAAGTTCAAAGTAAGCTGTAAGTTAAGTTCAAAGTAAGCTGTAAGTTAAGTTCAAAGTAAGCTGTAAGTTAAGTTCAAAGTAAGCTGTAAGTTAAGTTCAAAGTGAGCTGTAAGTTAAGTTCAAAGTAAACTGTAAGTTAAGTTTAAAGTAAGCTGTAAGTTAAGTTCAAAGTAAGCTGTAAGTAAAGTTCAAAGTAAGCAGTAAGTTAAGTTCAAAGATAGTTCCAAATGTTCCCCGGCTTCTAATGATTCTTGAACAAACTGCCTGTCGCTGACCTGGCCGGAGAGGAAGGCGACCTGGTCGTCGGCGCGCGCGCTGCCGGCCAGCGCCTCCTCCTCGGCGTCCACCATGTCGGCCAGCTGGTCGGCGGCGGCGTCCATGCGCGTCTGCAGGCACTCGGCCATCGACTCCAGCTCCGCCACCTCGGCCGCCTGCTCGCGCAGCTGCGCCGCCTCCGCGCGCGCCGCGCCCAGCTCCTCCTGCAGCCGCAGCTCGCGCTCCGTCGCCGCCTCGCCCTGCGCACACAACGCCAACACTCACGTCACACCGCAGGTCACAATCAACAAAACATTATTATTATTATTATTATTATTATTATTATTATTATTATTTCCGTATAGGCCATTTATATCTCCAAGGCCCGGAGAGATAAGCGTGTGTAATTCAGGTTGGATCAGCATTACGCTAGACCGCATAAAGAAAGGTTCCATTAATTATAGACAGTCAGATCAGATGATAAAATATATTTCATACAAAGTTGAAGAAAAACGAAGTTGGAGTTTTACAGGTTGGAGTTTCAATTGATTACGCTAGATCTCATTGTATCCCCCAGGGTTGTTAGCCCTGGAAGTATGGAAGATGAAATGATGATAATGAGGGGTGAGAGGACGACACACACATACATACAAAAATACATCAATGGCTGAGGCGGGATTCGAACCCGCGACCCTTTGGTCCGAAATCACCACGACACTCCTGGCTTAGCGATCTCGGCGGCGGGGCCGAATTATTATTATTCCTCTATATCACGACTAAAGATGTTATGTGTCGGCTGAATATAAAATCTACTCCAGGTTTCAACCAGCTACCAAAGGAGCAGATCTAAGGACTGTCGGTGCCTCTACAATACTTCACACAAAATGTGGGCTGTTCCAAATAAAGCAATTTCTTGCGCTTCCTAGTCTTTTGAACTACCTGGGAGTTTAGCCAAGTTCTTACACAAATTTTGCGGAACAAATCCCAGAACTCTGATAACTATCGGTACGACCTGTGCTTTTACGCCCCACATTCGGTTGATCTCGATTTCCAAACTTTTATATTTAAGATGTTTTTCTGTCTCCTTGATAACGACGATTTCATTGCAAGGAACAGCAACATCGACAAGTAGATACGATTTTATTATTATTATTATTATTATTATTATTATTATTATTATTATTATTATTATTAATTATTGCGGCACATTCAACCCCTTGCGGGCAAAGGCCTCCTGAAGATTCAGTGACAGCTGTACAGCATGCATTACATCAGCTACTTCTGATGCTAGCAATAGGTAACATTTCATTAAACCCAAGAGCACAGTTTACACACATATACACTTGAAGTTCACGGTTCACATACAGATCTAGGGAGCCGGCGCATGATTACATAACTTTCTCTTCTTACGAAGTATTCGTAAGGCGAGAAAGTAAAAGATATACATAATGCACGTACTCCTCTGGATGTGATAGTCCAATTTCTGGTAAAAGATATGAGTAAAACTACTAGAATATTATGAAACGAAGATGTAATATACAAAATCTCCAGTGTAGTTCTTTCAATACGCGTTTTCTCTAATTAGCGTAAACGCATCTATTGCTCTACACACGTTCTGGATATCGTTTGGAATAGTCTTCTGAGAAGAGTCATTTCTCACCGAAGACAATATAACCTCCTTTCAATGTATAAAACAGTTCTTTGTAGTGCAAACGTTCCAGATACTCAAGGATGTTACAAGTAAATTGCGGATGATAATTGTGGCAGAATTTTACTCAGCGAAATACTCGCCTTTCAATGCTTTCCCCAGCGCAACCGCACGTTTCAGTGGAATGCAAAGTTGATCCGTGCCGTTTTCACATGAAATGACGATGAACTGCGAATTCCGAGAAAACATTTTTAAAAAAGTGAAAACCTGGCGCGAACCCGCTTTGTCTACCGGACACCACATGAATCATCTATGTCTCCAACCCGCGCTTGATCGGTGGAAAATGTAACAGCTACCTCTAGCACTATACTTTAACATAACTTATTAAAAGCGGAAATCCACCATTGCGAAAATGCTGCACGACACATCACAGGAGTGTTAGTGGTCACTCGGGAAGAGTGAGACAACGCGTATTCGACCGAAATCGACTTCGGAAGAGCACGGCCAATCAAGACCCAATATTTTAAACATTGACTAAAGAACACACCCAAATTCACAACACGGCAGAGCAGTAGCGCCAAATTAACTTCGATGACTCAGGCGGACAGAACCTCTGAACATAGACGAAAACACTTATTTCGTTAGTTTACTAACGAGTGAAGTGGAAGTTCATAATTCAAGGCACCATCCAACAGAGTGATGAGTAGGAAATTATGGCAGGACATTTCCGAATAAACGGGCGAAATGTGCTGCTGATGTGCATAACCTCATTAACGCAATAACAATGTGAAGTTCCTTCCAGTGCAACATCTCTCTCGTATCGTATTAAACATAAACGAGTGTGAGGTTTTAATATTTTGGACCCATTGCAAGTGGCCTCTACAGGTAAATCTACCGAATCTTTGCCATGTTCAGAACAACTACAGGCCACGTCTACTTTGCTAGCCACCTGCACCGCATAAGGGTCTTCGAAACCGACACCTGTGTGCTATGTAATGGCCCAAAGATGGATGCAACACACCTTCCGATGTGCCCAGCCCTGAGTGCCAACACAAACACGGCAGAGGACGACTTATACAGACAGCCCGTCTATACTGGTCAGCGTGTCTAACCAAACGGCTAACCTGTCAAGGCGTTGGCTAGTAAGTAAGTAAGGTAAATCTGCGTTGCAGTCGAATGCAGTGTGGCCACTGCCGCAGGACAGAATGAAGTCCCCGAATGGCACCGTGGCCTAAGGCCGCAATAGCCCTGTCGACAGGTTCAGAGGCGCCACCGAGTGGCCTAGTGTGAAGGCTGCCATGGAGTAATTTGTCCAGCTGGCGAAGGAGGCGTGAAAATCGGCACCAACCGTCACAGCAGCGCTACTCTTGTGATTGATTGGTTCGTGTTTCCGGGCAAGTCAACTGCTTAGGTCATTATTCCCGTGAGTTAGTGCGTTTTTTTTTCTCGGGAGGTGGCGGTGATCTTTTCTCCGCCGGATGGCGAAATCAGGCGCCGAACTACCGTCGACTAGTGGGGGGCTTTCCCCTCAACCAGGTATCTCCCACCAGCGGGACAAGCTCTAAACTCCCGACCGGTCTCCCGGCATGTGTGGTAGTGTAGTGCATGTTAGTGTAAGTGTGAGTGTAAGGGGAAAGGTCAGGGCAAAGAAGCGGTAGGAAGGATCGCGCGTTTGTTAGGGTACTGCTCCGCCATTCACGTGATGTTGATCGTACAAATCATGGAAAACTACCGATGAGAGCAGCCGGCCGCTAGAATTCTCCTGCAGACAGCGACTGAATTCGACCTAGCTGACAAGCTGGTGTCGAAAATCCTACCACCATCTGGAGTGCAACCCTAGGACCTCCCGGTGATAGGGACTGCAGTGACATCAGCTGATGCACTGATCCATCTCTCCCGGTCCACTCTTGTGAATACCAACACTTTGTCAGCGGCAGCTCCAATGGGAAGCGCCGCCGAGCGGCTCTGTGTGAAAGGACCCCAATCGCCACAGCAGCGCCACTCCTGCCATTCCTCCCCCATTTATCTATACTGCGATTTTTTTTTAACTTTGCCCCTCAAGGCCACTCAAATCCCGTCTTCGCGATGGAATATGTCACGGTATTTCGCATCTTTCCCAGTCGTTCCGCTAGATTTCGCATGATCGCGACCGAATCAAGCAGTGCTTGCGATCGTGCGACTTCTACCGGCAAGACCGAGAAAGACTGAATTGAATTGAATTGCCTTATTTTACGTGGCGAGACTCAGGTCATGAGGCCTGCTCTTCCGTTTGACCACGCAAACTTTGTTACACTCCTTTCACCAACTAGCGGAAAGAAGGTATTACTGAGGCGACGAAACCGGCGATTTGAATTTAGTTCAGAGGCTTCATTTAGGCTTGAGGATCTTTTACATGCAAGTAAATCTACTAACATGGGACAGCCGGCTTTACTTCCCCTCCGAAGGAAGGCGTACGAAGGATTTTTTTCGTATACACGGCTTCGATCGGGTTTGAACCCACGAACTTGGATATACCAGTCCGTTACGCTAACCGCTCGCGAGAAAGCCGCGAAATGCCGTGACATAATAAAACGCGAAGACGGGATTCGAATGGCCTTGAGGGGCAAAGTTCGAGAAATGGTAGCATAGAAGCTTTGCCGGCAGACGCGCCGAGTGGGTGCGGGCGGACGGACCTGCGAGGCGCGCCGCGTGCTGAGGCGGTCGACGAGCGCCGTGAGGCGTCCGATCTCGTCCTCCTGGTCGGCGACCGCGCCCTCCAGCTGGCTCTTGATGCGCAGCAGCTGGTCGCGCTCCTCCTGCAGCTGGCGGCACTCGCGCTCGCCCAGCGGCCCCGCCCCCTTGCCGCCCAGCTGCCGCTCCAGCAGCGCCACCCTGCGCCGCCACACCGCGCCCACGCTCGCACTTTTCCGTTGAACCAAACTACTTTGTCTATTAAACTTGTTCGAGGAACAGCAACGAGGTCGCAAATTTGATTCATTTGAGTCGTTGAGAGCAAATGTGGTGTAAGTAAAAACATCCCGGAAAATGGCGTGTAAACAAACTGCTGTAAAACTATAATACTTAGAAAAAATAACCTAAAGTGTTATGAACGTGTTAAGGAGATATTCTTTTAACTACAGATATTTTATATTGAAACATTGCTTACTAATATTAAGTAATTATTTTGTTGGCTTTCACAACCTTTGCAGACACCGTTTTTGACTTTGTGTTGGACTTTGTCACTAATTGGACTTTGTCACAATTTCCAAACAAGTGAGACCAATTTTGAAGTTGTGATTTTCACCTGTGCACATATCACTAAAATCAATTAAATACGTTGTTTGTTTTTTTCTTTTCTTTTCGAGACGCTTCTTCTGCGATGGGACTGACGGATCGATAAACAAAATTGCGATTCAAAAAAATGGAATTCTGGCTTCAGATTCTGATTCAGCACGTCGCAAGTTCTTGGATCAGACAATTAAAAAAAAAGTCGTGTGCCTGTGTTATTATTTTACATTATTATTACTTCTTTGAACAATTCGATTGAACTGCAACAGTACTTTACTTTTTATTTAAATCTGATTTCGTTAAAAAAAGATGGATAAATAGTTACGGGAGTGTATAGAGTAAAGGACGGTTGCTAGAAAAGTCATGTCCTGTGCGGGTTAGTGAAATTGGACGCTTTCTACGCAAGATTACTGTACTTGCTCTTGTTAGGAAGTATAGTGCGATTTTTCTAACTTTGTCCCTCGAGGCCCCGTCTTCACGATGCAATATGTCACGGTATTTCGCGTCTTTCTCAGTCTTACCGCTAGTATCGCACGATCGCGGCCGTATCAAGCAGTGCTTGCGGTCATGTGACTTCTAGCGGCACGAGAGAGAAAGACGCGAAATGCCGTGAGATATTTCGTTGTGGCCATAGGGGCTTGAGGGAAAGTTATAAAAATAGCAGTGGCGTAGCGTCAGGGGACGCTGAGATGCTGAGCAACCCCGTATACAATATTAATAAGAGCCCTAAATACCGTATTGATAATCTTACAAGTGGTCTGTTGAGCGAAACACGTTTTTTTATTAATTTTAATTGATTTCCTATGATTGAATTCGGCGGGTTGTTGAAGCTAGCCTGTGATTGCTTGGAAGCTAAAATGCTTCTAGCGTCTGCCGTCTGAGATTGCGACGAGCAATGACGCATGCGTAGATTGCAAGGTTCCCCTCTCCCCTCTTCACCCCTGGCCCAAAGAAAATCGACTGCTTTACACTAGCATCCACTGAGGAAAGAGTCTAATGAGCAAGTTGCTCGTCTGTGCACGAGAGCGCAGCACACTTCAGGCTGTTCAGTAAATTATCTCTCTCTCACTCGGGAGTCTCCGCTTGGTCATGGGAACAAACTGTAGAAATTGTGCCTATTTCTTAATTAATATTCAAGAAATTGAATTATTCCTTAAATAGATTACATATTATTTAAGTTTGCAATGTATAAATTAACAAATGGTCTTATTGCCATTCGTGTATAAGAATTAAAGCTGAGCCATTGTATAATTTTCTTTCAAGACATCGGCAGTCCTGTCTGCTGTGAGGATTTTGTGGGAAGCGCCTACACCGTCGTAAGCAATCGAGATCGTGGAAGCAGTTCCAGTGTGTCTACCTTGTGTTGCGTTCGCCTGTCAGATGAAGTAGTTGATAGTGACATTTTGTGTGTTATTGCTGAGCATCCCCAAACGTGCGAGTCACGCCACGCGACTGAAAACTTGCGTGGGAGAAAGCGAACGGACCTCTCGCGGAGGGCGCCGGCCTCGGCCGCCGCCGCCTCCGCCGCCGCCAGGCGCTCCACCGTGTCGAGCAGCGCCGCCTCCAGCGTGTCCGCCTCCGCCAGCCGCGCGGCCACGTGCTCGCGCTCCTTGCGCAGCGTCATCACCTCCGCCATCTGCGCACCCCCCACCCCACCCCGCTCTGCAGCTCCCACGCACCGCCTCGGCTAGGCCCACTCTGTCGCTCCCTTCAATACTCGCTTACGCAAAACACGTACACATCCTGTCCAGTCAACGACGCCAATTTCATCACTGGCCCACGGCATGTCAAGCGCCGCGCGACCGTCTCTAGAGCTTGAAGAAATTCTGTACGCCGTCTCATACGTCTCGCGGGGACTTTCGAGAAGTTCGACTCTCTTAGGTAAATCCTTTTTAAGATCAAGTGATTTGTTTTACCTCATTCAACGTCGTTTTACCGTACATGTGTAAGTTTATCATTACTTTTGGATACAATATTCCTTTTCCACTACCGGTAAACAATGAAACTGGACAACTACCTAAATATTAAGGAAGCTATTCAATGTTGAAGACTGCAATTTTTTAATACAATGTTTTTCGGGACTTTCCTCCAACGTAGCCCTGTCCGTTAATACAAGCAAAATCGATGTGTTTCATTGAATAGGGTGGACAAAGTTCTATAAGCAATCGCGGGTGAATTAAACGTGATCGCACGTTGCTGCAGTCTTCCGAACAATTATATTTGCTAAGACGGACGAGTGGGGTTGAATTGTCGGGTTTATCCGAATGACCATCAGGTTCACCCAAATATTCAAGGATATATATTTAGTATCATGAGGTGATTTATCTCGACGATTAATCAGTAGAAATATTCCTGTGGCGAAAGGAGAGCTGATAAACGCAATTCCAGTAGTTAAATTCCAGTCACTTCTACAACTCATACAAGAAAAAAATGGAAAATGCCAAGTCACAATTATTATTCATCGTTATTCCGACTTCCAAAAATAGTAAGTCTTTCTTTAGTAGGACTAGTTTTCTCTCCAAACATCACCTTCTCACTCAATAAAGGAAAGAGTTGAATGACAGGAACAATATACGAAACTGTGAATTCTCATTAAAATACAAATATAATAATACATGCGAAATATTCATTAAATTGTGCACTTAAAATGGTTCAGATTTCTAGACCCCCATACGGGAAACGACTCCGAGTCTCGTGGCTTACACCCAGATGTTTTTACCAGTAACGTACCAATTCTCCCAAAATGTTTCATTGCGCCTGTGAAATGCTCTCTAATCGCAACTGAGCATCTACCACATTATGGAGCTGAACAACGATTTTTTCGAAACATTTCGCCCTTAAGGACCGTAATGTTAGCAAGCATGCCCCTGACGTGGGGTCTCCCTTACAACCAGGAAGTCAGCGGGCTTGGTGGTTAGGCAGAGAAACCGGCTTAACGGCCTGAGCCTCGCCCTTAGTAAAATACAGTTTCATTGTTATAAAGAATCCGTTCCATCCGGCCACGAGAGCCTATGTCCTGTAATTTTATTTTTTTTTTTTTAATTTGTTGCGTCGCAAACATCTCTCGCCCCTCTTGAGCATAGAGCGTATATACATTGGAGTGACCCTCCGTAAAATTGTTTGTCGCTTGTTTCGTAACGTCGTAGTCAGTCGATGCCCTTTATCCCTAGGGCCAGGGCTCGGCGCCATAAGGTTCCGTGTTTCCCAGATAGTCACCCGTCCGTGACTAGACGGAGCGTAGTTACGCAATTCGGCTATACTTCGGTTTTTATAACAAGATGCGTCAAGGTCCGTTTTCACGATGCAATATCTCACGGCATTTCGCGTCTTTCTCGGTCGTGCCGCTAGATGTAGCATGATCGCGATCATATCAAGCACTGTTTGATCATGCATCATCAACGGCCCCACCCAGAAAGACGCGAAATGCCGAGACATATTCCATCATGAAGACGCGAAGTATAACGACGGTGGTTTGCTGTGGAGTGTTTGTAGTTGGAGGCTCACCAGCGCGGCGGCCTCTGCGCAGTCCACGGTGATGCACTCGAGCTCCACCTCCTCCTGCTCCTCCCCCGCCAGCGCCAACTCGCGCTGCGCACGCACGCACACACACACATCGCCACCGGCGCAAAAATCGGTGCGCCGGAGCAGATCACCCATGTCATTGCATCATAGCTCATGGAATTTATTTCATACATACTGCATTCGTTTAACATCATTTTTCCATTTTTTTTTATCAAGAAACTCTTAGGTCTAGTTCAAACATTTGTTGTTTTTTTTTGTTTTAGTTTTTTTTTAAGAAACTTAAGCAAAACATTAAAATGGGAACTTAAAAATTCGAAAGAAATGGGCCAAATTCAAATGATCATAAATTCCGCAATGTACATCCCAATCGAACGAAATATTTTCTTCCGAAAATGGAAATGACCTCTTCGTGACTTCCGCACTTTCCCGCCGTCTCCAAAACGAAACTATTTTTAAATTTCAAACCTAGCTATACTTCGGTTTTTCTTTCTTGGCGCGTGGGGCTGTCATCGAAATGGAATATCTCACGGTATTTCGCGTCCCTCTCCGTCGTGCCACCAGAAATCGCATGATCGCGTCTGTATCGAGCAGTGCTGGCGACCATACGACTCCTAACGGCACAACCGCGAAATACCGTGAGATACTCCATTTTGATGACACACCCCCACGTGCCAAGAAAGAAGAAAAACGAAGTATATGTTCTTTATTCCATAAATCCGCTATCAGGTGTAGACTAATCCTTCCAAATGAAGAAAGGTGGAAAAAAAAAAAAGATAGTGCACCTCGGGGGGGCACTCCGGGCACTCGTGGTCGTCGGGGCACTGGCACTCGGTGTGCGCGTAGAGCGGGCACGCGCCCACGCACTTGTCGTGCTTGGCGCGCGCGCGGCCGCCGGCGGCGGAGGTGGGGGTGGTGGGGGCGGTGGGGGCGGGGGCGCCGGGACACACGCACGGCACCACCCCTGCGCCCGCCCCGGCCGCCTCGCACTGGCACGCGCGCGACGCCGTCGACGCCACGCCCCCGGCCCCACTCTGCGCACCCAGCAAACCTCCTCAAGCACCTTGCTGGATTGCATCGCCATCAAGCATCACAGTGAGTTAATGCCTTGTTTTACGTGAGGAGACTCGGGCCATCAGACCTGCTCTCACCACGTAAATTTCGCTAAGGTCATTTCACCATCTAGCGGACACAGAAGGTAAAATCTCGGGCGACGAAACGGCGAATTTTGAATTTAGCTTAAAGCTTCTTTGGGCTTTTTGAGGATCTTTTACATGGAGTAAATGCACTACATGGGACAGCTGGCTTTACTTTCACTCTGAAGGAAGACGTATGAAGGATTTTTCGCCCTTAAACGATTGGTTCGGCTTTTGAAGCAGCAGACTTGGGTACAACAGCCCGATAGGCAAACCGTTATACCACCACACCCGCAAAATCATACGCAATACGTTTGATACTCATATTCTTTTTTAAATGCATTACTTTAAATCAGAAATACGATAAAAAGTACTCGTTTAAAAAAAGTACACTTTTTTTAAACATCTGAGTTTTTAGATTTCAATTAAAACAAAAATCTATATCCACATTTTTGAAATTTTGCAATGCTTTTTTTGCACTTTTCTAAAATAAAGACAGTTTTCCACTTTTTTTACCGTACTTGATACATGCAACTAGAAATTTTAAGAAAACACTTGGAGTCGTTTTTGAGAAAATAATTGTTTAAAAATCTCCATATATTTTCCGCAAAATTACGCGAAAACCACTCACATTTTCGAAAAATGGTACGTGCCCTTATTTCAAAATCTGAATTCGATCAACAGATTTTATTCAGGGTAAATCTCTATCTTCAGTACTGTAGTAGTAGGAAAGTACCGAAAAGAAATGAAGTTTCTCAATATTTGAAAAATCAGGGATATGAACGAAAATGAGTCTTACGACATTCTTTTAAATGTTCTTTCCGCTATCAGAGGACAAATTTTAGTTTTGTTTCTAATGTCGAAAATCGTGAGATATTAGGGAGTTTTAGCGCCACGCAAAGTCATAACGTCTTACCTTATACTTCGGTTTTTCTTTCTTGGCGCACGTGGGTGCGTCAATAGAATGGAATATCTCACGGTATTTCGCGTCGTTCTCCGTTGGGCCGCCAGAGGTCGCATGGTTGCGACTGTATCAAGCAGTGCTGGCGATCATGCGACTCCTAGCGGCACAACCGACGACGCGAAATACCGTGAGATATTTCATTTTGATGACACACCCCAGTGCGCCAAGAAAGAAAAACCGAAGTATAGGCCTAAGGTATGACCTTATACATTAGGAGTTTCACGCCTATATGAGTCTACCGTCACCTTACAAGCGGCAAAATCGCCTAAAAACGGGAAAGGTTGCATTTTTCTAACTCTGATAAAATGATTCTCGTATGTGAGGCAGTTAGAATTATTCCTTACCGACTCCATAACGCTGGCAAGAATTAACGGGAAATGTTGAAGTGAGAGGAATGAAATTCACGAAAAAGAAGTTGAAATCATATCTTCGGGTTAGGTTATGTTGCATGCTCGTAAAGAACGCTGTTTTAAGATTCTTCCTACATTCTCAACAAAAGCTGATTCAAAATTCCAGACTGCATACTCATCGCGGAGGGCCACAAAATCTAAAACTCCGTGCACAGTGTAGATTTGTTACACTCTCGACTCGTATCGTGGTTGAAATTACTCAACACTACCCTACGTTTTTTTTTATATATTATACAACTTCTTTGTTCAACGCTTGAAAGGCTTTTTTTGTCATAATGCATAGCGCAATGACGGTTTTTGCTAAACTCTTCTGGACGATGTTCATTACGACCGCCACCAGGTTGCATAAACCTACGTGCGGAAATTATGTGTGTGTACATGTGTGTGTGTGTGTGTGTGTGTGTGTATAAGTCGTCAGTCACGTGATCAATAGAGTTTAAGGAAGTCTCCTTACGCCTGGCGCTAAAATTCCCTATTCCATCGTGAACACAGGCCCTCACGCGCCAAGAAATAAAACCCTAAGACTCGCTCCCTCTTGGCCAAGCAACGCAAATCCTTGCAGGTGGGGGCGCACCGTCTGCATCTGCAGCAGGCGCTGGCACTGCAGGTCGCACTGCAGCGCGCGCTCCCGCAGGGCGCGCAGGCGGCGCGGCAGGTCGTCGGTGGCGGCGAGGCGCGCGCGCGCCCACGCGTGCAGCTGGCCTCGGTCGCCCGCCAGCCCCGCGCACGCGGCGCACGTGCAGTCGGCGCGGCCCGTGCACGGCGCGCGCTGCGCCCACGCAAACCTCTGGACCGCCCGTCCCCCCTGGCCGACATCGCTAACGCAGTAGTGCCGTAGCGATCTCGGACCCAGGGATTTGAATTAAGAGGCTTAATTAATATTAAAGTAGAATTTGCTAATGTCCGCTGCGGCGAGCGTTACGTAAAGCTCTGACGACTCGAGTGCACCAGCGACTCGGAGATCACGGTATCGGCTCAACGCGCGATCCTTCTTTACATGTTCTGTCTGCATTTCCGTCTTAATCTTGCTTTACAGGGGTACTTTTTTTTAGCCTTTTTCCTGTACAAAGTGTGAATAGAAAAGGTATTCTTACCGATTCCGGAGGCCGACATCGTTAAGGCAGTAGTGTCGTAGCGATCTCGGAACCAAAGATCGCGGGTTTGACTACCGCCTTGGGCGTAGTTGTATTTGTGTTTGTTCTTTCACCCCTTATCATCAGCATATCATGTCAACTTCAGTTACATAACGTTAAACCCAATAGTGGTCGCTAATGACCTAGTAGTTGATGCGACCATAAATCACAAGAAACCCTGTTGGGCGGCGCTTCCCAACGTGCCTTGCTGGAAGGACGGTTCTATCAGGATGCTTCGCAGTTCATTTACATTGGGCGCCTACCCTCAAATAATCAATTACAAACTCTCCTGGACACAAAGTCGAGCTAAGATCATGCATTTACAATACCGCGCTTTTCAGACCACTGTTACGCTCCAAAAAACGCAAATCCAATAGCAGAGAATTAAACAAAACTAATATTTACATTTAAAATAATGTACTTCGTTGTATGCTACCAGGGCAGAGCATCGTCCGGGCAGTCGCGGTGGAAATGAAAATTCACACGATGACGCCTTTCCCTGGCTTGAATCGCGAACAAAGCATAACCTGATTGCGTGTACGGAGTAGAGAGTATTTTCGCGAAGCCAGGAGCTGTTGGTTGCCATTTCAGTCTCTGACCTATTGACAATCTTTGCCAGTCACGTAATTTAAGCTCCATGAACAAATACACACGCGCATAAAGAGCGGAGGCTTAGATGAAGAGAAGCACAAGATTTGGCAACAAATGTGGAAATACGGCAACACAGGAAACGCATATCGTTTTCACGAGCTAAAATCACTGGATGCTCTTAGAATACGCCATTCAACATCACAAGTTTTCACCTAATTTGCTTTATCACCAAATGCTAACCGACATTTTGATGTCTTAACAATCGGCAACGGCCATAATGAATACTTTCATTGCTATTAGAACAATAATGTTCTCAAGTATCACGAAAAACTGTTCTATTATACTTTTACATTATTTTATGTCATTGTCAAATAATTTATTTCATGGAAGTAGTGTATAGGGAGGGGGAGGTATAGTGTAGTAGGGAGGGGGAGAGAAGGGGAGTACTTATGAATGACAAGCTTGGTCAAGGGGTACGACAAAGAAAAAGGGTAGGGAACCGCTGTTCTAGAGCATAGAAAGGAGTAAAAATATTCACCTTTTGCTAATCAAATATACTGGCACGTTTCATAATTATAAAGCAATTTCACATGTATACTTTGGCCCTGATTGTCAAACAATTCCGTATTCACAACTGTTCGGCACGTGCATGCTATCTCCTTGAATGTCACAACGCGACCCGCCACACATCAGTGTATCAAAAGTTGACTACCAATCAGGGGTAAATGTAAAAAAATTGTGTAACATTATTTTGTAACATCACAAGTTCATTGACAAAAGTGTACCTATCCCTCTCAATAATCAAACATATATTACGAAATGTTTCTCATGTACGTACTCATTCCTCAACGAAAACACTTCAACTCCCGAGCGCATTTCTTTCGCTCAATTCCAGGAACTGAGTGCCCGAGTCATGCAGGCACGTGGACGAATTTCCTATTTTCAACTACACGAAAACCGAGCGAATGTGCGCAATACAGGGCAAAATTCAACGGAAAGACGCCGAAATTAGAATCATATCTAACTGGAGCGTATGGAAACAGCTTTGGCGATATCATAATTCGCAAATGCATTTACTCGTAGTATCACACAGAGGCGTATCTAGGTATTTCAGGCGCCCATGGCAAGCATAGAATCTGCGCCCCTATCAGGATACTCAAATTAGGTATGTTATTTGCTTTAACGTATTTATTCTAAAAAGCGCCCTCCCCCCTGTGTGTGGCGCCCATGGCACGTGCCATGTCTGCCATACCTTAGATACGCTACTGGTACCACACTTATATTAACAAAGTAAAAGTACATTAAATCTTTAGCATTCCAGACAATATACGATGACTCACGTTTCATGATCGGTTATTTCGAATGATTGTATTCAAAGACGCAATATTTTTTTTAATCCAATTTACAAATTTGAAAATCTTCAATCGAAATCTACTGGTGTATATTCTTTGCTAGTTCACATCATTTACGTTTTGGAACAGACAACTAGAACCAATTCTCGAATTCTGAAACATTGGTATTTCGAATTCTGAAACAATGGTATCTCGAAGAATTGGATGTCTCGAATTTTATCTCTTCCATACATTTACAACAACCAGAAACGCTAATATCAGTAATATGAATTATTGAAACACTAAATATCCATCAGATTTCTTGCAATGATTTTCTCCACATAAGAAACATTCGCTGCAGAACGCAACGTTCCTCGTTACGTCAAATCCCTCGTAAACACAAACTGTGTTCAGCCTTTCAGCTTCCCCACACAGACGTGCTAACTTGAACCTTCAGGGTGCATTTTTATATTCGACGAAAATCGATAAGTAAAAAAGTCGGCAGGTAGAGTTTGCTTTCTCGCAAGCAATACAAAAGTTCACACCTGTCAACGACTGGCATGGGTTTGATTTCCACACTTTGCGAAACCCCAGAAGATAGTCATCTTTGATACCTACGTTTTATTTACGTTTAGTTAATAGTGCGCAAATAAATCTTATTGAAATGTCCATCACGCGGTTGTATCGGGACATTTCGATTTTTTAAATCTGGATAACCTGCACCTCAAAACGTTCAAATAATGGATAATTCGAATTTCCCTTTCAGATTGGAGTTACGTAATATTAGGATCTACTTGGTTGTAGATACCTCATACTGAGCGCAGAATATGGTCGTTTCCAAGGACATGATTATTGAACTTCCCAGTATTTTGAATGACCTAGAAGGGTAGATAAATTTGTACACACATTTTGCAGAACAAATTGTAGAATTACCATAACTATTGGTATGCCTTATGTTTTACACCCCACTTTCAGCTGCTCGTATTTAGGGTGTTGTAATAATAATCATAATAAAATTGTGTTCACTAATAGATTGGAGTTACGTAGGGGTTAACGTAATAGTGGTCGTTGTTGAGTCGTGGGTGGGGGAGTTACCTTGGGGAGCGACTCTCCGGAGCCCCTGCCTCCCCGCAGGTAGTCCTCCATCGTCAGCTCCCACCAGGGCTGCCAACATGATTCGGCAAGTGTAACCGTGTACAATAATAGGACTTACGTTTGACTCTGCTACCACGATAACCATAAATAACATTTTTCAAAGGCGGTACACCATGAAAAGTATATAGTAGATTCTTTATCAGGAAAAACATAATATTAGAATACAAATACACAGCGTACACTAAATACATTTGAAATGATATACTTTAACAAAAAAAATGGTCGTTTATTTGTCCGTGGGATGCATGAAAAGTGAACTCTCAGGGAATTCAAGAAAGAGCTGCTCCCATACCAGAGCTACCTCTGTATCAATACACGTCAATAGCCAAGAGAGCTAAAAAATTCACGAAAGTCAGATGAGAGATATCTGATAAAATTTTGTAAACTATTAAACTACGTCGTTTTTTCACATAAAGAAGCGAAAGAGTTAATTACTTTTTTAAAGCGGCATCCGATTTTGTGATGTTCCTTTAGACGTAGCATTTCAAGCAGATGCAACGTGATGCCGGTTGTCAGGTTTGTTCTACAAACTGAGTCATTTCGAGAGTATCAAGTATTAACGCCAGTGACTTCTGGACAACACGTGAAACACTTCCTTCATCACTTCGCTGAGAGGCACGGAGCTATTGCACCACCGTTGTTCCAAAACCTCCTGAAGCTACGCATGTTCCAGAGAAACGAATCGGTAAACACAATGATGTGAATTGCCGCAAATAAAATGTAATGTGTTCGGATACAAACGACGAAAAAAGCAAATTTGTGAATCAATGAAAGCAGGATGCGGGCAACCCTATGTGGAATCGCAGCCAGACACATTTCTGTCGATGTCTCAATTACGGCGCTTCTTTCCGGAAACGCAAATTACCGCGCGCGTCTATTAGTGACGGTTCGTGTCTCGGAAAAAAGATTTTGGCCAGCGATGCTTCGATGAGATACAGATGCAATAAAATTAAATAACTTCAAGAAATTCTTTCTAAAGGTATCCGTTCCTCTGAAGGCAAAACGGCGAAAAAGTATTTCCTGACATCAAGAACACATTTAGTCTTAGAATGACGCGGGGAAAGGGAGAACTGCGGGGAAAATCTGCTCGTCTACACTGGTCGGGCGCGTCACCAAAGGGCTAACATGCCAAGGGTGGGCGTTGGCTAACAACAACAACAGCAACAACTTGTGAGGCAACGTACCGTGGGGGCGGGGCCGGCGTTGGCACCTCCAGGCGGCGACTCCCCCTCCACGCAGACGGGGTCGGCGCACGCCTCGCCGCCCTTCAACGCAAAACAGCCTCGCTCGCACCCCCGCCTTCGCCCCCCACCCGCCCTCGTCACTCATGTTTTGGCCAATCCCCACCCTCACTCGTCGTCTGTGGTCTCATTCAACATTAACATCGCTCTTTCTCTTAGAATACTCGTATGACAAAGCCTTTTCATTGAAAGTAACTACCTCTACGATAAATGGACATGAAGTATGGATATAAAAATTAACAACAATAAAACGCTTATAAAATAACCCAACCAATACGTGAACATAATAGGTGTGGATATTGTAAGGCGTAGGCAGCGTACCCAGCGATCACCGAACAACGACCTGAAATCAGTAGCAGGGAGTGTTTGTAATGAAAAAAATTTCTAGAATACAGGGCAAAGGAATTATTTTGTTATCATCTATGTAGACAAGACTTACATAGCACAAAAAAGTAAAGTAGTAAGATTGTCTTTGTAGTTGGCGCTGTTGTACATTTTCTTATCACCATAGAGGAACATGTAACAACTGAGCTCATAATCGTTTTGAAATAGCTTTAAACTTGGTAGAAATATTTTTTTACTCTTATACACGGCATCACTCATCAATACCTTCAAAAGATTTTAAAAAATAACCCATATACAATTAACCATATTGCTTCTTATTTTTCTCACTTCACAATTCAACACAAACCACCTTACGAAGTTGCCTGATGAGTGATGATTCTATACAAAAGATTCCATACCCCTTCACTGTGCATAATTATGCACATCAATTTTATATGCACTCTGTACATTATACGTGTTATGGTGTGTTATGGTTTGGACAAAATTATGTTTTATATTATATTTTTGACTGTTTGAGAATCTGCTTCGTCAATTTTTGCAGCTCTCTATAACTCTGAAGAGGAACTAAACGGCACTGTTTACAACGGAAAAAAAATTGTTTCTTAGTACAAAATCAATCAGGCCCTGAAGGGGAGCTGGGTACTCTCTCCCACTTGGGCAGCGCAGGGGGAGGCCCTCCGAGGCTTGGGACTGGCCGCGGGTCCGACGCAGGGACTGGGTCTGCACCTGAGACTGGGACAGGACCGTGACGTCCAGCGGCCCCTTGAGCCACAAACGCCCAAAGCAGAGGCGACGATGCACTGCCTGCAACGCACCACATGGCGCAGCTCCACTACGCGAGGCACGGACGGAAATCGCCAATTAATTACCACCCAAATAGCTTTTTTTCTGCCCATATGACCTTTGTCACGATTACCCTAACACCACCAGTAGTCGTCACTTGCCTCAATAGCAGTGACTTCGAATAAAAAAATTACCAATCAAAATTCGAGGCTTCCCACTTGCTTCACACTTCCAGATTGTGGAGCATATGCTTTCTGTTGGCGAGGATTGAAACAAAGTTTATTTTCCTTTATTTTGTATTTAAAGAATACACTTGTTAATATTTGAAAATAATTAATAAAAACAAATTGTAACATATTGGTCGTTTTTAGGCAAGCAATTACCAATCGATTTTCAGATAACCAATTCAGTACATTAGTCCAAGAATTTTGAGAAAATTTCGAAGCTATTCTTAACTATGGCCATCGCCGGCGCTGCCACCCAATAACCCATTTTCAAGCCATCGGCATGTCATACGATAAATAATGATTAGTCATTTGGTGAGTACGTTGCGAGAATGACGATGGAGACTGTGTGGAATGAGACTCTCAGAAAATCGGAGAAGTGTAGAAATCAGCCGCGAACCTACTTCATCCTTCATACAACCATACAGCGCCGGGGCCCTGAGAGTAGAGCGTAGCAAAGAAGCGCAAAATAAATTCGCAAATAGCATATTACACCAAACACAAACATACGCGCACTGACAGTAGAACTGCCCTGCGTCCGAAAATTGCGGATCACAAATTGTCTTTAATGCTCAATAATTATAACATACGACAAGGCCTGGCTCTGTTCAATGTTATAGGACTATGCCCATCAGTTCACATTTAAACCTTAATTCTTCATGATCCACATTCTATATTATGTACATGTTCAAAACATGTACGAAAACACAGTTGGCCTCAACGATTCGGAAGTTAACACTTTCAACGGTTCGAAACACAAACACATTATTGCTCACAATGTTCGTCTTGATTGCTTAAAATGTCTGTCTAGATTTCAATATTACAGTTCACACCCAATGGTAGGGACCTACCTTTCACACAGTTTTGAATTTCACCTGTTTGGTTCACATCAAGTAGCACGTAAACACTGCTCACAACACATTTTGAAGTATGTCTGCAGTTCTCAACTTCAAAATCCCAATGGCATACGAAGTTCAAGGACAATCATTTACTCTATTCTTTCCTCCATACAAAAGCGGTGCTATTTCATGGAAGAGTAGGTCCAAAATTCTCAAACCAAAAGAATCCACTTGAACGAAAGTTGAAGTTTCTGATACTGTTTTCAATTTCGTCGGACCGGTCCAAATCGATGGGCACGACTACTTGTTGATTGAAGTGAAAATTTGCAGTTGTCATCTTCAACATTTCCGTCTTCACCCAAAGATTGAAAGATATCGTTAGTATTGTTCTTAATTTGCTCACGACGGAAAACGGAATTCCATCCACAGCCAAAGATGTATCGTTGGCTTCGATCAAATCGACTGATGATTGAGATATCGTTGACCATTTTGTTGAATACGACCGGAATTTCATCCCACAACCAAAGATTGAAGGAAATCGATCAAATTGTTCATAATATTCTCTTAGAAGGAAATCAACGGATTTTCATCAACCGTAAAAAATCAAGCGATATTCCGCACAGTATTCCTAATTTTGTCCTCGCGGAAAATCAACGGAATCCCTTCCAGTGTCATATCGAGGGATTCTTTCATATTGTTCGTAATTTTATCCTTAAGGGAAATCAACGGAATTCTATCCAGAATCATAGATCAAGCGTGCGTTCACGTTGTTTTGAATGTTGTGTTGGAAGTAAATCAACATAATTTCATTCACAGCCAAAGATCAGCGATATCGTTCACACTGTTGGTAATTTTGTTCTCGAGGAAAATCAATGAAATTACATCCAGTCGTAGATCAAGGGTTATCTTTCATATTGTCCGTGATTTTGTCGTCGAGGGAAATGAAAGAAATTCCATTCACAGCCAAAAATCGAGGGGTATGTTCACATCGTTGTTCATTTTGTTGCATACGAACGGAATTTCATCCAGACACAGATCCAAAGAAATCGATCAAATTCTTTTCCTGGTAGAAAATCAACGGAATTTCATCGACAGTCAAACATCAAGCGATATCCCTTAGGTATTCCTAATTCTGTCCTAGAGGGAAATCAACGTAATTCCATCCAGAATCATAAATCAAGCGATATCTTTCACACTATTAATTTTGTCGAGGGAAACGAAGAGAATTCGATCCACACTCGTAGATCGAGAGAAATCTTTCACATTGTTCTTAATTTTGTCTTCGAGAGAAACGAAGGGAATTCCATCCAGAGTTGTAGATAGAAGGATATCGTTCACATTGTTCTTAATTTTTTTCCTTGAGGAAAACGAAGGGAATTCCATCCAGACTCGTAGATCGAGAGATATCGTTCACATTGTTCTTAATTTTTCCATTCCATACAGAGTTGTAGATAGAAGGATATCTTTCACATTGTTCTTTTGTCCATGAAGGAAACGAAGGGAATTCCATACAGAGTTGTAGATCGAGAGATATCGTTCACATTGTTCTTAATTTTGTCCTCGTGGGCAATGAAGCGAATCCCATCCAGAGTCGTTGTCTGCTTCAGAGCGAGTGCTGCGGGCGCGGGGGCGTGAGGACGAGCGTGCGCGAGGCCTGGAAGCGCGAGAGCGCGTCGCGCGTCTCGGGCGACGGCCGGCGCGCCTGGTGCGCCTGGCACTCCTCGAGCGCGCTCTGCAGGAAGTCCGCGTGCTCCAGCATGTGCTCGAGGCGGCGCCGCTCGGCGCGCAGGTGCAGCTCGGCGGCCGCCACCGCCGCCGCCTCCGCGCCCACCGCCAGCGCCTTGGGCTCCACCGCCAGCAGCCACGACCCCACGCCCTTGCGCGCCGCCGACACCTTCCGGTGCAGCACCTGCGACCCCGCACCGCCCCGCCCCGCACTCAACAACGCGGCTCCGTCCTCAACTACGCTCCGGCAGGCTCAGCAACTCCTGGACGAGTGACTGTCTGGGATCTAACGGGACGAGTGACTGTACGGGATGGGGTCTCCGAGCCGCCTGGACCTTAGATCAGGTGGCCCCCAGTTGGGCTCTTGCCTTCGTCGTGGCAGTGGCCCAATACTCTGGGCATAGAGGAGGGACTCGGTATCCCGGGGCAAGTTAGTGGCACGTTCTCATACAGGAAACATTGACTCCGGTACTAGCCCAGATAGCTAGTAGATCTGAGCTAGGAGGGCGGCCCTAGGCCCAGGTATTGTATGAGGAGATGGCTAACTGCGTTCCGGCGAGATCCGGATATTGGTCAGAAGGTGTACTTGTACACGTGAGGAGGGTGAGCATAGAGTCTAACGCCTAAGAGCCCACCCTGGGACTTCGGTCCCCTAATACAGTACAAGTGCTGGGGGTACCAAACTCGGCATAGCACATCTATACATATACGAGGGGATCTAACGGCGCCCATCCCCTGGACGAAGGGATATAAAGCAATGAATGATTGCGACTCATGACTGACTAGGTTAACGGGGAATTACGCCACGTTTCACGCTAGTACTTAGTTATAGAAAACTGTTACAAAAAACGTAACAGAACAAAAAGTAAATGACCCGGGTGCAGTTTGACTACGTGCGTGATTTTTTAATTAATTAGAAACGGCTCTCAAACTACACCCAAACTACACCCCTACGTGTCGCATGTTTTAATTAAAACATAACACTAAATATCCACTATCAACTTCTTGTGCATTAACTCACGACCTCAAAGATTTAATTTTTTGACAAGACTAATCAATGGTTGAGTAGTCCACTACCATGACACACCTCTCCAACAACGAAACCTTCTATAGCACATAAAACATCTCATAACAGATCAATCATATATATGAAAATAGAGGGCGGAAAATATCTTTCCCCGAAGATGGTGGTGCGCCGCTTCGGTAGAGTCCATCACCGCGGCGCGGCGTGTCATGACATTCGAGAAGCCAATCACCTAATGTTCCGAGAAGATTCAGTGTACACGAGATGAAATTTCCTCCGGAGCAGACGATCTACTGAACTGAATTGAATTGCCTTATTTTACGTGGCGAGACTCAGACCGTGTGGCCTGCTCTTCCATCTGACCACGCAAATTTCGTTACGCTCCTTTCACCAGCTGGCAGAGAAAGAAGGTATTACTTGGGCGACGAAACAGGCGATTTCAATTTAGTTCAGGGGCGTCATTTAGGTTTGAGGATCGTTTACATGCAGTAAATCTACTAACATGGGACAGCCGGCTTTACTTCCCCTCCGAAGGAAGGCGTACCAAGGATTTTCTCGCCCTTAAAAATCCACGGCTTCGATCGGGTTTGAACCTGCGAACTTGGGTATAACAGTCCGACACGCTATAACAACCATCTATCGCCTTAGCGATATCGCCTTAGCATATCCTAGACGAAAGCACGAACATTGGCGCTATCTTTTGTACCATTACGCGTCTGCTTGAGTCTCTTGAACCTACGCAGCAGTCACGCATGTTTTAAGAATCTTTGGCAGCAGTTCGCGTTTTGGTTTGTGTAAGAAAATACCACAGGAGATCGCGCCACTGTAATGGTCTCCACCACGTAATGTGGGAGTTGAAAGGTCTAGGCGGTGGTCTTCCCCCGCTGGATGGCAAGATCCGGCACCGACCTGTACAGTGAAATTATTTTAGCGTGGCCGCTTAAGGTCAGACCTCAGAGCTGCCGGAAGAAACCATTCCATAAAGCTATCGCTTTAGGGGGGAGCATGTTGATAGCCCTACTCCAGTTGAGTAAACATTGGCCCTGACTATTCGTCTCCGTAAGATGCCAGTTTTCAGCTGCATTTCCCTAAGTTACAGCTATTTGTTCGAAGTTCTGTATAAGTGATTATTTTTTTGTGATAATAGCAATGCGTCCTGTTCAGGGCAACTTTCCTATGGACATCCTTCACAGTCAGACGCGTGAAGTCGTTGCAAAAGTATATCAATTTATGAAGAGAAGAAAAAAAGGTATTGAAAATATTAAAAGTTCTTAAGGCAGCTTCTTGCTGCTTCGGGTGTTTCGAAAAGATCTATTTGCAGAATTAATAAGGAAATTAATTCTATTCAATCAGGAGAGTCGTGTTCATTTTCTACTCTTCATTCCTAATAAAGAGACGAGAAAAAACGCGGAATCTGCTCTCGACAGTTTCAATGAGAGTGTGATGCATAGCACAATGATTTAATGCACCATATCAAGAAATCGTTGGTTTTACACGTAAAGACAGCGATAGTGATACTACTTATGATAGTGAGGAAACGAGTATCAGTGACAGAGGAAAACATATGGATGATGAGGACAGAGGCAGGCCATCCCGTGAATTTGGTGTTTCTTCATTACCGAGCGAAGACACTACAGCAGATTGATTTCCAAGGCCGTTCGCTAGCATGAGCCGTGCGGTAGACTAATGTTTTTGGTAAGGGCAGACGAGCCAGGCGCGAGCGAGCGCCGCCTTCTGGCTCTCTCTTCACCACTTTCAGCTTCCCCCTCTACTCGCGAATCCTAGCGGCCACCCTAGAAAAAACTGGCTGTACGTCGGCTTGCGTAGCATCTGCCAGCAGCGGGGCCCGGCCCAGCAGTGTGCGCGAGTAAGGGGGGGGCGCGACGTGCACCTTGAGGTGCTCGTGCAGGTGGTCGAGGCGCGCCTGCAGCTGCCACGCGTTGTCGCCCTCGTCGCCGTCGTCCTCGTGGTCCACGCCCTCCGCCTCGCGCAGCGCCGCCAGCCGCTGCTCGTACATCGCCAGCTCGTACATGGTGGTGCGCATGCGCGCCATCGCCTCCTCGCTGTCCGCCGCCGTCATCTCCTCGTCCTCCTCCACCGCCTGCACCACGCCCCACCGCCACTCCATCTGTGCCTTGTTCGTCCAAACTGGTTTTGATCACTTTTTTACGTCAGTTTTCTTTGCTTTTAGAGCATTTTAAAACCACTTTAAGAGCATTTTATTGACCATTTTTGGCGATGTTTTAGGTCATCCTGTACTTATCACACGTATTGTGTGACATAATGACATCTCCCTTCGCGGTCGTTCTTTGCAACATTCCTAACTCAATTTGCTACCACCACAACGGCCATCAACGACATATTCACCGCCAGACGCGTGCGCACACGGGAGGCCATGCCCCCCCTCGAAAATTTTGGAAGGAGCCCCGTAGCCTCACGTAATAAAGCATTTTTTTGTTATCCCAGCATTATAAAGTAACTTTTTCATTACTAAAAATCCTTCATAAAATAACATTTTACGGCGCAGATTTTGACTCAATTGCCGTTTCTGGCACGAATAATTGCGTCAATACACATTCAACCAATCGCTGCAAAAGAATTGTGTGGAAGTAGTGGTAAACATTTTTTTTCGCGTATATGTCAAATACCCCTGACGTCACAAAGTTGTTTCCCAAAATTAACTTTGATTCTCTTATAAATTTATAATGCTGTTATAAAAAATAACTTAGGCAACCCGTTCACATATCCTTATTGCATTCGCACAAATTTGAAAACTCGGACTTAACGTCGCACGTTTTCAATAGATGTGCACATTCAATAAATATTATAAACTACATGCATAATGTATTTTCCCTAAACATTCCATAATATGTCATCCCTAAATTTCCCGTTTAAACCTGACAAAGTCGGAAATTGTTGTAAGACGTTTGGAAAAGAGGCTCTCAAAACTAGTGAGTAGGACGCCATGGATTGTCAAAACATTTGTGTTTTAATGAATCTCATAACGAAATTTGTTTCAGAGTTTGTCTTTAAACAATCAAAGTTTAGAAAATATTTTCCGAATGCCTTTACATTTCTTGAGCATTCTTTAACATTTTCGGTATTACTGGTAATGTAGGGCAGAAAAAATAAAGAAACGCCAAGATGGTGGCTTTTTATGGTGCTTGCAGCCAACGACAAAATAACATGTGAAACTATTAATTAGTCGCTAGTGGCACCCGGCAGGCGTTCTGTTCACATTTAATTGCAGATTCTGCATGTCTCTGAGCTTGTGAGGTAATGTCGAGAAGCACCGGGCCAACAAAAATGTAATAGAATGCTCAACAAGATCTCATTCTCTAGATAAGGGTGTGAGAAAATTTTCTTTGAGACCCTTGACCTGGAAAGTTTACTTTTTAATGTCCTAGAACGCTTCGCGTAGGAGTTATGTAACGATATAGATTCAAAAATCTTACCGACTGTAGTGGGATGCATTTGATACGAATATTCAGTTTTTCATTCTACAGCGCCATCTACGTACGAACTCATACATATGTCATTTGTTTTCACCTTTACAAAATCTGAAAAAGAATTGAAAGCCAGAGGGATGGGGCAACTTCAGGTGGGACAGTTTGAAACATCTTATTTGTTGAACTTAGATTTCCCTCGCGTGTAAGTCCCCCTCAGTTTTTGGAAAAACTTCGATATGTACTTCCTATGTTATTCGTAGTTACTGTTTATCCAGCAACAATCGTGAACGTCTTTGGAAGAAGAAACCTCATTTGAGACACGCGTGCGAAGTTAATTCAATTGAATTCAAAGATGCCTCATTTCACGTGACGAGGCCCAAGCCATCAGGCCTGCTCTCCCGTCTGATCAGGCAAATTTCAATAAGCTTTTTTCACTATTTGTCTAACGAGTGCTGTTGGCTGTGCGCCGCGTCGAAGGCTGTGATGCCGACGTTTAGACTAGTTTGTCATGGCCTTCCTCAGGACTGAAGTACGCTCTACTTTAAAGACATACACTTCAAGGTCACGAGCTTGAATGAGATGGGGGGGGGGACTCTGTGATCCAATCGGGAGGATCGTTACGACTCAAAGTTTCTGTGTCGGAAGCTCCCGAATGGCCGACAGCGCGTGACCTTGAAGCGGCAGCGCTGAGAGGCGCGGCGTTACGTCTAGGTAGAGCAGCATCTCGTTCTTGTGCTGCTGCAGGCGCAGGGCCTCGTGCAGCTGGCGCGCGGAGGCGCGCTTGGCCACCACCTCGTCCTGGTCGGCGGCCACCGCCGCGTCCAGCGCGCGCGCCGCCTCCGCCAGCTGCGCGGCGGCGTCGGCGGCCGCCAGCCGCCCCTCGCCCCACGCGTCGCACGCGCCGCCCACGCGCTCCGCCAGCTGCGCCTGCGGCCCCGCGCACGCGCCTGCCAGCCGCTCCGGCGGAGGTTTGCTCCGTCCAGTCACGCCAGTTAAGTATCACGCCAGTATAGAGAGTAATTTCTTCGAAGTTGCTCTTTGCGTTCAAACCTCGCGAGAATTTACACAGCAAAACAGCCAGAATCTCACTTAGTGACCACAATGCCTTAGCTAGCTCTTCGGACTACCACTGCTAATGCACAACTGAGCTAATAGGCATGCCAGGGCGGCTACAATGCAAATATGAACGTCTCAGAACGCAGTAACAATCAGCCTCCTGCGACTGTCTCTTAGCCATTTCGGGATATTGAACGTATATTGTAGTAATCCTATGTTAAGTTTTCTTGTGTGGTAATGTCGCAGTCAATGCCGGCTCGGCGCCGTTAATAACCAGGGTTCCTTGTCGGTCACCCGCCAAGGAATCCTTAATGTCTCTCTACTTCGGTTTTTATAACGTGACGCGTCAAGGTCCTTCTCCACAACGGAAGATGTCACTTTTCACGTCTTTCTCGGTCAAGCCGCTAGATGTCGCATGATGGAAAGCTGTGCTTGATACGGTCGCGATCATGCAACATCTAGCGGCACGACCGCGAAATGCCGTGACATATTTCATCGCGAAGACATTTTTAAAACATTTTAAGAGCATTTTATTAAATAATTTTTGGCGACGTTTTAGGTCATCAAAATCCGTCCCAACTTATCACACATATTGTGTAACAATAGCATCTCGCTTCGTGGTCGTTCTTTGCAACATTCCTAACTCAATTTGTTACCACGTGTGCGACGTTGCAGCCGGAGGTTTAATGGGTATTTTTTCTAGTCCAAAGGGACCGCTTCCGTGACAAGGGCGTGCAGCGAGGCAATGGGCGTACCAGCGTGCGCTCTTCCTCGGTGGCGAGCGCCAGCAGCGACGGGGAGACCGAGCGCATGCGCAGCGTCTCCTCCCAGACCGACTCGCGCAGCTCCGCCGCCGCCTGCGCCCACAAGCCGCTCAGAGGGCGGGCACTGCTCCTAGTTAAGGGCTGGGACTGGATCTAGGGCTCCGGGTTTCAAGCTTGGTCACTAGGTCCGGGTTTGAGCTTGGTCTGAGACTAGGGCAGGGTTTGAGCTTGGTCCATGACTAGGGCCGGGTTTAAGCTGATTTGAGCTTGGTCTGAGACTAGGGTCGGGTTTGAGCTTGGTCTATGACTAGGGACGGGTTTAAGCTGATTTGAGCTTGGTCTGACACTAGGGTCGGGTTTAAGCTTGGTCTTAGACTAGGGCTTGGGTTAGGTTTCCAGTTCGGTTCGCGACTGGAGCTTGGTCTGGTTCTGGAAAGCTGTCTGGGTCTGAGGCTAGGTCTAGGTCAGGATCTCGGTCGCGCTCAAACATAATTTGGGTCTGGACGTTTGTTTATTTACGTCAAGAACAGTTAAAAACTGTGTGTGATGTGCTACGGGAAGAAGTGAATTCTGTCCGTGTCTTCATAATTCTGTGATCCCTACCCTAAGCCATATTCTAGTTGAATTTTGAATACAGAATAAAATGAGCGTTTCCGGCAAGAATAAGAAAATATTCGCTCCGATGTAATAAAATCAATTTTCTAGGGTAAATCAGCTTTAGATTTGCGCTCTTATCCCTCATCATGACCTTCGTGAAGGAATAATACTTCCTGCCGCAACATGAACGACAATTTCCTAAACTATATTTCCCATTGAACTCAAGAAGAGTTGCACAGATAACGAAGTTATATTCAGTTGGTTGATTGATTGATTGTTCGTGATTCCGGGCGCGTCAACTACTTAGGTCATTAGTCCCGTAAGCATAGTGCGTGCTTTTCCTCGGGAGGTGGCAGAGATATTTCCCCGCTGGATGGCGAGATCCGGCGCCGACCTCCCGTTGACTAGCCGGGTGTTCCCCTAACCAGGTATCTCCCACCAGCGGGGCACCGCCACAGCCGGGACAAGCTCTAAACTCTAAGCTCCCGACAGCTCCGACCTGCTCCGGCATTGGCCTGGTGTTGATCGCAGAAACCACGGAAAACTACCGATCAGAGCAGCCGGCCGCTAGAATGTTCCTCCAGACAGCGATTGAATTCGACCTAGCTGAGAAGCTAGTGTCGAAAATCCTGCCGCGCCATGGGGAGTGGAGTCCTAGGACCTCCCGGTCAGAGGGACTGCAGTGACATCAGCTGATGCACTGAGCCGTCTCTCCCGGTACACTGGGTTGGTCTCGGCCTGAAGCATCGCACGCACGTGTATGTGCGTGTGTGTGTACCGGCAGGTCCCGCCCGCTGCGCGCCGTGTGCAGCGCCATGCGGTCCATGTATCGGCACTGGTCGAGCGCGTGCTGCAGCTCGGCGAGGCGGCGCGTGGCGGCCTCCATCTCCTCGTTGAGCTGCTGCCGCTGGCGCTCCAGCTGGTCCACCGCCTCGCCCGCCACCGCCACCACCGACGCGCGCACGTCCTCGTCCGCGCCCTCCGCCTCCAGCAGCTCGCGCGTCGCCCGCTGCGACCCCGCACCACCACCAAGAGGCCCACGCTTTTCCTCTGTTACCTTCTTTCATTCGATTTCAATACTTAATTGATAAAATATTTATTTTTATTAGAACTAGAGAAACCCGACAGATGTTGTTCTGCGCTTCATCTCCCTCTTTCCCTTCCTCACTGTCCCTTCCTCACCCTGTCCCTTTCTGTTTCTCTCATTCACATTTCATTACAGATTCTGCACATCTCTGAGCAGGTGAGGTAATATCGGGAAGCGCCGGACCAGCAAAAATGCAATAAAATGTTCGAGAAGGTTGCATCCTGTAGATTACTGTGTCAGAAACGTTTCTTTGAGGCCTTAGGCCTCAACATTTTAGTTTTTAAGGCCACAGAACGCATTGTTTAGGAGTTATTTAACGATACAGATTCAAAAGCATACCGATTGTGTTGCGGGTTGCATTTGACGTGATATTTATATTTCTTCTACGTCATGTAGGGGAGTTACAACAGTTTTAACAGCACATAAACCTTCTCGGTGAAAAAACACGTAGAAGTTCCAACTTTCATGGAGATTGGTCTCTCAGTGTCGAAGTTATAATTTAACTAAAATCTATGACCCCCCCTCCCAAATGATCGGCTGGATCCGCCATTGCCACCCACCACGTCCTTTCTCAGCGCTTCGGTGAGGGAAGCGGTCAAATGGTACACGGTCCTCGACAAAAAGTTTTTTTCTCTCCTCAGCTGTTGGTTTTGTTTATGGGATGCTGAATTCGAACTTTAGGTTTGACGACTCCAGAAATGTCGCTTTCACAGAGACAATTGCAAAAAAGAATGTTCCCCCTTTTCAGTTTTTCGCTTGTCTCGAAAACTATCAGGTTTATCAAAATTGTAATTTATGATGTGTGTGTTGAAAATGACTGTTCATTGACATTTCACTGACTTTTCATTTACACATGACTAAGCTGACGACTGATCTCCCGGCATGTGTGGTGCATGTTAGTGTGTGTAAGGGGAGAGGATAGGACAATGGAGGAGGAAGGAAAGATTGCACGCGGTCCGTGGCCCGTTCGTTAGGGTACTGCTCCGGCATGCGCCTGGAATTGGTGAGAATCGAAGAAACTACCGATGAGAGTAACCGACCGCTAGAATTCTCTTCCAGGCAGCCACTGAATTCGAGGTGTGTAGCTAGTGTGGAAAATCCTGCCCCCTTTAGTGCAATTTTTTAAACTCTGCCCCTCAAGCGCCCATGGCCGCGATGGAATATCACACGGCATTTCGCGTTTTTCTCGGTCTTGCCTGTAGAAATCGCATGATCGCAAAGTACTGCTTGATACGATCACGCGAAATCTAGCGGAACGACTGAGAAAGATGCCAAATACCGTGACCTATTCCATGGCGGAGAAGTGGCTAAGGACCTGCACGAGGGCGTGGAGGGCGTCGAGGGCGCTGCGCAGCTGCCACTCGTCGTCGGCGTCGTCGCCGTCGTCGTCGCGCAAGGAGAGCGGCCGGTGCCAGCGCTGCTCCGCCAGGCGCTGCGCGAAGAAGGCCAGCTGCAGCATGGCCCCGTGCAGGCGCGCCAGCGTCTGCGGCTCGGCCGCCGCCAGCACCACGCGCTCCCGCTCGCGCTCCTCCACCACCTGCCCGCACCCACGCCACGCCCACACGCTACAGCCCCCTCCTCCGCCTCAACACGCGAATTCCGCTACGCGCCTTTCACTATCTAGCGGACGAAGATTTCGCGATTCTGAATTTAGTTTCTTCAGGGTCTTTTACATGCAGTATATTACATGGGACAGCCGGCTTTACTTTCTCTCCGTACGATTTGTTTCGCCCTCGGCAGCCGCCAGCACCACGCGCTCCCGCTCGCGCTCCTCCACCACCTGCCCGCACCCACGCCACGCCCACACGCTACAGCCCCCTCCTCCGCCTCAACACGCAAATTCCGCTACGCGCCTTTCACTATCTAGCGGACGAAGATTTCGCGATTCTGAATTTAGTTTCTTGAGGGTCTTTTACATGCAGTATATCTATTACAATGGACAGCCGGCTTTACTTTCTCTCCGCACGATTTTTCTCGCCCTCGGCCGCCGCCAGCACCACGCGCTCCCGCTCGCGCTCCTCCACCACCTGCCCGCACCCACGCCACACCCACACGCTACCACACCACCGCACCACGGAAATTTCGCTACACGCCTTTCACCACCTAGCGGACGAAGATTTCGCGATTCTGAATTTAGTTTCTTGGGGGTCTTTTACATGCAGTATATCTATTACATGGGACAGCCGGCTTTACTTTCTCTCCATACGATTTTTTTTCGCCCTCGGCCGCCGCCAGCACCACGAGCTCGCGCTCCTCCACCACCTGCCCATACCCACGTCAACGCTAGAGTCCCCTCCTCCGTCCCCCTCCCCTTCCCCTTCCTCCCCTCCACCCCCTCCCCTTCACCACGCAAATTCAGCTACGCGTTCTTTCACCATCTAGCGGGCAAACAAGGTATTTGTTGGCACATTAGCGGCCAAAAATGATACAATTTTGGCGCCGCCCGAGTAAATCAAATATTACAACAATCCTTTCGCATTAATTACTAGCTCAGAACATACATTTCGAAAGTCGCGCCTTCGAGATCGCCCAAATTCTGCGCGCTAGTTCTTAAGGAGAAAAATCACTTCTTTCACGAGGTGCTTTGGGAAACCAAGTTCTCTGGCGACAGATCTTCAACTGTTTACTCATGCTTTCAAACATGACCGCCAGGGTACAGCACTTACTGGTCACCTGGCAAGCCAGACAGCGTAGTATTGTGGTGCTAGAAGCTTCTATAATTCTTGGAAGACGCGGGTAAGGCATTGTTATAAAATTCAAAACTCCACAACAGTGATTTCTTAGCAGTCGTGTTCCCGCATATGAAAGCAAGCATGAGTGTGTATTAGCGTGCTGTGCCAATTGGATTTAAACTCGAGACTGTTTGCAACGAGCGCCGACAGTCAGAAAGCGTACGAGATTTCTCCCGCTTAAAAATGGTGTTGAAGTATTAACCACTAATTTGCTGGCCGAAATTAATGCCCAACTGTTTCTCCTCGCGCCCAATACTGGCAAAGCTTAACTATTTATTCAATGATCACTGACTCATTCATATAAATCTTCTAACGAGAGGGATCCTTTTTTTTCCCCTTCAGGTGCAGAGAGAACATTGTCCGTGAAGCGTCGGTCCACTCGATGAAAGAGTTGATAACCACGTGCATTTCCACAGAAAAGATAGCCCATACCTTCAGAGTCCTCGGCGAAACCTCGGATGACGCAGTGCAGCTAGCGCCCCAACTCAATGCGTCACCAAGGTCTGCAAGCTCTGTGCCAGGGCGATATCAACAGGCAAAACGTATTTCATCACCAATACTATATTGTTACGAATTTGGTAGTATGGTTGGTACACAAACTTAGGGCTAGCTACAGCGCATGCCACCGCCAGACTGAGCTGAAAATGTGAACAGCGAGGGCATATTTAAATAGGGGTTACGCCTTGGCCAGTAACTACAGGTAGATTCATCGTAGTGATAGGACGAGACCACAGAGACGATTTGTTCGTAATTCACCAATTGCCAAACATGAGTGACACATTATGAATATTGAAATTCAGTTAAAGACATGTATTTTAAGAGTAGACGTCATTAGTAGATAATATGGAAAATTAGAAAAACATGCAATGTTTCTTTGTACTGCGCAATGTTACAATGGATATAACACAACTGGACTCAGCGGGATCGGAAGCCAACACAATAGTTAGGCGAAGGAAAATTACATTCAATCATATCCCCTGTACTTGAAGATTCAATTAAATTCGATGATGACTTATTTTACGTGGCGCGACTCAGGTCATAAGGCCTGCTCTTCCGTCTGAGCACGCAAATTTCGCTACGCTCCTTTCACCATCTGGCAGAGAAAGGAAGTATCATTCGGACGCCGAAAAAAGCGATTTGAATTTATCCCAAGAGCTTATTTTAGGCTTCGGGATCTTTCACGTGCAGTAAATCTACATGGGACAGAGGGCTTTACTTCCCCTAGTACGAATGATTTTCTTGTGAATGATCTCGGCTGTCCGGGTGCGGCCGCGTCGAAGGCTGTGTTGCCGACTTTTCGGCCATCTTATCGCGGTCTTCCTCAGGGTTGGTCAGGGACAGGTCTGCGACGGATAGGTCAGCGCTCGGGTTTATGTATGGGTGGGGGCCGAGAAGGATTTGACCCCCTCCCGATGTTGAAGTGCGGTCTTCCGATTTGCCGGCTGTTTCAGCCAATCGTACTCGGCCACCACCCATATATAAAACCGAGCGCTGACCACTCCGGCGCAGACCAGCCCTGACGAAGATCACGACAAGATGGTCGAAACGTCGGCAACACAGCCTTCGACGCGGCGTCACCCAGACAGCCAAGATCATTCACATGACTCCGGCAGCGGAAGCTACACGACTACGAATGATTTTCTTTTTCTCCCTTCAAAGCGCACGTGAGGAATCGCGTCTGACCTCGGCGCGCCGCAGGTAGTCCTCGTGCGAGCTGAGCTGCGCGAGTTCGGCGCGCAGCCGCTGCAGCGCCAGGCGCTCCTCGTTGGCGCGCGCCGCCGACGCCCGCGCCGCCTTCAGCAGCCCGCGCGCCGCCTCCGCGAACTGCTGCGCCTGCTGCTCCGCGCCCGCCCCCGCGCGCGCCGCAGCCTCCGCCGCCGCCAGCAGCCCGCGCGCCGCCTCCTGCCCCACGCGCACGCGAACCTTCATCCCTCGCTAAGCGCCCTTAGCCCCGGATTGATTGATTATTCGTGATTCCAGGCGCGTCAACTACTTAGGTCATTAGACCCGTAAGAGTAGTACGTGTTGTTTCTCGGGAGGTGGTGATCTTTTCCCAGCTGGATGGCGAAATCCGCTGCCGACCTACCGTCGACCAGTGGGATTTTCCCCTCAACCAGGTATCTCCCACCAGCCGGGACAAGCTCTAAGCTCCCGACTTTGTCTTCCGGCATGTTTGGCAGTGCAGTGCATGTTAGTGTAAATGTGTGTGTGAAGGGTGAGGATAGGACAAGGAACAAAGGAAGATCGCGCACAGTCCCTCGCTCGTTTGTTAGGGTACTGCTCCGACATTCGCCTGGTGTTGATCGGAGAAACCAAGGAAAACTACCGATCAGAGCAGCCGGCCGCTAGAATTCTCCTCCAGACAGCGACTGAATTCGACCAAGCTGTCAAGCTAGTGTCGAAAATCCTGCCGCCGTCGGGACTCAAACCTAGGACTTCGCGGTCAGGGGGACTGCAGTGACATCACTGCAGAGCCATCACTGAGCCATCTCTCCTGGTCATTAGCCCCGGAAGTGTAGCATGTATGTACTTGGCGCGACAGCCCGTGAACGGGCTCAGGCCTACCGGCGACGGCCCTGTCTCGCGGTCTTGGGTTAAGGGGGTACGTGTGGTTAGCACTAAGACTTCCCCATGCCGTATTCCGGTCTTTTCAAACTGAGAAGTGAGTTTTCTCATCGTCGAATGAACCCGGGGCCCCATAGCGCAAAGCGAGCACTCTGACCAGGAGGTTGCCGCCAGGCCAGGACTTTTGACGAAACATGTTGGATAAAAACATTAATTGAAAGAAATTGTTTTTCTTTATATCATTTATTCCTTTAGGAAATTGAATTTACGACAAACACTGAACGCCATATAGTCGATAAGACACGTAACAAATTAGGCTTATTAACTGTTGATTGCCCTAGTGCAACTTTTCCCCTTTCACATTCACAGTTGCATTTACATGACTTATCTTTATTGTCTATTTCTTCTAAACATTACTATCTCCCTCCCCATGTACACCAACATACATTTTTCTCTTTCTCCAATACTTTGTTTTCCTTTACCTAAAAATAGCAAACAAATGATAGTCCAAGGAGTTATAATATTAGATGAAATAATTAGATTAGCACAGTTAGTGATACCCTTCCACTCAGCAACTTTTGATTAATGTCGATAGCAGTCGGCGTGCCTGTATTTTATTCTAGTGTGGTGTTATTCAAGCGAAGCGCGCCTCCCGAATAAGGCGCGAGTTTCAGAAGGGAGTCGCGAGAACTTCGTAATAATTGAATAAAATAATGCTCTAATTACGTCCACATGAGTAAATTACTATCCATCTATATATGTACGTCAATGTATGTCAATCGTATACGTATGTCAATCATTTTAACGAATGAGGATGAAAACATTACTATATTTGACAAAATGTATTTCAAGAATAAGTCTCGAGAATGAGCTGCGTATTGCCATTTCAAATTACTGGCGAAATTCGATAAACTGAGTGACAAGCTCATCCGTCTCACTAACTTTTCTGAACTATCAATATGTTTTTTTTATGTTTCCTTGCAGTTTTCCTTACTTTGTCAAACATTCATTAATTCAGTTATTACAACAGTGAATAGTGCAAAACACTTGCAATAATTATTTTGCACACTAAGAATATAATGAAGTTAACATTCACGGTCTTACTTTCACGAAAAATATTTGTTAATAACAATTTGTTTTTAGTGAGGGGAAGCGTGTGCAAAAATGTTTACCTGAAGGGAGTGACGGCAGCAAAAAGTTTGAAAACCACTGTCCTAAAGGAAAGCAGCATAGATTCACATGTTTTTCAGTTCATCATTCTATGATAAGAATCTGCGTATGATCGTAATCTCAACTAGTCCCCATTTCCCTAACAAATTGCACTCGCATCCTAACTGCGAGGTCTGTAGCACCACTTACCCCACTCCTCTGCTTCGACTTCCAAATCTGTCTTCGACATTATTTATTCTGATTGAGTCCTGTCTGCTCGCAAATTTCTCACCACAATTCGACTTTCACTTAGAATATTTAAATATCACACCACTAACATTCCTCCTTGTCAAATAAAACTCTGGACAGGAAGCTGAAGTCTGCTTTGGACGATTCGAAAGCTAAAGAATCAGTAGTTGACAATAACACCGCACGATGCACGTATTCTGAAATAAAATGTGTTTCTTCAATACGGTTGTTTCCATTATTTATAAGGAAGGAGAATCCCATTCCTTTAAAAAACGAGAATTTATTATCTTCTGAAATTTGAAAGGAATGTATGCAATTCGCCATACTCGAAAACATTTGAATAAAATAATAGAGATGTTACGATGTTAGAAACACACCGGTATCAATACTACCATTAAAACTAACGAACACACATGTTCTTCAAACAGCAGTAACACATATCAATAAACAATAGATTCTGCTCCTACATTTCTTGTACGATATTAAACTTTGAAAGCTCAAAACAAAATAATATCATGTTGCTTACATATTACAACAATCGACAAAACCAAAACAGGCCAATCATGTATTGAATGTTATTACTATCACGTTCGGATTTGGGAGAAAAAAATCGTGTTATATTTTACAATTATTTATAGAGCAGGTTACGTAAATAACAACGAAGACAGCAGCTAAAACATTACTTTTCGGCACGTTGGTTGTACAGTTTCTTACAAAACCGTTACTAGAGACTAATTATCACAACACATCCGGTACCAAGTTTCGTGAGTAAAAGTGTATTCAACTCCAGATTGTGACTAATACAGAACTGAAAGCAGAGTACTAAGAAGAATAAGACAAACAAAATTATAAATCCACAAGATAAAGAGTTCCAAATGTTCCCTCCAGGGGAACTCATTAGAAGCTCAATTTAATTATTGAACAGTGAAGGAACTAATGATTTGTATGTATACTAAACTCACAATCCATCTTAACATTAAAATCAACCTACAAATCTCCAACAATACTAACAGCTCTTACATCATCAAATGTTAGTAGAACACGGTCAGTGCCCAGCCCTATGTGGGTTGCACTACATACATGTGGATCTTGAGCAGGTACCTGAAGACGAACAGCACTCACAAGATAGATTAGTGAAACACAACGCGGGACCTCAATAAAAGCAAATCTTTACCAGCAACAGCCAAAAATGAGGAAATAATAAAGTAAGTGAATACAATAATGCAAAGCGTAGAATGTTAAACCACAGTGCGTTGCAAGACATTACATTGATAAATATATGTACTTAATCCTTGAAACGATAGAGTAATCAGAAGAACATTTCAATAATAGAGAACCACAAAAAAATCTGCATTATGCATGAGAAACGCAGAAAATACATAGAGATATTTCCAGAGAAGATATACCACGGTACCTTTTCTCGAAACAGTATGAAATGGGTTTACTTTCAATACCACAAGACACTGTAAAAATATTACTGAAAAAAGTTACCGACTACCGAAAGGTCAGACAATATTGTGAAGAGGTGAGTGGTGCTACAGAATGACGCAGACTTTCCCGTATTAGTTTTCTACGGACTAGACTTTCTCGTATTTCCTTGGGTCTCGGCTAGCTATTCATACTTGTCAGCTTCCCTCTATCGTCGCCCAAATTACACTTTTTCGACAATTTTCTTAATTTTTTGGTTTCCTAATGATGGAACAGAAATGTTAATTTTAGAATATTAATAAACAGTGAAACTTTGTCCTAATTGGCAATTTTCTTGAATAATTTGGAGATGTTTTTATGAAAATGGCTTTTAAGCACTACTAAAAATGCAAAATTTGAAGCTTTTTTTTCACAGAAATTTTTTAGTTTTCGAACAACTTCTTTAGAACTCATTTGAAGTACATTAACTCAAAAATACAATAGTGTCTACAAATAGTTGGAACTGTGCATATTAACGGTGAGAGAGATCTTTCGAAAAAATTACATTCCTGTAATTTTTTAACAAACAAAAAAATGAACTTTAAGGCATATTAAAGAGTGCAATTGGCACTATACGTTCGAAAAGTTTGAAGAAACAATTTTGAGCCATTTATGAGAAAATTACGTTTGAGCGTTTCTGAAAATGCGGAATTTAATGATCATATTCTGGTGGCGTTTCGTTTTTCGTCATTGCAATGCCCCAACGTTCGAATTGGCGCATGCGCACAGAATCAGTAGTGGGTAAGTATACGCTATCGCGCTCCCCGATGAGCGCAGTCTCTAAAGCAGTGTTACCAAGGCAGATGCCACGAGTGTGAGTCCGGAGCACGAGTGCACGAGTTACCCCCCCTACCAGAGGCAACGCAACCCTAAAACGGCGGGATTACTAATAGTTTCGTTTCCCGACGCTAGTTGCGCAGAGAAGCGCGTGGTGAGAAGCTACGGTGCCACGACGCGCGCCACTGCCACCAGTAGAACACCTTGACACCACTGCTCTATAGTTTACCAGGTCTTCGTCGGGCGGCGCGTCCCCGCAGAGGCACAGCCCTTCGTCGCCGCCCGCGGCGGGGGCGTGCAGGGCGCTGGGCGCCTGGGGGAAGGGCACAGCGGCCGCACGCGAGGCCACGCTGGGCTCCTTGCTGGCCACGGCGAAGGTCGCCTGCCCTGCCTCCCCGCAGCACACGCACAGGCACACGCCCGTGGCCGAGAACTGCGCACGCATCCCACCCCCCAACTCGTAAACTGGTTGCTGTTAGTTGAGAAAATGCAGCACGCTTCAGAATAAATGTTGCAATCAATTAGAACACGTAGAAGGGTCCAAAGTTATCACATTTTGTCGATGATTATGCGACAGAAAGTCTCATATTATGTTAACATACACGTTATATCTGCCTCTGGTTGCTAAGCAACTTGTGGTGCACAGGTGTTCGGCACGTATCCGAAATCTCCTTGACTTCTTCAGAATGTGACTTGCCAGTCACCGATATATGATAACATGCCAACCAATCAGATGCAAATGCCACGTGTGTAACTTACATGAAATGTCCGGCACTGGCAAAAAGTTGTCATCGTCGACAACCCCACCATATAAATTATAGACGTTCGTAAGATTTATTACCAGACATGTTTTAATTAAATTCCCGAATTCAGATACAAGAAATATCGTCATTTTTTGCTTGTCAGTAGACAAATACTAATAACTTCTTCTTCTCCTTCCCCAAGTTCTACCATTATAGTTAAAATTAAAATGCCAAATAAAGAACAACTGTTTTTAAGAAATAATATCTAGTATTAAACTTCACTCAAAACTATCCTATACTCCTGAAGATTCTGCAGCGAATTCACCTATTTTTTCAAATAATGCACTTTCCTCACATTCCCAAAAAGTTCCAAGGTTTCCTCAAACTAGTAACCCCAATTGCGAAAGGCAAAAACCAAAAAACACCATAAATTTCCAGCTACGATATGCATTAATGTTCAATATTTTCGTGTGTCCGCATCGCAAAAATTGGATTAACATTATTTCGTATGAAAAGCAACGAACATAGTTTTCGGCAGCCCGTTCAAAACGAAACATAGTTTTCGGCAGCCCGTTCAAAACGAATTGGTGCCGAAACCCGGGGCATTAGATCAGTACCTGCGCGCTGGAGGTCGGGACGTCCCCGGCGTCGGGACAGGGCAGGTCCCGCGAGCAGGGGGACAAGGGCCGCTCGCCTGTCGCGCTGGCGGGCGGGGGGCAAAGCCGGCCCCGGCCCCTTTGGTGCAGCACACGCAGACGCACACGCCGTCCCGACACGTCCGCGCGCCCTCCGCCTCGGGCGGCTCGCCCGCGCTGCCAGGCAACGTGCCCGCGAACGCCGCCGCCACGCTCGGAACGTCCGGCGGCACTTGCCACTTGGAAACGTGGGAGGCCACTTCCACCGATCGGGCGCTCGGCACGGCTGACGGGATGCGCGCAGACGCGGCGCTGGGGACGGCTGAGGCGATTTGCGCGGTCGCGGCGCTCGGGACGACCGAAATGACTTGTCCGCCGGTGACGGCGGCGGCACGCGACGCGACGCTGGGGTCTTTGCTGGCGATGGCGACCGTTGCCTCCGCGGCCTCCCCGCAGCACACGCACAGGCACACGCCCTTGGCCGGGACCTGCACACGCACCCCACTCCCCAACTCTCAACGCTCATACAATACAATATCAGTTGAGAAAATATGCTTCAGAATAAATGTTATAACGACTACAACCACGTAGAAGGGCCGAAAGTGATCATATTTTGCCAGTGAATATGTGCTAGGAAGTCTTATATTACGAAGTCACATATGTTTTAGTTTCCCCTGATTGATGACCAGCTTGTGTTGCACCAGCGATCAGCAGAATCACGAAAAACTCGTTCACTTCGTCACATTTCCTGCCAATCACCAGTACATCACACGTTGTCTATGAATCAGATCCGAACATCAGATCTAATGATTCTATGGATGAAAGTCACATTACGAACTCAGACACATATCAGTCCCAAATTGATAAGATACTTGTGTTGCGTCGGCGATCAACAGGTGCTGAAATCTCGATTTCATCACAAGGTGACCTGTCAATCACTTGTACATGTTACGTTGCCAGCCAATTGTCATGTGTAAAACTTCGTTACATGAAATTTCTTGTGTGTGCACTGGCAAAATTATCATCTTCGATATCCTAATATGACTTAAGACTTTGTAATATTTCTACTCAGGCATTCTGTACGTTTCACTTAAATGCGACGATTCGTGGACAAGAAACAGCGACATTATTTAGTCGATACGTGAGAAATACTTACTGTCATCCTCCAAAGTTTTACGGCATAGTTAAATTAAAATTTTCCTAAATAAATAAAAAACGTACAAATGTTTTAAAATATAAAATCTAGTTTTGTACGTTACTCTTAAATTTCCCTGATTCCTGAACAGTCAACGAATTCTCCGTTGATTCCAATCAATAAACTTCCCTCACATTTATCAAGAGTTTTAAGCAGAAACTAGTAACCACCTTGCAAAAGGCAAGAAATACCATAAATTTCCTGCTGTAAAATGTATTGACTATTTTTTGGGCGTCTGCCTAACAACAACTGGATTTACATTATTTCTCGTGGGAGTACTACTTTAGTTTCCTCCAGCGTTTTCCGAAGCGATTGGTGCCGAAACCCGGGGGATACTGGAGGGACGTGCAATACCTGCCCGCTGGCGGTCGGGACGACCCCGGCATCGGGACAGGGCACGTCCCGCGAGCAGGGGGACTGGGGCCGCTCGCCGCCGGCGCTCGGGGGGCGGGGGACGAGCCCGGCCCCCTCCGCGCAGCACACGCAGATGCACACGCCGTCCCGACACGTCCGCGCGCCCTCCGCCTCGGGCGGCTCGCCCGCGCTGCCAGGCAACGTGCCCGCGAACGCCGCCGCCACGCTCGGAACGTCTGGCGGCACTTGCCCACTCGGAACGTGGGACGCCACTTCCACCGACCGGCCGCTCGGCACGGCTGACGGGATGCGCGCAGACGCGGCGCTGGGGACGGCTGAGGGGCCGTGCTGAGGGAAGGGCGTGAGTTTGGCCTTCTCGCCGCAGCACACGCAGATGCACACGTTGTCCTTGCACCTCTGCTCGGCCTGGCGTGAGGGGCCGCTCGCCGCGGGCCGAAGGGACGCCACTCGGAGCGGCCGAAGGGACGGCGCTCGGAACAGCCGAAAGGACTTGGCGCGACGCCACGCTGGGCTCCTGGATCGCGTACGCGTCCGGCGGCGTCGCGGCTTCGCCGCAGCAGAAGCACCGGCACACGCCCTACGCCACAGTTTGTGATTGGTGGAGCTCAAAGCATGGCCCCTTCAATTGCAAACACATCTACTTTGTCACCCTTCTTTTGTTAGAGGAGAAATTATTGTAATTGAGCGCCGGAAAACGGCCAATTTCCTATACAAACACTCCTACTGTAGGTCTCTGATCTATATGAGGGATTTGTTGCTCTTTGAGACACCAGGAGTCCCGACTTGGAAAAATATAATGCACTAACGAAAATTGAACAAGAAATGGAATGTACCGTTGAAGAAGTATGGCACTCTTTCGCACGTATTTCATTCTATTCTTGCAGGAAATTTAAAGGAAAAAACTGAGCTACTTTTAGTAAATTTTGAAATTGTCCCAGGGATTGCATCCCCAAAACTTAAATAATGTTTTTTTTTCAAATTCGCCGATCTATTGTCGGCAGGTCAGACGGCCGGGGCATATTCTTTTGGGGGAAAATCTTTTTTATACAAATAGTTTAGATACTAGTGTTCAAGACACCGACGGACCGACATATGGAAGAGCAGACTGAAGGCGTTTCGAAAAAAAAACACTTTCAGTATCAAGGGGCCCCATAATGTGAATTTTCGTTGAAATTTCGAAATCGATTGTCCGCATCATTTCATAACTCTCTCTATACTACATATATTACCCCCGTTTATAAGTATACCAGAAAGTAGAAAAACTTATACGTACGTACCCTGGTAAGCAAAGAATTACTTCGAAGTTCATAATGAGTAAATATTTGCATTATGTCTTATTATGGGTATTATTATTAATGTAAAATGTAAAAAAATAATCCAACTAATAGAAACTAGTGCGTGTGTGTTCTGAAATTTGGGGTTAGGTTAAACAATGCGTGCTTACAATTTGTATAAAATGTTGCGCATTGCCCTCTCTTCAAAACCTTTGGAGAAGTGTCGGAGCAAGCACTTATCTCTGGTGGCGGCACTATCAACACTACATAACTTCTCTTTGCAAGAAAGGCATTGTAAATAACGAACGCCGCTACAGTTTCTTCCTCGCCTCTATCTTAACTGAACTCTCGCAATTCCATCGAGGGGCTAACTGCTCTCCAGTGGACAGCCATGCGAGAGGGTAGAAGTCTCGGGGATGGGCATTCGGAAACCATTTAGGAACAGATTGGTGCCGAAACCCGGGAAAACTGAAGCAGGGGGGCAACTACCTGCGCGCTGGAGGTCGGGACGTCCCCGGCGTCGGGACAGGGCAGGTCCCGCGAGCAGGGGACTGGGTCGCTCGGCGCCGGCGCTCGGGGGGCGGGGACGAGCCCGGCCCCCTCCGCGCAGCACACGCAGACGCACACGCCGTCCCGACACACCTTCGCGCCTTCCGCCTCGGGCGGCTCGCCCGCGCTGCCAGGCAACGTGCCCGCGAACGCCGCCGCCACGCTCGGAACGTCTGGCGGCACTTGCCCACTCGGAACGTGGGATGCCACTTCCACCGATCGGGCGCTCGGCACGGCTGACGGGATACGCGCAGACGCGGCGCTGGGGACGACCGAAATGACTTGTCCGCCGGTGACAGCGGCCGCATGCGACGCGACGCTAGGGTCTTTGCTGGCAATGGCGACGGTTGTCTGCGCGGCCTCCCCGCAACAGACGCACAGGCACACGCCCTTGGCCGGGACCTGCACACGCACCCCACTCCCCAACTCTCAACGCTCATACAATACAATATCAGTTGAGAAAATACACCAAACTTCGGAATAAATGCTACGACAACAGCCACGAAGAAGGATCGAAAGCGATCACATTTTGTCAGAGAATATGTGCTAGGTGAGTCATATTACGAAGTCGCATATGTTTTTGCTCAGCTGAAAACCAGCTTACGTTGCACCAGCGATCCGCAGAAACACGAAAACTCATTAACTTCGTCACAATGTGACCTGCCAATCACCAAATTATTATACGTTGTCTGTCAATCAGATCCAAATGTCATTTGTAGAACATCATTATGTGACATTTCCCGAGTGTCCACCGGCAAAAAATTATCAGCTTCTACTTTCCTACGTCCTAGACATTCGTAACATTTAATTTCAGACTTACTGTATGTTTTATTTAAATTCGACGATTCATGTTCAAAAAGGAACAACGTTTACTGCTGCACAGTCTGCTTCCAAAAATTTACCTAATTAAAATGGACAATTTTACTTAATAAATGCCAATCTAATGGGCAAGAGAAAGACTCTCATACATGTTAGTTTCCTATATTTTCAGTCCGTTCTATCTTTTTACTTTCCCATATACGTACGTATATACGGAGTAATATACGTAGCATAAGAAAGTACGTTGCGTAGAAAGTTATGTAATGTTGCGCGAAAAAACGGCGCGCGAAAAAATTGCGAGGCTGCATTTGTTCTTTGTCCTGGTTTGGAAACGTTCTGCCTCAAGTTTGCTCACGCATTCGCTATGACACTGTCCTGCAGAAATTTGATTAACTTGTCCGAGATAACGTTCAAGTAATATCCTCAGCAGATATCACAATCGCAGGGGCAGAATATGCAACGAAGACGCGTTTAATACATGAGAGTGCGGCGGGTTGCATAGAGCTTCTGTTCAGGGGAGCTTGTGTGCGACTGTGTATACCGCGATCTTCGTAACAGCTGTTCACGGTTTCATCCAATAGGGAGCTTGAACGTCACCATAGTGACGTCACTGTCGCGAAATATAAGCTGCAGATTGGATGGCAGCGTGATTTCTGTCAGGGACGCTGTTACGAAAATTGCAGTATAGGCGCGTGCGCGCGTGTATTTATGCATATGAGATATTACTGAGTTTTCGGAAGCCCTTTCGGAGCAGATTGGTGCCGAAACCCGGGGGATACTGGAGGGACGTGCAATACCTGCCCGCTGGCGGTCGGGACGACCCCGGCGTCGGGACAGGGCAGGTCCCGCGAGCAGGGGGACTGGGGCCGCTCGCCGCCGGCGCTCGGGGGGCGGGGTACGAGCCCGGCCCCCTCTGCGCAGCACACGCAGATGCACACGCCATCCCGACACACCTTCGCGCCTTCCGCCTCGGGCGGCTCGCCCGCGCTGCCAGGCAACGTGCCCGCGAACGCCGCGGCCACGCTCGGAACGTCCATCAGCACTTGCCCACTTGGAACGTGGGAGGCCACTTCCACCGACCGGCCGCTCGGCACGGCTGACGGGATGCGCGCAGACGCGGCGCTGGGGACGGCTGAGGGGCCGTGCTGAGGGAAGGGCGTGAGTTTGGCCTTCTCGCCGCAGCACACGCAGATGCACACGTTGTCCTTGCACCTCTGCTCGGCTGGCGTGAGGGGCCGCTCGCCGCGGGCCGAAGGGACGGCGCTCGGAGCAGCCGAAAACGACTTGGCGAGACGCCACGCTGGGCTCCTGGCTCGCGTACGCTTCGGGCGGCAGCGCGGCCTCGCCGCAGCAGAAGCACCGGCACACGCCCTACGCCACAGTTTGTGGTTGGTGGAGCGCAAGGTACGCCCGCTTCAATCTTATTGTAATTGAGCGCCGGAAATTGACGAATTTCCGACACAAAAATTCCTAGTGTCGGGCCCTGGTGACGAAGAAACGAATAAATCTTGTTCCTATATATAGTAAATGATTTCCTCTAACGCGTGTTGTAGCCATAATCCTTGTTTTGCTGGCCCTTTATATCGAAAAAAGATTGACGGTCTATCCGTCCTTGGTCCACGTTTGCGCGTACACCTCCTCAGAGATTTGCTCCAAAATTGATATCCCCCAATCAATCTGGCTAATGTCGCGGCCCTTTGAACTTGATATATAAATTAGGTACTTTATATGAAGCCCCTGGGACATTTTCAAAAAAAATTGTTCCAAATTCTTTGATTAAATTTTGTTCTTGGGTAGCGTAAATGTCGCTTACGAGAATGGAGCGGATCACATTTCCGGTGCAATCGCTAATTGTTTTAAAAATTACAAAAGTTCAATTGTTTTCGGCGTCTTCCTACAAGTATAATATTGAATATAGAGAGCTTTTCCTTAATGAAATCTGTTCTTTGTAAACAGATTTTGAAAAAAAGTCATGTACCATAATTTCCTGCGGTAAAATTTATTTTCAAATTTATTATATTTTGGGGTGTCTACCTCACAATTGGATTTCTTGTAGGAGTATTACTCCAAAGGAATTGGTGCCGAAACCCGTTGTGTACTGGAGGGAGGTGCAATACCTGCCCGCTGGCTGTCGGGACGTCCCCCGAGTCGGGACAAGGCACGTCCCGCGAGCAGGGGGACTGGGGCCGCTCGGCGTCGGCGCTCGGCGGGCGGGGGACGAGGCCGGCCCCCTGCGCGCAGCACACGCAGACGCACACGCCGTCCCGACACACCTTCGCGCCCTCGGCCTCGGGCCGCTCGCCCGCGCTGCCGGGCAACGTGCCGGCGAACGCGGAGGCCACGCTGGGAACCTCCGGCGGCCCGCGCCTCGACGCCGCGCTCGCCACGGCCGACGCGTAGGGCCCGGAGGCGACGCTGGACAGCGCCGAGACGAACTGCGTGTCGGAGCAGGGGTCGCCGGGCACGGGCGGGCACACGCACACCATGGACTCCGGGCCGGCCGGCGGCTCCGTGCAGCTCACGCACACGCACACCTTCGCCCACACACCGCGCCCTCAGCCGCCACCCCCTCACTCCTCACAGGCGGTTATTTTTCATTTTCTTTACGTTTATTCCAGTGTTGTCAAGGTCGATGCCACGAGCGGGAGTCCGTGGCATGAGTGCCACGACGAAATCGCACTTCCACGCAATTCATCACCCGGCACCAGAGACACCACCCCGATTGTAAAATGCGGGGTTACTAATAGTTTGAACGTTAATTTGAGGCCTTTGGCCTTCATATTTTTAAATTTGAAGTGCAATTCGTCAAGTCTCAATGAAATCCTCTTTCTTTAGAAACATCATTTATGAAGATTGGTTGCGTGTGAGAGCCGCAAAAGGAAGATATATTACTGGAATATTTTCTGGTTTATTTTATTTCAAACATTAAATATGTTCATATATATTAAACGATGCGTGACAGAAACGTTTTATGACGATTTTGGAAATCATCTTCTTTCATCCTGAAGGTATGAAAAAAATGTTTGTTCCCTAGGACGATCGCGGGCTATCTCGGACGAAAGATTGTCAGCAGGTCGTGGGCTATCTCGGAGGAAGGAACGTAATTGTCAGCAGGTAATGGGCTACCTCCGAATAATGAACAAAAGTATCAGGTCGTATGCTAACTCGAGGAATGAACGAAATTGTAAGCTGGTCGTGGGCTTCCTCGGAGAAAGGAACGGCCACCTCGTGGGAACGACGTGCGTTACCTCGGAGGCGGGCGCGGCCTGCGAGACGGACGCCGCGATGGCGGCCACGTCGACGGCTCCGGGGGCGGCGCCTTCCTGGCAGCAGACGCACACGCACACGGCGGAGAAGCGCTCGGCGCGCTCGTAGCACTCGGTGCACACGCACACCACCGACGACGCCGACGACGACGCCGCGCTCGCCAGCACCGACGACGCCACGACCGCCGCCGCCTCCGCCGACAGTGCCGACGCGCCCTCGTGGCACACGGCGCACACGCACACCTCCGACGACGCGGTCGACGACGGCGTCGACGACGGCGACGACGACGGCGACGACGACGAGGCGGCGGCGGCGGCGCGGAAGGCCGGGCCCTCGTGGCAGATCACGCACACGCACACCTCCGACTCCGTCGAAGTGGTGTCCCCCTCGGCCGACACGAACGACTCCACGGACGACGAGAGGGAGCCCGGCTTGGGCTCGGCGGCGCCGCCCCACCTCCCGGCTCGCCGCCGACGGCGTTTTCGACGGGCAGGCACCAGCGTGCCCGAAGCGGTTCGGGAGCCGCAGGGCAGGCTAGCGGCAGACGGGCTTTTGGCGCCGGCGGGAACACTGCGGCGGAGGGTGAGAGGGCCGAGCGAGCGGCGCTGGCGGCCGAGGGGGTTCTGGAGGGGCACGGAACGACGGTGCCTGAAGCGGTTCTGGAGCCGCAGGGCAGACTAGCCGCCGACGGGGATTTGACGGTGATTGGAACACTAGCGACCGGAGATGCGGCCGAACGGGCAGCACTCACAGCCGAGGGGTTTTGGACGGGCACGGAACAACTGTTCCCGAAGCAGTTCTAGATCCACAGGGCAGGCTAGCAGCCGATGGGGATTTGACAGTAATCGGAACACTGGCTGCCGGAGATACGGCCGAACGGGCAGCACTGGCAGCCGAAGGGGTTCGGGATGGGCAAGGAACTACTGTGCCCGAAGGGTTCTGGATCCGCAGGGCATGCTAGCAGCCGATGGGGTTTTGGCAGCAATTGGGACACTAGCAGCCGGAGATACTGCTGAAGGGACAGCACTAGCTGCCGAGCGAGTTCGGGATGGGCAAGGAACGATACTGCCCGAAGGGGTTACGGACCCACAGGGCAAGCTCGGACCCGATGGAGACACGGCTGAACGGGCAGCGCTGGCAGCCGAAGGGGTTTTTGGATGGGCAAGGAACCACTGTGCCCGACGCGGTTCTCGATCCGCAAGGCACTGGCAACCGAAGGGCTTTGTACGGCAATCATTGGAGTAGTAGCAGCCGATGGAGTAACGGCTGAACGTGCAGTGCTAGCAGCCGAAGGTGTTTTTGGACGGGCAAGGGACGACAGCGCCCGACGGTTTCTGGATCCACAGGGCAGGCTAGCAGCCGACGGGGCAGCTGATGGGGTTTTGGGAGCAATTGGAACACTAGCAGCCGGAGATACGGCTGAACGCACAGCACTAGCAGCCGAAGGTGTTTTGGACGGGCAAGGAACGACAGTGCCCGACGGTGTTCTGGATCCACACGGCAGGCTAGCAGCCGACGGGGCAGCTGATGGGGTTTTAGGAACAATTGGAACACTAGCAGCCGGGGATACTGCTGGACGGGCGGCGCTTGCGGCCGAAGGCGTTTTGGACGGGCAAGGAACGCCAGTGGCGGAGGGGTCCTGGACCCACAGGGCACACTAGCAGCCGAAGGGCTTTGGCAGCTACCGGAACGCTGGCAGCCGACGCGGTTTTGTACCCGCTCGCCACGCTGGCGGCCGAGGGAGCTTCCTGGGCGCGTAGCTTGGAGGCGTCGACGTCGGGAAGCGGGGCCGTCTCGGCGGTGATGCCCTGGTGGCTGGTGGCGGAGGCGGTGACGGAGACGCCGATGGAGGCGGAGTACGTCTCGCCCTGGATGGTGGCCTCCACCGACAGGCCCAGGTCCATGTCGAGCGCCGCGGACGCGGCCACGCCGGGGCGCCGGGGCCGGGCGCGCGGGCCAGCGCCGCCTGCGACGGGGCCTGCGGGCGGGGCGGCACCACATTGCTTCGCGTTTTCTTCAAATTTCGCGCCTCACCTCATTGACGTATATTCTCGAATATAGCCCGCCCTCGAATATAGCCCGCCCTCGAATATTACCCGCACCCTAATTTTACGGGAAGGAATCTCGAAAAAAGGGCTTGCTTGATACGATTGCGATCGTGCGACATCTAGCGGCACGACCGAGAAAGACGCGAAATGCCGTGACGTATTCCAGCGGACCGTGACCCGCCACGTTATAAAAACCCGAAGTATAAACCACGCCTCCATGTAACCACGTGCAACACGCTTCAAGTTCGCAGTAACGACCCTGACGCGGATATTACACGCACCCCAATTTTCAGCTAGTAATTTTTGAAAAATATATACGGGTTCAATTGGAGCATTTACGGTACTAGCGTACCTGTGAGCGAACTCTCGCATGTTAAACCCCACCCTTCACTAGTTGTTTTTGTTAATAGTTCTCCTTCAGGCAGTATCACATTCCACAGCCATACCTTACACGATTCGTATTGGCCTTTTATCTATCTGATTTGATTTGAATTATTTGGTCAAAAAAAAAACAGTGAAAACTGTATACGACCTATGGGGAGAAGATTATTTGCTCACGTTTTCTTAAGTTCCACATCCTTCCTAACGTTTTAACTATATATATGATAGTTGAAAGATGAAAAAAATATAAAAAAGATACAATAATGAAATTTTTAAAAAACAAGATTAGCAACATCTGAAAAACTAGATTTTTTTCCCGAGTTATAGAAAACATACTTGCAACGGTAAACGAAATGCAGATGAAATTTTCCTGCATTGATAGCAAAATAGCAACTCACCCTCCGCTCTGCTCCTACCTCTAAAGGCAAAAGGAATGCTCAACAAAACGTGCGCATAGTGAAGTTACATTTACGTCCAGTAGCAAAACAAGGGGCCATCTCAGTATTTGCTCACGGATCAGGGAAACTGGACAAAAGCCTGATCGAGGCGTATTAACATCATCAAAGAAATTTGTCTAAAATGAAATTTCACTGTCAGTGACTAATCATTTCGTTACACTACCAAGCGTGGAAGGCGTGGAATGTCAGTACCACAAGGGCACTTTCCGATTCTTTAGCAACTTGTGGCACACACGGTTACGCAACAGAGGCTCGTTGCTTAACCCGTTGCAAACTGGGCCGGGGCCGATTCAAGTAAACGAAAATCCAGAGAATGAGGTAGAAACGATAGAAAAAGAGCACGGACTTACCAACATATGTTTAATGGAGGTTAAAAATTATCAGCACCTTTTATCTTAAAACCACCATATGTATTTATACTGTACGTATGCTAGTTTGTACACGTCGGTACAAGACTAGTCGCCAGTGGCCCTCAGATGCCCAGGGCGTCGCAAGGCCACTTCCTCCCTCCCTCTTCCCCTCTGC
>JAHLJT010002630.1:47553538-47574622 GCA_031308135.1 Acheta domesticus
ATGCCAGTTTTCAGCTGCATTCCTAGTTACAGCTATTTGTTCGAAGTTCTGTATAAGTGATATTTTTTTGTGATAATAGCAATGCGTCCTGTTCAGGGCAACTTTCCTATGGACAATCCTTCACAGTCAGACGCGTGAAGTCGTTGCAAAAGTATATCAATTTATGAAGAGAAGAAAAAAAGGTATTGAAAATATTAAAAGTTCTTAAGGCAGCTTCTTGCTGCTTCGGGGTGTTCGAAAAGATCTATTTGCAGAATTAATAAGGAAATTAATTCTATTCAATCAGTGAGAGTCGTGTTCATTTTCTACTCTTCATTCCTCATAAAGAGACGAGAAAAAACGCGGGAATCTGCTCTCGACAGTTTCAATGAGAGTGTGATGCATAGCACAATGATTTAATGCACCATATCAAGAAATCGTTGGTTTTTACACGTAAAGACAGCGATAGTGATACTACTTATGATAGTGAGGAAACGAGTATCAGTGACAGAGGAAAACATATGGATGATGAGGACAGAGCAGGGCCATCCCGTGAATTTGGTGTTTCTTCATTACCGAGCGAAGGACACTACAGCAGATTGATTCCACCCAGGCCGTTCGCTAGCATGAGCCGTGCGGTAGACTAATGTTTTTGGTAAAGGGCAGACGAGCCAGGCGCGAGCGAGCGCCGCCTTCTGGCTCTCTCTTCACCACTTTCAGCTTCCCCCTCTACTCGCGAATCCTAGCGGCCACCCTAGAAAAAAACTGGCTGTACGTCGGCTTGCGTAGCATCTGCCAGCAGCGGGGCCCGGCCCAGCAGTGTGCGCGAGTAAGGGGGGGGCGCGACGTGCACCTTGAGGTGCTCGTGCAGGTGGTCGAGGCGCGCCTGCAGCTGCCACGCGTTGTCGCCTCGTCGCCGTCGTCCTCGTGGTCCACGCCCTCCGCCTCGCGCAGCGCCCCGCCAGCCGCTGCTCGTACATCGCCAGCTCGTACATGGTGGTGCGCATGCGCGCCATCGCCTCCTCGCTGTCCGCCGCCGTCATCTCCTCGTCCTCCTCCACCGCCTGCACCACGCCCCACCGCCACTCCATCTGTGCCTTGTTCGTCCAAAACTGGTTTTGATCACTTTTTTACGTCAGTTTTCTTTGCTTTTAGAGCATTTTAAAACCACTTTAAGAGCATTTTATTGACCATTTTTTGGCGATGTTTTAGGTCATCCTGTACTTATCACACGTATTGTGTGACATAATGACATCTCCCTTCGCGGTCGTTCTTTGCAACATTCCTAACTCAATTTGCTACCACCACAACGGCCATCAACGACATATTCACCGCCAGACGCGTGCGCACACGGGAGGCCATGCCCCCCTCGAAAATTTTGGAAGGAGCCCCGTAGCCTCACGTAATAAAGCATTTTTTTGTTATCCCAGCATTATAAAGTAACTTTTTCATTACTAAAAATCCTTCATAAAATAACATTTTACGGCGCAGATTTTGACTCAATTGCCGTTTCTGGCACGAATAATTGCGTCAATACACATTCAACCAATCGCTGCAAAAGAATTGTGTGGAAGTAGTGGTAAACATTTTTTTTCGCGTATATGTCAAATACCCCTGACGTCACAAAGTTGTTTCCCAAAATTAACTTTGATTCTCTTATAAATTTATAATGCTGTTATAAAAAATAACTTAGGCAACCCGTTCATATATCCTTATTGCATTCGCACAAATTTGAAAACTCGGACTTAACGTCGCACGTTTTCAATAGAAGTGCACATTCAATAAATATTATAAACTACATGCATAATGTATTTTCCCTAAACATTCCATAATATGTCATCCCTAAATTTCCCGTTTTAACCTGACAAAGTCGGAAATTGTTGTAAGACGTTTGGGAAAGAGGCTCTCAAAACTAGTGAGTAGGACGCCATGGATTGTCAAAACATTTGTGTTTTAATGAATCTCATAACGAAATTTGTTTCAGAGTTTGTCTTTTACATTTCTTGAGCATTCTTTAACATTTTCGGTATTACTGGTAATGTAGGGCAGAAAAAATAAAGAAACGCCAAGATGGTGGCTTTTTATCGTGCTTGCAGCCAACGAGAAAATAACAAGTGAAACTATTAATTAGTCGCTAGTGGCACCCGGCAGGCGTTCTGCCCTTTATCGCCCTCTTTCTCCTTACCTCTCAGCTTCTCTCTCTCCGTCTCTCACACCGTCTCTCACTGTCCCTGTCTGTGTCTACCTGACTCTCTCTCTCTCTCTCTCTCTCTCTCTCTCTCTCTCTCTCTCTCTCTCTCTAATTCACATTTAATTGCAGATTCTGCATGTCTCTGAGCCTGTGAGGTAATGTCGAGAAGCACCGGGCCAACAAAAATGTAATAGAATGCTCAAGAAGATCTCATTCTCTAGATAAGGGTGTGAGAAAGTTTTCTTTGAGACCCTTGACCTGGAAAGTTTACTTTTTAATGTCCTAGAACGCTTCGCGTAGGAGTTATGTAACGATATAGATTCAAAAATCTTACCGACTGTAGTGGGATGCATTTGACACGAATATTCAGTTTTTCATTCTACAGCGCCATCTACGTACGAACTCATAGATATGTCATTTGTTTTCACCTTTACAAAATCTGAAAAAGAATTGAAAGCCAGAGGGATGGGGCAATTTCAGGTGGGACAGTTTGAAACATCTTATTTTGTTGAACTTAGATTTCCCTCGCGTGTAAGTCCCCCTCAGTTTTTGGAAAAACTTCGATATGTACTTCCTATGTTATTCGTAGTTACTGTTTATCCAGCAACAATCGTGAACGTCTTTGTAAGAAGAAACCTCATTCGAGACACGCGTGCGAAGTTAATTCAATTAAATTCAAAGATGCCTCATTTCACGTGACGAGGCCCAAGCCATCAGGCCTGCTCTCCCGTCTGATCAGGCAATTTTCAATAAGCTTTTTTTCACTATAAGTCTAACGAGTGCTGTTGGCTGCGCGGGTGACGCCGCGTCGAATGCGGTGATGCCGACGTTTAGACGACTTTGTCATGGCCTTCCTCAGGACTGAAGTACGCTCTAATTTAAAGACATACACTTCAAGGTCACGAGCTTGAATGAGATGGGGGGGGGACTCTGTGATCCAATCGGGAGGATCGTTACGACTCAAAGTTTCTGTGTCGGAACTCCCGAATGGCCGACAGCTCGTGGCCTTGAAGCGGCAGCGCTGAGAGGCGCGGCGTTACGTCTAGGTAGAGCAGCATCTCGTTCTTGTGCTGCTGCAGGCGCAGGGCCTCGTGCAGCTGGCGCGCGGAGGCGCGCTTCGCCACCACCTCGTCCTGGTCGGCGGCCACCGCCGCGTCCAGCGCGCGCGCCGCCTCCGCCAGCTGCGCGGCGGCGTCGGCGGCCGCCAGCCGCCCCTCGCCCCACGCGTCGCACGCGCCGCCCACGCGCTCCGCCAGCTGCGCCTGCGGCCCCGCGCACGCGCCTGCCAGCCGCTCCGGCGGAGGTTTGCTCCGTCCAGTCACGCCAGTTAAGCAACTATAGAGAGTAATTTTCTCCGAAGTTGTTCTTTGCGTTCAAACTTCGCGAGAATTTACACCGCAAAACAGCCAGAATCTTACTAGGTGACCACGATACATCAGCTAGCACCCTGCTAAGGAACAACTGAACTCGTAGTAATGGCAGGGCGGCTACAATGCAAATATGAACGTCTCAGAACCAGCAACAATCAGCCTCCTGCGACTGAATTTAAAAATTTGTCGCGACTTTGCAAGAAGGCTCTTAGTCACGAAGTCTCTTAGTTCTTGGTCACCCGCCAAGAAATCCTTAATGTCTCTATACTTCGGTTTTTATAACGTGACGCGTCAAGGTCCTTCACCACAACGGAATATGTCACTTTTCACGTCTTTCTCGGTCAAGCCGCTAGATGTCGCATGATGGCAATCTGTGCTTGATACGGTCGCGATCATGCAACATCTAGCGGCACGACCGAGAAAGACGCGAAATTCGGTGACATATTTGATCGCGAAGACATTTTTAAAACATTTTAAGAGAATTTTACTGAATCATTTTTGACGATATTTTAGGTCTTCAAAATCCGTCCCTCCTTATCACACATATTGTGTAACAATGGCATCTCACTTCGTGGTCGTTCTTTGCAACATTCCTAACTCAATTTGTTACCACGTGTGCGATGTTGTCGGCGCTTTAGTGTTGTTTTTTTCGACGTCCAAAGGGACCGTTTTCGCGACAAGGGCGTGCAGCGAGGCAATGGGCGTACCAGCGTGCGCTCTTCCTCGGTGGCGAGCGCCAGCAGCGACGGGGAGACCGAGCGCATGCGCAGCGTCTCCTCCCAGACCGACTCGCGCAGCTCCGCCGCCGCCTGCGCCCACAAGCCGCTCAGAGGGCGGGCATTGCTCCTAGTTAGGGGCTGGGACTGGATCTAGGGCTCCGGGTTTCAAGCTTGGTCTGAGACTAGGTCCGGGTTTTGAGCTTGGTCTGAGACTAGAGCCGGGTTTGAGCTTGGTCTGAGACTAGGGCCGGGTTTGAGCTTGGTCTGAGACTAGGGCCGGGTTTGAGCTGATTTGAGCTTGATCTGAGACTAGGGTCGGGTTTGAGCATGGTCTGAGACTAGGGCTTGTGTTAGGTTTCCAGTTCGGTGAGCGACTGGAGCTTGGTCTGGTTCTGGAAAGCTGTCTTGGTCTCAGTGGTAGGTCTAGGTCAGGATCTCGGTCGCGCTCAAACATAATTTGGGTCTGGATGTTTGTTTATTTTACGTCAAGAACAGTTAAAAACTGTGTGTGATGTGCTACGGGAAGAAGTGAATTCTGTCCGTGTCTTCATAATTCTGTGATCCCTACCCTAAGCCATATTCTAGTTGAATTTTTGAATACAGAATAAAATGAGCGTTTCCGGCAAGAATAAGAAAATATTCGCTCCGATGTAATAAAATCAATTTTCTAGGGTAAATCAGCTTTAGATTTGCGCTCTTATCCCTCATTATGACCTTCGTGAAGGAATAATACTTCCTGCCGCAACATGAACGACAATTTCCTAAACTATATTTCCCATTGAACTCAAGAAGAGTTGCACAGATAACGAAGTTACATTGAGTTGGTTGATTGATTGATTGTTCGTGATACCGGGCGCGTCAACTACTTAGGTCATTAGTCCCTTAAGCATAGTGCGTGCTTTTCCTCGGGAGGTGGCAGAGATATTTCCTCGCTGGATGGCGAGATCCGGCGCCGACCTCCCGTCGACTAGCCGGGTTTTCCCCTAACCAGGTATCTCCCACCAGCGGGGCACCGCCACAGCCGGGACAAGCTCTAAACTCTAAGCTCCCGACAGCTCCGACCTGCTCCGGCATTGGCCTGGTGTTGATCGGAGAAACCACGGAAAACTACCGATCAGAGCAGCCGGCCGCTAGAATGTTCCTCCAGACAGCGATTGAATTCGACCTAGCTGACAAGTGACTAGTGTCGAAAACCCTGACTCCGCCGGGACTGGAACCCTAAGACCTCCCGGTCAGAGGGACTGCAGTTACATCAGCTGATGCACTGAACCATCCTCTCCCGGTACACTGGGTGGGTCTCGGTCGCGTGTTGTGTGTGTACCGGCAGGTCCCTTCCGCTGCGCGCCGTGTGCAGCGCCATGCGGTCCATGTATCGGCACTGGTCGAGCGCGTGCTGGCAGCTCGGCGAGGCGGCGCGTGGCGGCCTCCATCTCCTCGTTGAGCTGCTGCCGCTGGCGCTCCAGCTGGTCCACCGCCTCGCCCGCCACCGCCACCACCGACGCGCGCACGTCCTCGTCCGCGCCCTCCGCCTCCAGCAGCTCGCGCGTCGCCCCGCTGCGCCCCCCGCACCACCACCAAGAGGCCCACGCTTTGCCTCTGTTACCTTCTTTTATTTGATTTCAATACTTAATTGATAAAATATTTATTTATATTAGAACTACAGAAACCCGACAGACGTTGTTTCTGCCCTTCATCTCCCTCTTTCCCTCCTCCCTTCCTCCCTTTCTGTTTCTCCTCATTCACATTTCATTACAGATTCTGCACATCTCTGAGCAGGTGAGGTAATATCGGGAAGCGCCGGACCAGCAAAAATACATTAGAATGTTCGAGAAGGTTGCATCCTGTAGATTACGGTGTGAGAAACGTTTCTTTGAGGCCTGAGGCCTCAACATTTTAGTTTTTAAGGCCACAGAACGCATTGTTTAGGAATTATTTCACGATACAGATTCAAAATCCTACCGAATTGTGTTGCGGGTTGCATTTGACGTGATATTAGATTTCTTCTACGTCATGTAGTGGAGTTACAACAGTTGTTAACAGCACATAAACCTTCTCGGTGAAAAAACCACGTAGAAGTTCCAACTTTCATGGAGATTGGTCTCTCAGTGTCGAAGTTATTATTTAACTAAAATCTATGACCCCCCCTCCCAAATGATCGGCTGGATCCGCCATTGCCACCCACCACGTCCTTTCTCAGCGCTTCGGTGGGGGTCAAATGGTACACGGTCCTCGACAAAAATGTACAAGTTTTTTTCTCTCCTCAGCTGTTGGTTTTGTTTATGGGATGCTGAATTCGAATTTTAGGTTTGACGACTCCAGAAATGTCGCTTTCACAGAGACAATTGCAAAAAAGAATGTTGCCCCTTTTCAGTTTTTCGCTTGTCTCGAAAACTATCGGGTTTATGAAAATTGTAATTTATGATGGTGTGCTTTGAAAATGACTGTTCATTGACATTTCACTGACTTTTCATTTAAACATGACTAAGCTGACGACTGATCTCCCGGCATGTGTGGTGCATGTTAGTGTGTGTGTGTGTGTGTGTGTGTGTAAGGGGAGAGGAAAGGACAAGGAGGACGAAGGAAAGATCGCACGCGGTCCGTGGCCAGTTCGTTAAGGTACTGCTCCGGCATCCGCCTGATATTGGTGCTAATCGAAGCCTGATATTGGTGCTACCGATGAGAGCAATCGACCGCTAGAATTCTCTTCTAGGCAGCGCATGAATTCAACCGCGGTGTGTAGCTAGTGTGGAAAATCCTACCCCCCCCCCTAGTGGAATTTTTTAAACTCTGCCCCTCAAGCCCCCATGGCCGCGATGGAATATCACACGGCATTTCGCGTCTTTCTCGGTGTTGCCGGTAGAAGTCGCATAATCGGAAGCACTGCTCGATACGGTCGCAATCACGCGAAATCTAGCGGAACGACTGAGAAAGATGCCAAATACCGTGACCTATTCCATGGCGAAGAAGTGGCTAAGGACCTGCACGAGGGCGTGGAGGGCGTCGAGGGCGCTGCGCAGCTGCCACTCGTCGTCGGCGTCGTCGCCGTCGTCGTCGCGCAAGGAGAGCGGCCGGTGCCAGCGCTGCTCCGCCAGGCGCTGCGCGAAGAAGGCCAGCTGCAGCATGGCCCCGTGCAGGCGCGCCAGCGTCTGCGGCTCGGCCGCCGCCAGCACCACGCGCTCCCGCTCGCGCTCCTCCACCACCTGCCCGCACCCACGCCACGCCCACACGCTACAGCCCCCTCCTCCGCCTCAACACGCGAATTCCGCTACGCGCCTTTCACATCTAGCGGACGAAGATTTCGCGATTCTGAATTTAGTTTCTTCAGGGTCTTTTACATGCAGTATATCTATTACATGGGACAGCCGGCTTTACTTTCTCTCCGTACGATTTTTTTCGCCTTCCGCCGCCGCCAGCACCACGAGCTCGCGCTCCTCCACCACCTGGCCACACCCACGTCAACGCTACAGCCCCCTCCTCCGTCTCAACACGCGAATTCCGCTACGCGCCTTTCACCATCTAGCGGACGAAGATTTCGCGATTCTGAATTTAGTTTCTTGAGGGTCTCTTACATGTATATCTATTACATGGGACAGCCGGCTTTGATTTCTCTCCGTACGATTTTTTTTCGCCCTCGGCCACCGCCAGCCCCACTCGCTCACGCTCCTGCACCACCTGCCCACACCCAGTCCACACCCACACGCTACCACACCACGGAATTTTCGCTACGCGCCTTTCACCATCTAGCGGACGAAGATTTCGCGATTCTGAATTTAGTTTCTTCAGGATCTTTTACATGCAGTATATCTATTACATGGGACAGCCGGCTTTACTTTCTCTCCATACGATTTTGTTTTCGCCCTCGGCCGCCGCCAGCACCACGAGCTCGCGCTCCTCCACCACCTGCCCATACCCACGTCAACGCTACAGCCCCCTCCTCCGTCCCCCTCCCCTTCCTCCCCTCCTCACCCTCCCCTTCACCACGCAAATTCAGCTACGCGTTCTTTCACCATCTAGCGGGCAAACAAGGTATTTGTTGGCACATTAGCGGCCAAAAATGATTCAATTTTGGCGCCGCCCGAGTAAATCAAATATTACAACAATCCTTTCGCATTAATTACTAGCTCAGAACATACATTTCGAAAGTCGCGCCTTCGAGATCGCCCAAATTCTGCGCGCTAGTTCTTAAGGAGAAAAATCACTTCTTTCACGAGGTGCTTTGGGAAACCAAGTTCTCTGGCGACAGATCTTCAACTGTTTACTCATGCTTTCAAACATGACCGCCAGGGTACAGCACTTACTGGTCACCTGGCAAGCAGACAGCGTAGTATTGTGGTGCTAGAAGCTTCTATAATTCTTGGAAGACGCGGGTAAGGCATTGTTATAAAATTCAAAACTCCACAACAGTGATTTCTTAGCAGTCGTGTTCCCGCATATGAAAGCAAACATGAGTGTGTATTAGCGTGCTGTGCCTATTGGATTTAAACTCGAGACTGTTTGCAACGAGCGCCGACAAGTCAGAAAGCGTACGAGATTTCTCCCGCTTAAAAATGGTGTTGAAATATTAACCACTAATTTGCTAGCCGAAATTAATGCCCAACTGTTTCTCCTCGCGCCCAATACTGGCAAAGCTTAACTATTTATTCAATGATCACTGACTCATTCATATAAATCTTCTAACGAGAGGGATCTTTTTTTTTTTCCTTCAGATGCAGCGAGAACATTGTCCGTGAAGCGTCGGTCCACTCGAAAGAGTTGATAACCACGTGCATTTCAACAGAAAAGATAGCCCATACCTTCAGAGTCCTCGGCGAAACCTCGGATGACGCAGTGCAGCTAGCGCCCCAACTCACTGCGTCACCAAGGTCTGCAAGCTCTGTGCCAGGGCGATATCAACAGGCAAAACGTATTTCATCACCAATACTATATTGTTACGAATTTGGTAGTATGGTTGGTACACAAACTTAGGGCTACAGCGCATGCCACCGCCAGACTGAGCTGAAAATGTGAACAGAGATAGCATATTTAAATAGGGGTTATGCCTTGGCCAGTAACTTCAGGTAGATTCATCGTAGTGATAGGACGAGACCACAGAGACGATTGTTCGTAACTCACCAATTGCCAAACATGAGTGATACATTATGAATATTAAAATTAAGTTAACGACATGTATTTTAAGAGTAGACGTCATTAATAGATAATATACAAAATAAAGAACATGCAATGTTTCTTTGTACTCCTCAATGTTACAATTGATATAATACAACTGTATGGACTCAGAGGGATCGGAAGCCAACACAATAGTTAGGCGGAGGAAAATTACATTCAATCATTTCCCATGTATTTGAAGATTCAATTAAATTCAATGATGACTTATTTTACGTGGCGCGACTCAGGTCATAAGGCCTGTTCTTCCGTCTGAGCACGCAAATTTCGCTACGCTCCTTTCACCATCTGGCAGCGAAAGGAGATATCACTCAGGTGCCGAAACACGCGATTTGAATTTATCTCAAAAGCTTACTTCAGGCTTCGGGATCATTCACGTGCAGTAAATCTACATGGGACAGTGGGCTTTACTTCCCCTAGTATGAATGATTTTCTTGTGAATGATCTCGGCTGTCCGGGTGCCGCCGCGTCGAAGGCTGTGTTGCCAACTTTTCGGCCATCTTATCGCGGTCTTCCTCAGGGTTGGTCTGCGTTGGACAGGTCTGCGCCGGATAGGTCAGCGCTCGGGTTTATGTATGGGTGGGGGGCCGAGAAGGACTTGACTCCCTCCCGGTCTTCCGATTGGCCGGCTGTTTCAGCCAATCGTACTCGGCCACCACCCATATACCGGGTCTTTATCGTATCTTGCAACCCAGGTCTGGAAACACCAACTCTTGTTTTGCCAATTTGGCAACGCGTGAAATACCTTCGACGCCCTTTCACTTTTAGCGAAGCCCGGTCGCGTGCCCTCAGATTTCGGGCTGAGAGAATGTGTCTAATTTTAGTTGGAAGAAAGAGAAAGCACGTCCTTGTTACTCTTCAACGTACTGCAGCCACTACGCTGAAAAGAGTAAACGCCTGTCTCTTCATAAATGGTGGTCACTTTGAGCATTTACTCGACTGTCAGTTTTTTGTCTTTTAAGATAATTATATTTTATTACTTTTTATTAATTATTTTCAATAATTATTAATGTAATACTTAGTTACATTTTATTAGTATTTTAATAATTTTATCGGTCACATGCGTCTTTAGCTCATTTTAACATGCAACCCTACAGGCGTGTACCTATCTGTATGTTAAGCAATTTAACATCCTTAGCATCGGGTTTTAACATCCTTGGCAACGTGAATAAAGAACCATTGATTCATCGCAAGTCAAATGTTTATTAAGAAAGAAACAAGTTGGTGTAGAAAACAAATCATATTCAAATAATTCAGAATAAAAGTAACTCATATTAGTTTTTGAGATAATTATTGTTCATTGTAATAGGTTTTAATAGTGCAGTTAAAATGTGTTTTAGGTAAATTAATTTCATTTTCCTCGCATTTCATCAAATGAAACTCTTTTTCGGTAATCATATTTACTGACGACCTGAGGTGTCGCCACTGGAAATCGACGCGCCAACTTCCTCACCGAACATCATTTCTTTAGTTATCTTTAACTTCAGGAGAATTATTTGTATCCATCTTTTTTCAAACTACGGTATACGAATATTGTTTAAATAGATATATCGCAAGCAATACCTCACAATATCATAGTAACATGCCGCAACAACAGAACTCATATGTTTACTATCGCAGTAATATAAATTTTCGCATAAATTGTGAGATTGATCGATAAAATGCTGAACATACCATAAAATGTTACAGTGTTATTACTGCCTCGTCCAAATCAAAAATCCCGGCTCTGCTACGCTCCACCTCGATTTTAACTTTCGGCCTCTGCGGTAATTACTCTCATAACATTTTTAGATATGTTTATTGTCTGTTACTAAAGTTTTCTTATTTGCTTAATATACAGATTCCATAACAATAATAATACATTATTATTATTATTATTATTATTATTATTGTTATAAAATGAAGAGCTAGGCGGTAATATTTCACGATATATCTTTTCGATTTCTCTCTGAGCTGGCTTACTTAAATAATTATTGTTACGTTGCTGTAAATAAATCAATAACTCCCCTCCACATTAATATTACAGTTTTGTTTCTTCAGCATACTGGGCAGAATTGCTTAAAGAGACGTTTTGTTTCAACGCTCATGCCTCAGCCCACCCCCCACCCCCACTCTGTGCAGCGTGAAAAGATTTCGGCATGAGAGCCGTGTACCTGCCCGCCGACACTCTTGAATGGGATCAACAAAGAACAGGAAACTTGCTGCAGCTTATGACCTGACGGTTACCTCCTCTGCTGTCCCGACGTGCCAGGCACGGCTGTCTTGAAAGGTGTAAAAGAGACGCGGTTGCCAAATTACCAAACCAAGAGCAAGTGCTCTCAGACATGAGTTGCAAGATAAACTAAAGACCCGGTATAAAACCGAGCGCTGACCACTCCGGCGCAGACCAGCCCTGAGGAAGCTCACGACAAAATGATAGAAACGTCGGCAACACGGCCTTCGACGCGGCGTCACCCAGACAGCCAAGATCATTCACATGACTCCGGCAGCGGAAGCTACATGACTACGAATGATTTTCTTTTTCTCCCTTCAAAGCGCACGTGAGGGATCGCGTCTGACCTCGGCGCGTCGCAGGTAGTCCTCGTGCGAGCTGAGCTGCGCGAGTTCGGCGCGCAGCCGCTGCAGCGCCAGGCGCTCCTCGTTGGCGCGCGCCGCCGACGCCCGCGCCGCCTTCAGCAGCCCGCGCGCCGCCTCCGCGAACTGCTGCGCCTGCTGCTCCGCGCCCGCCCCCGCGCGCGCCGCCGCCTCCGCCGCCGCCAGCAGCCCGCGCGCCGCCTCCTGCCCCACGCGCACGCGAACCTTCATCCCTCGCTGGGCGCCCTTAGCCCCGGATTGATTGATTATTCGTGATTCCGGGCGCGTCAACTACTTAGGTCATTAGACCCGTAAGAGTAGTACGTGTTGTTTCTCGGGAGGTGGTGATCTTTCCCAGCTGGATGGCGAAATCCGGTGCCGACCTACCGTCGACCAGCGGGGTTTTCCCCTCAACCAGGTATCTCCCACCAGCGGAGTACCGACCAAGCCGGGACAAGCTCCAAGCTCCCGACTTTGTCTTCCGGCATGTGTGGTAGTGTAGTGCAAGTGTGAGTGTAAGGGGAAAGGTCAGGGCAAAGAAGCGGTAGGAAGGATCGCGCTATCCGTGGCCCGTTTGTTAGGGTACTGCTCCGGCATTCGCCTGGTGTTGATCGGAGAAACCAAGGAAAACTACCGATCAGAGCAGCCGGCCGCTAGAATTCTCCTCCAGACAGCGACTGACTTCGACCAAGCTGTTAAGCTAGTGTCGAAAATCCTGCCGCCGTCGGGACTCGAACCTAGGACTTCGCGGTCAGGGGGACTGCAGTGACATCAGTTCATGCACTGAGCCATCTCTCCTGGTCATTAGCCCCGGAAGTGTAGCATGTATGTACTTGGCGCGACAACCCGTGAACGGGCTCAGGCCTACCGGCGACAGCCCTGTCTCGCTTCTTGGGTTAAGGAGGTACGTGTGGTTAGCACTAAGACTTCCCCATGCCGTATTCCGGTCTTCGCAAACTGAGAAGTGAGTTTTCTCATCGTCGAATGAACCCGGGGCCACATAGTGCAAAGCGAGCACTCTGACCAGGAGCTAGCCGCCAGGCCAGGACTTTTGACGAAACATGTTGAATACAAACATTAATTGAAAGAAATTGTTTTTCTTTATATCATTTATTCCTTTAGGAAATTGAATTTACGACAAACACTGAACGCCATATAGTCGATAACACACGTAGCAAATTCGGCTTATTAACTGTTGATTGCCCTAGTGCAACTTTTCCCCTTTCACATTCACAGTTGCATTTACACGACTTTATCTTATTGTCTATTTCTTCTAAACATTACTATCTCCCTCCCCATGTACACCAACATACATTTTCTCTTTCTCCAATACTTTGTTTTCCTTTACCTAAAAATAGCAAACACATGATAGTCCAAGGAGTTATAATATTAGATGAAATAATTAGATTAGCACAGTTAGTGATACCCTCCCACTCAGCAACTTTGATTAATGTCGATAACAGTCGGCGTGCCTGTATTTTATCCTAGTGTGGTGTTATTCAAGCGAAGCGCGCCTCCCGAATAAGGCGCGAGTTTCAGAAGGGAGTCGCGAGAAACTTCGTAATAATTGAATAAAATAATGCATATGTACGTCAATGTATGTCAATCGTATACGTATGTCAATCATTTTAACGAATGAGGATGAAAACATAACTATATTTGACAAAATGTAGTTCAAGAATAAGTCTCGAGAATGAGCTGCGTTTTGCCATTTCCAAATTACTGGCGAAATTCGATAAACTGAGTGACAAGCTCATCCGTCTCACTAACTTTTCTGAACTATCAATATGTTTGTTTGTTTTTCCTTGCAGTTTTCCTTACTTTGTCAAACATTAATTAATTCAGTTATTACAACAGTGAATAGTGCAAAAACACTTGCAATAATTATTTTGCACAATAAGAATATAATGAAGTAAACATTACGGTCTTACTTTCACGAAAAATATTTGTTAATAACAATTTATTTTTAATGAGGGAAGCGTGTGCAAAAATGTCTACCTGAAGGGAGTGACGGCAGCAAAATGTTTGAAAACCACTGTCCTAAAGGAAAGCAGCATAGATTCACATGTTTTTTCAGTTCATCATTCTATGATAAGAATCTGCGTATGATCGTAATCTCAACTAGTCCCCATTTCCCTAACAAATTGCACTCGCATCCTAACTGCGAGGTCTGTGGCACCACTTACCCACTCCTCTGCTTCGACTTCCAAATCTGTCTTCGACATTATTTATTCTGATTGAGTCCTGTCTGCTCGCAAATTTCTCACCACAATTCGACTTTCACTTAGAATATTTAAATATCACACCACTAACATTCCTCCTTGTCAAATAAAACCCTGGACAGGAAAGCTGAAGTCTGCTTTGGACGATTCGAAAGCTAAAGAATCAGTAGTTGACAATAACACCGCACGATGCACGTATTCTGAAATAAAATGTGTTTCTTCAATACGGTTGTTTCCATTATTTATAAGGAAGGAGAATCCCATTCCTTTTAAAAAACGAGAATTTATTATCTTCTGAAATTTGAAAGAAATGTATGCAATTCGCCATACTCGAAAACATTTGAATAAAATAATAGAGATGTTACGATGTTAGAAACACACCGGTATCAATACTACCATTAAAACTAACGAACACACATGTTTCTTCAAACAGCAGTAACACATATCAATAAACAATAGATTCTGCTCCTACATTTCTTGTACGATATTAAACTTTGAAAGCTCAAAACAAAATAATATCATGTTGCTTACATATTACAACAATCGACAAAACCAAAACAGGCCAATCATGTATTGAATGTTATTACTATCACGTTCGGATTTGGGAGAAAAAAATCGTGTTATATTTTACAATTATTTATAGAGCAGGTCACGTAAATAACAACGAAGACAGCAGCTAAAACATTACTTTTCGGCACGTTGGTTGTACAGTTCTTACAAAACCGTTACTAGAGACTAATTATCACAACACATCCGGTACCAAGTTTCGTGAGTAAAAGTGTATTCAACTCCAGATTGTGACTAATACAGAACTGAAAGCAGAGTACTAAGAAGAATAAGACAAACAAAATTATAAATCCACAAGATAAAGAGTTCCAAATGTTCCCTCCAGGGGAACTCATTAGCAGCTCAATTTAATTATTGAACAGTGAAGGAACTAATGATTTGTATGTATACTAAACTCACAATCCATCTTAACATTAAAATCAACCTACAAATCTCCAACAAAACTAACAGCTCTTACATCATCAAATGTTAGTAGAACACGGTCAGTGCCCAGCCCTATTTGGGTTGCACTACATACATGTGGATCTTGAGCAGGTACCTGAAGACGAACAGCACTCACAAGATAGATTAGTGAAACACAACGCGGGACCTCAATAAAAGCAAATCTTTACCAGCAACAGCCAAAAATGAGGAAATAATAAAGTAAGTGAATACAATAATGCAAAGCGTAGAATGTTAAACCACAGTGCGTTGCAAGACATTACATTGATAAATATATGTACTTAATCCTTGAAACGATAGAGTAATCAGAAGAACATTTCAATAATAGAGAACCACAAAAAAAATCTGCATTATGCATGAGAAACGCAGAAAATACATAGAGATATTTCCAGAGAAGATATACCACGGTACCTTTTCTCGAAACAGTATGAAATGGGTTTACTTTCAATACCACAAGACACTGTAAAAATATTACTGAAAAAAGTTACCGACTACCGAAAGGTCAGACAATATTGTGAAGAGGTGAGTGGTGCTACAGAATGACGCAGACTTTCCCGTATTAGTTTTCTACGGACTAGACTTTCTCGTATTTCCTTGGGTCTCGGCTAGCTATTCATACTTGTCAGCTTCCGTCTATCGTCGCCCCAAATTACACTTTTTCGACAATTTTCTTAATTTTTTGGTTTCCTAATGATGGAACAGAAATGTTAATTTTAGAATATTAATAAACAGAGAAACTTTGTCCTAATTGGCAATTTTCTTTGAATAATTTGGAGATGTTTTTATGAAAATGGCTTTTAAGCACTACTAAAAATGCAAAATTTGAAGCTTTTTTTTCACAGAAAATTTTTTAGTTTTCGAACAACTTCTTTAGAACTCATTTGAAGTACATTAACTCAAAAATACAATAGTGTCTACAAATAGTTGGAACAGTGCATATTAACGGTGAGAGAGATCTTTCGAAAAAATTACATTCCTGTAATTTTTAACAAACAAAAAAATGAACTTTAAGGCATATTAAAGAGTGCAATTGGCACTATACGTTCGAAAGTTTGAAGAAACAATTTTGAGCCACTTATGAGAAAATTACGTTTGAGCGTTTCTGAAAATGCGGAATTTAATGATCACATTCTGGTGGCGTTTCGTTTTCCGTCATTGCAATGCCCCAACGTTCGAATTGGCGCATGAGCACAGAATCAGAAGTGGGTAAGTATACGCAATCGCGCTCCCCGATGAGCGCAGAGTCTCTAAAGCAGTGTTGCCAAGGCAGATGCCACGAGAGAGAGTCCGGAGCACGAGTGCCACGACGAAATCGTCCCTCCACGCAACGCAGTTCATTACCCCCCCCCTACTGAGGCAACGCAACCCTAAAACGGCGGGGTTACAAATAGTTTCCTTTCCCGACGCTAGTGGCGCAGAGAAGCTCGTGGGGCCACGGTGCCACGACGCGTGCCACTGCCACTAGTGAAACACCACTGCTCTATAGAGTACCAGGTCCTCGTCGGGCGGCGCGTCCCCGCAGACGCACAGCCCTTCGTCGCCGCCCGCGGCGGGGGCGCGCAGGGCGCTGGGCGCCTGGGGGAAGGGCACAGCGGCCGCACGCGAGGCCACGCTGGGCTCCTTGCCTGGCCACGGCGAAGGTCGCCTGCCCTGCCTCCCCGCAGCACACGCACAGGCACGCGGCCGTGGCCGAGAACTGCGCACGCAACCCACTCCCCAACTCGTAAACTGGTTGCTGTTGTTGAGAAAAATGCAGCACGCTTCAGAATAAATGTTGCAATCAATTAGGACACGTAGAAGGGTCCAAAGTGATCACATTTTGTCGATGAATATGTGATAGAAAATCTCATATTCTGTTAGCATAAACGTTATATCTGCTTTTGGTTGCTAAGCAACTTGTGGTGGCACAAGTGTTCCGCATGGTATCCGAAATCTCCTTGACTTCTTCAGAATGTGACTTGCCAATTCACCAATATATGATAACATGCCAACCAAACAGATGCAAATGCCACGTGTGTAACTTACATGAAATGTCCGGCATTGGCAAAACGTTGTCATCGTCGACATCCCAACCATATACATTCTAGACGTTCGTAACTTTACCAGACATCCGGTGTGTTTTAATTAAATTCGGAGAATCAGGTACAAAAAGATATCGTCATTATTTCCTTGTCAGTAAAACAAACACTAATAACGTCTCCTTCCCACGTTCTACCATTATAGTTACAATTAAAAATGCAAATAAAGAACAACTGTTTTTAAGAAATAATATCTAGTGTTAAACTTCACGTCAAAACTATCCTTGACTCCTGAAGATTCTTCAGCGAATTCACCGCTTTTTCCAAACAATGCACTTCCTCACATTTCCAAAATGTTTCAAGGTTTCCTCAAACTAGTAACCACAACTTCTAAAGGTAAAAACCAAAAACACCATACATTTCCAGCTACGAAATGCATTAATTTTCAATATTTTCGTGTGCATCGCAATAATTGAATTCACATTATTTCGTATGGAAAACATACGAACATAGTTTTCGGCAGCCCCTTCAAAACGAATTGGTGCCGAAACCCGGTGGCATTAGAGCGTGCGATCAGTACCTGCGCGCTGGAGGTCGGGACGTCCCCGGCGTCGGGACAGGGCAGGTCCCGCGAGCAGGGGGAACAAGGGCCGCTCGCCTGTCGCGCTGGGCGGGGCGGGGGGCAAAGCCGGCCCCGGCCCCTTTGGTGCAGCACACGCAGACGCACACAGCCGTCCCCACACGTCCGCGCGCCTTCCGCCTCGGGCGGCTCGCCCGCGCTGCCAGGCAACGTGCCCGCGAACGCCGCCGCCACGCTCGGAACGATCCGGCGGCACTTGCCACTTGGAACGTGGGAGGCCACTTCCACCGAACGGGGCGCTCGGCACGGCTGACGGGATGCGCGCAGACGCGGCGCTGGGGACGGCTGAGGCGATTTGCGCGGTCGCGGCGCTGGGGACGACCGAAATGACTTGTCCGCCAGTGACGGCGGCGGCACGCGACGCGACGCTGGGGTCTTTGCTGGCGATGGCGACCGTTGCCTCCGCGGCCTCCCCGCAGCACACGCACAGGCACACGCCCTTGGCCGGGAACCTGCACACGCACCCCACTCCCCAACTCTCACGCTCATACAAGACTTGCTATCAGTTAAGAAAATATGCTTCAGAATAAATGTTATAACGACTACAACCACGTAGAAGGGCCGAAAGTGATCATATTTTGCCAGTGAATATGTGCTAGGAAGTCTTATAGTACGAAGTCACATATGTTTTAGTTTCCCCTGATTGATGACCAGCTTGTGTTGCACCAGCGATCAGCAGAATCACGAAAACTCGTTCACAGTTCGTCACATTTCCTGCCAATCACCAGTACATCACACGTTGTCTATCAATCAGATCCGAACATCAGATCTAATGATTCTATGGATGAAAGTCATATTACGAACTCAGACACATATCTGTCCCAAATTGATAAGCTACTTGCGTTGCGTCGGCGATCAACAGGTGCTGAAATCTCGATTTCATCACAAGGTGACCTGTCAATTACTTGTACATGTTACGTTGCCAGACAATTGTCAAGTGTAAAACTTCGTTACATGAAATTTCTTGTGTGTGCACTGGCAAAATTATCATCTTCGATATCCTAGATATGACTTAAGACTTTGTAATATTTCTGCTCAGGCATTCTGCACGTTTCACTTAAATGCGACGATTCGTGGACAAAGCACAGCGACATTATTTACTCGATACGTGAGAAATACTTATTGCCATCCTCCAAATTTTTACGGCAATAGTTTAATTAAAATTTTCCTAAATAAATAAAAAAACGTACAAATGTTTTAAAATATAAAATCTAGTTTTGTACGTTACTCTTAAATTTCCCTGATTCCTGAACAGTCGACGAATTCTCCGTTGATTCCAATCATAAACTTCCCTCACATTTATCAAGAGTTTTAAGCAGAAACTAGTAACCACCTTTGCAAAAAGGCAGAAATACCATAAATTTCCTGCTGTAAAATGTATTGACTATTTTTTGGGCGTCTGCCTAACAACAACTGGATTTACATTATTTCTCGTGGGAGTACTACTTTAGTTTCCTCCAGCGTTTTCCGAAGCGATTGGTGCCGAAACCCGGGGGATACTGGAGGGACGTGCAATACCTGCCCGCTGGCGGTCGAGACGACCCCGCCGTCGGGACAGGGCACGTCCCGCGAGCAGGGGGACTGGGGCCGCTCGCCGCCGGCGCTCGGGGGGGCGGGGGACGAGCCCGGCCCCCTCCGCGCAGCACACGCAGATGCACACGCCGTCCCGACACGTCCGCGCGCCCATCCGCCTCGGGCGGCTCGCCCGCGCTGCCAGGCAACGTGCCCGCGAACGCCGCCGCCACGCTCGGAACGTCTGGCGGCACTTGCCCACTCGGAACGTGGGACGCCACTTCCACCGACCGGCCGCTCGGCACGGCTGACGGGATGCGCGCAGACGCGGCGCTGGGGACGGCTGAGGCGCCGTGCTGAGGGAAGGGCGTGAGTTTGGCCTTCTCGCCGCAGCACACGCAGATGCACACGATTGTCCTTGCACCTCTGCTCGGCTGGCGTGAGGGGCCGCTCGCCGCGGGCCGAAGGGACGCCACTCGGAGCGGCCGAAGGGACGGCGCTCGGAACAGCCGAAAGGACTTGGCGCGACGCCACGCTGGGCTCCTGGATCGCGTACGCGTCCGGCGGCGTCGCGGCTTCGCCGCAGCAGAAGCACCGGCACACGCCCTACGCCACAGTTTGTGATTGGTGGAGCTCAAAGGCATGGCCCCTTCAATTGCAAACACATCTACTTTGGTCACCCTTCTTTTGTTAGAGGAGAAATTATTGTAATTGAGCGCCGGAAAACGGCCAATTTCCTATACAAACACTCCTACTGTAGGTCCTCTGATCTATATGAGGGATTTGTTGCTCTTTGAGGACACCAGGAGTCCCGAATTGGAAAAAATATAATGCACTAACAGAAAATTGAAACAAGAAATGGAATGTACCGTTGAAGAAGTATGGCACTCTTTCGCACGTATTTCATTCTATCTTGCAGGAAATTTAAAGGAAAAAACCGAGCTACTTTTAAGTAAATTTTGAATTGTCCCAGGGGATTGCATACCCCAAAACCTTAAATATGTTTTTTTTCAAAATTCGCCGATCTATGTGGCAGGTCAGACCGGCCGGGCATATTCTTTTGGGGGGAAAATTTTTTTTATACAAATAGTTTAGATACTAGTGTTCAAGACACCGACGGGACACGACATATGGAAGAGCAGACTGAAGGCGTTTCGAAAAAAAAAACACTTTTCGGTATCAAGGGGCCCCATAATGTGAATTTTCGTTAAAATTTCGAAATCGATTGTCCGCATCATTTCATAACTCTCTCTATACTACATATATACCCCGTTTATAAGTATACCAGAAAGTAGAAAACTTATACGTACGTAACCCGGTAAGCAAAAGAATTACTTTCGAAGTTCATATGAGTAAGTATTTGCATTATGTCTTATTATTATTATTATTATTATTATTATTATTAAAGTAAAATGTTACAAATTTATCCAACTAATAGAAACTATGCGTGTGTGTTCTTGAAATTTTGGAATTAGGTTAAACAATGCTTTGCTTACAATTTGTACAAAATGTTGCGCATCCTCTCTTTCAAAACCTTTGGCAAGTGTCGAGCAAGCACTTATCTCTGGTGGGCGAGCACTATCACATCTACATACTTCTCTTTTGCAAAGAAGCATTTAAATAACGAACGCCGCTACCGTTCTCTTCCTCGCCTCTATCTTAACTGAACTCTCGCAATTCCATCGAGG
>JAHLJT010002630.1:47575622-47595461 GCA_031308135.1 Acheta domesticus
TGCAGTAAATCTACATGGGACGAGGGCTTTACTTCCCCTAGTACGAAAATGATTTCTTGTGAATGATCTCGGCTGTCCGGGTGCGGCCGCGTCGAAGGCTGTGTTGCCGACTTTCGGCCATCTTATCGCGGTCTCCTCAGGGTTGGTCAGGGACAGGTCTGCGACGGATAGGTCAGCGCTCGGGTTTATGTATGGGTGGGGCGACGAGAAGGATTTGACCCCCTCCGATGTTGAAGTGCGGTCTTCGATTTGCCGGCTGTTTCAGCCAACGTACTCGGCCACCCACATATATAAAACCGAGCGCTTGACCCACTCCGGCGCAGACCAGCCCTGACGAAGATCACGACAAGATGGTCGAAACGTCGGCAACACAGCCTTCGACGCGGGTCACCCAGACAGCCAAGATCATCACATGACCCGGCAGCGGAAGCTACACGATACGAATGATTTCTTTTTCTCCTTCAAAGCGCACGTGAGGAATCGCGTCTGACCTCGGGCGCGCCGCAGGTAGTCCTCGTGCGGAGCTGAGCTGCGCGAGTTCGGCGCCGCAGCCGCTGCAGCGCCAGGCGCTCCTCGTGGCGCGCGCCGCCGACGCCCGCGCCGCCTTCAGCAGCCCGCGCGCCGCCTCCGCGAACTGCGCGCCTGCTGCTCCGCGCCCCCCCCCGCGCGCGCCGCAGCCTCCGCCGCCGCCAGCAGCCCGCGCGCCGCCTCCTGCCCCACGCGCACGCGAACCTTCATCCCTCGCTAAGCGCCCTTAGCCCCGGATTGATGATTATTCGTGATCCAGGGCGCGTCAACTACTTAGGTCATTAGACCCGTAAGAGTAGTACGTGTTGTTTCTCGGGAGGTGGTGATCTTTTTCCCAGCTGGATGGCGAAATCCGCTGCCGACCTACCGTCGACCAGTGGGATTTTACCCTCAACCAGGTATCTCCCACCAGCCGGAACAAGCTCTAAGCTTCCCGACTTGTCTTCCGGCATGTTGGCAGTGCAGTGCATGTTAGTGTAAATGTGTGTGTGAAGGGTTGAGGAATAGGACAAGGAACAAAGGAAGATCGCGCACAGTCCCTCGCTCGTTGTTAGGGTACTGCTCCGACATTCGCCTGTGGTGATCGGAGAAAACCAAGGAAAACTACGATCAGAGCAGCGGGCCGCTAGAATTCTCCTCCAGACAGCGACTGAATTCGACAAGCTGTCAAGCTAGTGTCGAAAATCCTGCCGCCGTCGGGACTCAAACCTAGGACTTCGCGGTCAGGGGGACTGCAGTGACATCACTGCAGAGCCATCACTGAGCCATCTCTCCTGGTCATTAGCCCGGAAGTGTAGCATGTATGTACTTGGCGCGACAGCCCGTGAACGGGCTCAGGCTACCGGCGACGGCCCGTCTCGCGGTCTTGGGTAAGGGGGTACGTGTGGTTAGCACTAAGACTTCCCCATGCCGTATTACCGGTCTTTCAAACTGAGAAAGTGAGTTTTCTCATCGTCGAATGAACCCGGGGCCCCATAGCGCAAAGCGAGCACTCTGACCAGGAGGTTGCCGCCAGGCCAGGACTTTTGACGAAACATGTTGGATAAAAACATTAATTGAAAGAAATTGTTTTTCTTTATATCATTTATTCCTTTAGGAAATTGAATTTACGACAAAACACTGAACGCCATTTAGTCGAAAAGACACGTAACAAATTAGGCTTATTAACTGTTGATTGCCCTAGTGCAACTTTTCCCCTTTCACATTCACAGTTGCATTTACATGACTTTATCTTTATTGTCTATTTCTTCTAAACATTACTATCTCCCTCCCCATGTAACCAACATACATTTTTCTCTTTCTCCAATACTTTGTTTTCCTTTACCTAAAAATAGCAAACAAATGATAGTCCAAGGAGTTATAATATTAGATGAAATAATTAGATTAGCACAGTTAGTGATACCCTTCACCTCAGCAACTTTTGATTAATGTCGATAGCAGTCGGCGTGCCTGTATTTTATTCTAGTGTGGTGTTATTCAAGCGAAGCGCGCCTCCGAATAAGGCGCGAGTTTCAGAAGGGAGTCGCGAGAACTTCGTAATAATGAATAAAATAATGCTCTAATTACGTCAATGAGTAAAATTACTATCCATCTATATATGTACGTCAATGTATGTCAATCGTATACGTATGTCAATCATTTTAACGAATGAGGATGAAAACATACTACTATATTTGACAAAATGTATTTCAAGAATAAGTCTCGAGAATGAGCTGCGTATTGCCATTTTCAAATTACTGGCGAAATTCGATAAACTGAGTGACAAGCTCATCCGTCTCACTAACTTTTCTGAACTATCAATATGTTTTTTTATGTTTCCTTGCAGTTTTCCTTACTTTGTCAAACATTCATTAATTCAGTTATTACAACAGTGAATAGTGCAAAACACTTGCAATAATTATTTTGCACACTAAGAAATATAATGAAGTAACATCACGGTCTTACTTTCACGAAAAATATTTGTTAATAACAATTTGTTTTTAGTGAGGGAAGCGTGTGCAAAAATGTTACCTGAAGGGAGTGACGGCAGCAAAAAGTTTGAAAACCACTGTCCTAAAGGAAAGCAGCATAGATTCACATGTTTTTCAGTTCATCATTCTATGATAAGAATCTGCGTATGATCGTAATCTCAACTAGTCCCCATTTCCCTAACAAATTGCACTCGCATCCTAACTGCGAGGTCTGTAGCACCACTTACCCACTCCTCTGCTTCGACTTCCAAATCTGTCTTCGACATTATTTATTCTGATTGAGTCCTGTCTGCTCGCAAATTTCTCACCACAATTCGACTTTCACTTAGAATATTTAAATATCACACCACTAACATTCCTCCTTGTCAAATAAAACTCTGGACAGGAAAGCTGAAGTCTGCTTTGGACGATTCGAAAGCTAAAGAATCAGTAGTTGACAATAACACCGCACGATGCACGTATTCTGAAATAAAATGTGTTTCTTCAATACGGTTGTTTCCATTATTTATAAGGAAGGAGAATCCCATTCCTTTTAAAAAACGAGAATTTATTATCTTCTGAAATTTGAAAGGAATGTATGCAATTCGCCATACGAAAACATTTGAATAAAATAATAGAGATGTTACGATGTTAGAACACACCGGTATCAATACTACCATTAAAACTAACGAACACACATGTTCTTCAAACAGCAGTAACACATATCAATAAACAATAGATTCTGCTCCTACATTTCTTGTACGATATTAAACTTTGAAAGCTCAAAACAAAATAATATCATGTTGCTTACATATTACAACAATCGACAAAACCAAAACAGGCCAATCATGTATTGAATGTTATTACTATCACGTTCGGATTTGGGAGAAAAAAATCGTGTTATATTTTACAATTATTTATAGAGCAGGTTACGTAAATAACAACGAAGACAGCAGCTAAAACATTACTTTTCGGCACGTTGGTTGTACAGTTTCTTACAAAACCGTTACTAGAGACTAATTATCACAACACATCCGGTACCAAGTTTCGTGAGTAAAAGTGTATTCAACTCCAGATTGTGACTAATACAGAACTGAAAGCAGAGTACTAAGAAGAATAAGACAAACAAAATTATAAATCCACAAGATAAAGAGTTCCAAATGTTCCCTCCAGGGGAACTCATTAGAAGCTCAATTTAATTATTGAACAGTGAAGGAACTAATGATTTGTATGTATACTAAACTCACAATCCATCTTAACATTAAAATCAACCTACAAATCTCCAACAATACTAACAGCTCTTACATCATCAAATGTTAGTAGAACACGGTCAGTGCCCAGCCCTATGTTGGGTTGCACTACATACATGTGGATCTTGAGCAGGTACTGAAGACGAACAGCACTCACAAGATAGATTAGTGAAACACAACGCGGGACCTCAATAAAAGCAAATCTTTACCAGCAACAGCCAAAAATGAGGAAATAATAAAGTAAGTGAATACAATAATGCAAAGCGTAGAATGTTAAACCACAGTGCGTTGCAAGACATTACATTGATAAATGTATAATACTTAATCCTTGAAACGATAGAGTAATCAGAAGAACATTTCAATAATAGAGAACCACAAAAAAATCTGCATATGCATGAGAAACGCAGAAAATACATAGAGATATTTCCAGAGAAGATATACCACGGTACTTTTCTCGAAACAGTATGAAATGGGTTTACTTTCAATACCACAAGACACTGTAAAAATATTACTGAAAAAAGTTACCGACTACCGAAAGGTCAGACAATATTGTGAAGAGGTGAGTGGTGCTACAGAATGACGCAGACTTTCCCGTATTAGTTTTCTACGGACTAGACTTCTCGTATTTCCTTGGGTCTCGGCTAGCTATTCATACTTGTCAGCTTCCCTCTATCGTCGCCCAAATTACACTTTTTCGACAATTTTCTTAATTTTTTGGTTTCCTAATGATGGAACAGAAATGTTAATTTTAGAATATTAATAAACAGTGAAACTTTGTCCTAATTGGCAATTTTCTTTGAATAATTTGGAGATGTTTTTATGAAAATGGCTTTTAAGCACTACACTAAAAATGCAAAATTTGAAGCTTTTTTTTCACAGAAAATTTTTTAGTTTTCGAACAACTTCTTTAGAACTCATTTGAAGTACATTAACTCAAAAATACAATAGTGTCTACAAATAGTTGGAACTGTGCATATTAACGGTGAGAGAGATCTTTCGAAAAAATTACATTCCTGTAATTTTTTAACAAACAAAAAATGAACTTTAGGCATATTAAAGAGTGCAATTGGCACTATACGTTCGAAAGTTTGAAAGAAACAATTTTGAGCCATTTATGAGAAAATTACGTTTGAGCGTTTCTGAAAATGCGGAATTTAATGATCATATTCTGGTGGCGTTTCGTTTTTCGTCATTGCAATGCCCCAACGTTCGAATTGGCGCATGCGCACAGAATCAGTAGTGGGTAAGTATACGCTATCGCGCTCCCCGATGAGCGCAGTCTCTAAAGCAGTGTTACCAAGGCAGATGCCACGAGTGTGAGTCCGGAGCACGAGTGCACGAGTTACCCCCCCTTACCAGAGGCAACGCAACCTAAAACGGCGGGATACTAATAGTTTCGTTTCCCGACGCTAGTTGCGCAGAGAGCGCGTGGTGGAAGCTACGGTGCCACGACGCGCGCCACTGCCACCAGTAGAACACCTTGACACATGCTCTATAGTTTACCAGGTCTTCGTCGGGCGGCGCGTCCCCGCAGAGGCACAGCCCTTCGTCGCCGCCCGCGGCGGGGGTGCAGGGCGCTGGGCGCCTGGGGGAAGGGCACAGCGGCCGCACGCGAGGCCACGCTGGGCTCCTTGCTGGCCACGGCGAAGGTCGCCGCCCTGCCTCCCCGCAGCACACGCACAGGCACCGCCCGTGGCCGAGAACTGCGCACGCATCCCACCCCCCAACTCGTAAACTGGTTGCTGTTAGTTGAGAAAATGCAGCACGCTTCAGAATAAATGTTGCAATCAATTAGAACACGTAGAAGGGTCCAAAGTTATCACATTTTGTCGATGATTATGCGACAGAAAGTCTCATATTTGTTAACATACACGTTATATCTGCCTCTGGTTGCTAAGCAACTTGTGGTGCACAGGTGTTCGGCACGTATCCGAAATCTCCTTGACTTCTTCAGAATGTGACTTGCCAGTCACCGATATATGATAACATGCCAACCAATCAGATGCAAATGCCACGTGTGTAACTTACATGAAATGTCCGGCACTGGCAAAAAGTTGTCATCGTCGACAACCCCACCATATAAATTATAGACGTTCGTAAGATTTATTAACAGACATGTTTTAATTAAATTCCGAATTCAGATACAAGAAATATCGTCATTTTTTGCTTGTCAGTAGACAAATACTAATAACTTCTTCTTCTCCTTCCCCAAGTTCTACCATTATAGAAAATTAAAAATGCCAATAAAGAACAACTGTTTTTAAGAAATAATATCTAGTATTAAAACTTCACTCAAAACTATCCTATACTCCTGAAGATTCTGCAGCGAATTCACCTATTTTTTCAATAATGCACTTTCCTCACATTCCCCAAAAAGTTCCAAGGTTTCCTCAAACTAGTAACCCCAATTGCGAAAGGCAAAAACCAAAAACACCATAAATTTCCAGCTACGATATGCATTAATGTTCAATATTTTCGTGTGTCCGCATCGCAAAATTGGATTAACATTATTTCGTATGAAAAGCAAACGAACATAGTTTTCGGCAGCCCGTTCAAAACGAAACATAGTTTTCGGCAGCCCGTTCAAAACGAATTGGTGCCGAAACCCGGGGGCATTAGATCAGTACCTGCGCGCTGGAGGTCGGGACGTCCCCGGCGTCGGGACAGGGCAGGTCCCGCGAGCAGGGGGACAAGGGCCGCTCGCCTGTCGCGCTGGGCGGGCGGGGGGCAAAGCCGGCCCCGGCCCCTTTGGTGCAGCACACGCAGACGCACACGCCGTCCCGACACGTCCGCGCGCCCTCCGCCTCGGGCGGCTCGCCCGCGCTGCCAGGCAACGTGCCCGCGAACGCCGCCGCCACGCTCGGAACGTCCGGCGGCACTTGCCCACTTGGAACGTGGGAGGCCACTTCCACCGATCGGGCGCTCGGCACGGCTGACGGGATGCGCGCAGACGCGGCGCTGGGGACGGCTGAGGCGATTTGCGCGGTCGCGGCGCTCGGGACGACCGAAATGACTTGTCCGCCGGTGACGGCGGCGGCACGCGACGCGACGCTGGGGTCTTTGCTGGCGATGGCGACCGTTGCCTCCGCGGCCTCCCCGCAGCACACGCACAGGCACACGCCCTTGGCCGGGACCTGCACACGCACCCCACTCCCCAACTCTCAACGCTCATACAATACAATATCAGTTGAGAAAATATGCTTCAGAATAAATGTTATAAACGACTACAAACCACGTAGAAGGGCCGAAAGTGATCATATTTTGCCAGTGAATATGTGCTAGGAAGTCTTATATTACGAAGTCACATATGTTTTAGTTTCCCCTGATTGATGACCAGCTTGTGTTGCACCAGCGATCAGCAGAAATCACGAAAACTCGTTCACTTCGTCACATTTCCTGCCAATCACCAGTACATCACACGTTGTCTATGAATCAGATCCGAACATCAGATCTAATGATTCTATGGATGAAAGTCACATTACGAACTCAGACACATATCAGTCCCAAATTGATAAGATACTTGTGTTGCGTCGGCGATCAACAGGTGCTGAAATCTCGATTTCATCACAAGGTGACCTGTCAATCACTTGTACATGTTACGTTGCCAGCCAATTGTCATGTGTAAAACTTCGTTACATGAAATTTCTTGTGTGTGCACTGGCAAAATTATCATCTTCGATATCCTAATATGACTTAAGACTTTGTAATATTTCTACTCAGGCATTCTGTACGTTTCACTTAAATGCGACGATTCGTGGACAAGAAACAGCGACATTATTTAGTCGATACGTGAGAAATACTTACTGTCATCCTCCAAAGTTTTACGGCAATAGTTAAATTAAAATTTTCCTAAATAAATAAAAAACGTACAAATGTTTTAAAATATAAAATCTAGTTTTGTACGTTACTCTTAAATTTCCCTGATTCCTGAACAGTCAACGAATTCTCCGTTGATTCCAATCAATAAACTTCCCTCACATTTATCAAGAGTTTTAAGCAGAAACTAGTAACCACCTTTGCAAAAGGCAAGAAATACCATAAATTTCCTGCTGTAAAATGTATTGACTATTTTTTGGGCGTCTGCCTAACAACAACTGGATTTACATTATTTCTCGTGGGAGTACTACTTTAGTTTCCTCCAGCGTTTTCCGAAGCGATTGGTGCCGAAACCCGGGGATACTGGAGGGACGTGCAATACCTGCCCGCTGGCGGTCGGGACGACCCCGGCATCGGGACAGGGCACGTCCCGCGAGCAGGGGGGACTGGGGCCGCTCGCCGCCGGCGCTCGGGGGGCGGGGGACGAGCCCGGCCCCCTCCGCGCAGCACACCGCAGATGCACACGCCGTCCCGACACGTCCGCGCGCCCTCCGCCTCGGGCGGCTCGCCCGCGCTGCCAGGCAACGTGCCCGCGAACGCCGCCGCCACGCTCGGAACGTCTGGCGGCACTTGCCCACTCGGAACGTGGGACGCCACTTCCACCGACCGGCCGCTCGGCACGGCTGACGGGATGCGCGCAGACGCGGCGCTGGGGACGGCTGAGGGGCCGTGCTGAGGGAAGGGCGTGAGTTTGGCCTTCTCGCCGCAGCACACGCAGATGCACACGTTGTCCTTGCACCTCTGCTCGGCCGGCGTGAGGGGCCGCTCGCCGCGGGCCGAAGGGACGCCACTCGGAGCGGCCGAAGGGACGGCGCTCGGAACAGCCGAAAGGACTTGGCGCGACGCCACGCTGGGCTCCTGGATCGCGTACGCGTCCGGCGGCGTCGCGGCTTCGCCGCAGCAGAAGCACCGGCACACGCCCTACGCCACAGTTTGTGATTGGTGGAGCTCAAAGCATGGCCCCTTCAATTGCAAACACATCTACTTTGTCACCCTTCTTTTGTTAGAGGAGAAATTATTGTAATTGAGCGCCGGAAAACGGCCAATTTCCTATACAAACACTCCTACTGTAGGTCTCTGATCTATATGAGGGATTTGTTGCTCTTTGAGACACCAGGAGTCCCGACTTGGAAAAATATAATGCACTAACGAAAATTGAACAAGAAATGGAATGTACGTTGAAGAAGTATGGCACTCTTTCGCACGTATTTCATTCTATTCTTGCAGGAAATTTAAAGGAAAAAACTGAGCTACTTTTAGTAAATTTTGAAATTGTCCCAGGGGATTGCATCCCCAAAACTTAAATAAGTTTTTTTTTCAAATTCGCCGATCTTTGTCGCAGGTCAGATCGGCCGGGGCATATTCTTTTGGGGGAAAATCTTTTTTATACAAATAGTTTAGATACTAGTGTTCAAGACACCGACGGACCGACATATGGAAGAGCAGACTGAAGGCGTTTCGAAAAAAAAACACTTTTCAGTATCAAGGGGCCCAAAATGTGAATTTTCGTTGAAATTTCGAAATCGATTGTCCGCATCATTTCATAACTCTCTCTATACTACATATATTACCCCGTTTATAAGTATACCAGAAAGTAGAAAACTTATACGTACGTAACCTGGTAAGCAAAGAATTACTTTCGAAGTTCATAATGAGTAAATATTTGCATTATGTCTTATTATTATTATTATTAATGTAAAATGTTAAAAAAATATCCAACTAATAGAAACTATGCGTGTGTGTTCTTGAAATTTTGGGGTTAGGTTAAACAATGCGTTGCTTACAATTTGTATAAAATGTTGCGCATCCTCTCTTTCAAAACCTTTGGCAAGTGTCGAGCAAGCACTTATCTCTGGTGGGCGAGCACTATCACACCTACATACTTCTCTTTTGCAAAGAAGCATTTTAAATAACGAACGCCGCTACAGTTCTCTTCCTCGCCTCTATCTTAACTGAACTCTCGCAATTCCATCGAGGGCTAACTGCTCTCCAGTGGACAGACATGCGAGAGGTAATCTCGGAGGGCATTTCGGAAACCATTTAGGAACAGATTGGTGCCGAAACCCGGGGAAAACTGAAGCAGGGGTGCAATACCTGCGCGCTGGAGGTCGGGACGTCCCCGGCGTCGGGACAGGGCAGGTCCCGCGAGCAGGGGGACTGAGGTCGCTCGGCACCGGCGCCGGCGCTCGGGGGACGGGGGACGAGGCCGGCCCCCTCTGCGCAGCACACGCAGACGCACACGCCGTCCCGGACACACCTTCGCGCCTTCCGCCTCGGGCGGCTCGCCCGCGCTGCCAGGCAACGTGCCCGCGAACGCCGCCGCCACGCTCGGAACGTCTGGCGGCACTTGCCCACTCGGAACGTGGGAGGTCACTTCCACCGAACGGGCGCTCGGAACAGCTGACGGGATGCGCGCAGACGCGGCGCTGGGGACGACCGAAATGACTTGTCCGCCGGTGACAGCGGCCGCATGCGACGCGACGCTGGGGTCTTTGCTGGCAATAGCGACGGTTGTCTGCGCGGCCTCCCCGCAACAGACGCACACGCACACGCCTTGGCCGGGACCTGCACACGCACCCCACTCCCCAACTCTCAACGCTCATACAATACAATATCAGTTGAGAAAATACACCAAACTTCGGAATAAAGGCTACGACAACAGCCACGAAGAAGGATCGAAAGCGATCACATTTTGTGAGAGAATATGTGCTAGGTGAGTCATATTACGAAGTCGCATATGTTTTTGCTCAGCTGAAAATCAGCTTACGTTGCACCAGCGATCCGCAGAAACACGAAAACTGATTCACTTCGTCACAATGTGACCTGCCAATCACCAAATTATTATACGTTGTCTGTCAATCAGATCCAAATGTCATTTGTAGAACATCATTATGTGACATTTCCCGAGTGTCCACCGGCAAAAAATTATCAGCTTCTACTTTCCTACGTCCTAGACATTCGTAACATTTAATTCCAGACTTACTGTATGTTTATTTAAATTCGACGATTCATGTTCAAAAAGGAACAACGTTTACTGCTGCACAGTCTGCTTCCAAAAATTTACCTAATTAAAATGGACAATTTTACTTAATAAATGCCAATCTAATGGGGCAAGAGAAAGACTCTCATACATGTTAGTTTCCTATATTTTCAGTCCGTTCTATCATTTTACATTCCCATATACGTACGTATATACGGAGTAATATACGTAGCATAAGAAAGTACGTTGCGTAGAAAGTTATGTAATGTTGCGCGAAAAACGGCGCGCGAAAAAATTGCGAGGCTGCATTTGTTCTTTGTCCTGGTTTGGAAACGTTCTGCCTCAAGTTTGCTCACGCATTCGCTATGACACTGTCCTGCAGAAATTTGATTAACTTGTCCGAGATAACGTTCAAGTAATATCCTCAGCAGATATCACAATCGCAGGGGCAGAATATGCAACGAAGACGCGTTTAATACATGAGAGTGCGGCGGGTTGCATAGAGCTTCTGTTCAGGGGAGCTTGTGTGCGACTGTGTATACCGCGATCTTCGTAACAGTGTCCTTAACAGAAATCAGCTGTTCACGGTTTCATCCAATAGGGAGCTTGAACGTCACCATAGTGACGATACTGTCGCGAAATATAAGCTGCAGATTGGATGGCAGCGAAACAGCTGATTTCTGTCAGGGACGCTGTTACGAAAATTGCAGTGTAGGCGCGTGCGCGCGTGTATTTATGCATATGAGATATTACTGAGTTTTCGGAAGCCCTTTCGGAGCAGATTGGTGCCGAAACCCAGGAGATACTGGAGGGAGGTGCAATACCTGCCCACTGACGGTCGAGACGACCCCGGCGTCGGGACAGGGCACGTCCCGCGAGCAGGGGGACTGGGGCCGCTCGCCGCCGGCGCTCGGGGGGCGGGGGACGAGCCCGGCCCCCTCTGCGCAGCACACGCAGATGCACACGCCGTCCCGACACGTCCTCGCGCCCTCCGCCTCGGGCGGCTCGCCCGCGCTGCCAGGCAACGTGCCCGCGAACGCCGCCGCCACGCTCGGAACGTCCATCAGCACTTGCCCACTTGGAACGTGGGACGCCACTTCCACCGACCGGCCGCTCGGCACGGCTGAGGCGCCGTGCTGAGGGAAGGGCGTGAGTTTGGCCTTCTCGCCGCAGCACACGCAGATGCACACGTTGTCCTTGCACCTCTGCTCGGCCGGCGTGAGGGGCCGCTCGCCGCGGGCCGAAGGGACGGCGCTCGGAGCAGCCGAAACGACTTGGCGAGACGCCACGCTGGGCTCCTGGCTCGCGTACGCTTCGGGCGGCAGCGCGGCCTCGCCGCAGCAGAAGCACCGGCACACGCCCTACGCCACAGTTTGTGGTTGGTGGAGCGCAAGGTACGCCCGCTTCAATCTTATTGTAATTGAGCGCCGGAAATTGACGAATTTCCGACACAAAAATTCCTAGTGTCGGGCCCTGGTGACGAAGAAACGAATAAATCTTGTTCCTATATATAGTAAATGATTTCCTCTAACGCGTGTTGTAGCCATAATCCTTGTTTTGCTGGTCCTTTATATCGAAAAAAGATTGACGGTCTATCCGTCCTTGGTCCACGTTTGCGCGTACACCTCCTCAGCGATTTGCTCCAAAATTGATATCCCCCAATCAATCTGGCTAATGTCGCGGCCCTTTGAACTTGATATATAAAGTAGGTACTTTATATGAAGCCCCTGGGACATTTTCAAAAAAATTGTTCCAAATTCTTTGATTAAATTTTGTTCTTGGGTAGCGTAAATGTCGCTTACGAGAATGGAGCGGATCACATTTCCGGTGCAATCGCTAATTGTTTTAAAAATTACAAAAGTTCAATTGTTTTCGGCGTCTTCCTACAACTATAATATTCAATATACAGAGTGTTTCCTTAATGAAATCTGTTCTTTGTAGACAGATTTTGAAAAAAAATGTCATGTACAATATAGACAAGAAACACCATAAATTTCCTGCGGTAAAATTTATTGTCAATATTTTGGGGCGTCTACCTCACAATTCGATTTCTTGTGGGAGTATTACTCCAAAGGAATTGGTGCCGAAACCCGTTGTGTACTGGAGGGAGGTGCAATACCTGCCCGCTGGCTGTCGGGACGTCCCCCGAGTCGGGACAGGGCACGTCCCGCGAGCAGGGGGACTGGGGCCGCTCGGCATCGGCGCTCGGCGGGCGGGGGACGAGGCCGGCCCCCTGCGCGCAGCACACGCAGACGCACACGCCGTCCCGACACACCTTCGCGCCCTCGGCCTCGGGCCGCTCGCCCGCGCTGCCGGGCAACGTGCCGGCGAACGCGGAGGCCACGCTGGGCACCTCCGGCGGCCCGCGCCTCGACGCCGCGCTCGCCACGGCCGACGCGTAGGGCCCGGAGGCGACGCTGGACAGCGCCGACACGAACTGCGTGTCGGAGCAGGGGTCGCCGGGCACGGGCGGGCACACGCACACCATGGACTCCGGGCCGGCCGGCGGCTCCGTGCAGCTCACGCACACGCACACCTTCGCCCACACACCGCGCCCTCAGCCGCCTCCCCCCTCACTCCTCACAGGCGGTTACTTTCCATTTTCTTTACGTTTATTTCAGTGTTGTCAAGGTCGATGCCACGAGCGGGAGTCCGTGGCATGAGTGCCACGACGAAATCGCACTTCCACGCAATTCATCACCCCGGCACCAGAGACACCACCCCGATTGTAAAATGCGGGGTTACTAATAGTTTGAACGTTAATTTGAGGCCTTTGGCCTTCATATTTTTAAATTTGAAGTGCAATTCGTCAAGTCTCAATGAAATCCTCTTTCTTTAGAAACATCATTTATGAAGATTGGTTGCGTGTGAGAGCCGCAAAAGGAAGATATATTACTGGAATATTTTTCTGGTTTATTTTATTTCAAACATTAAATATGTTCATATATATTAAACGATGCGTGACAGAAACGTTTTATGACGATTTTGGAAATCATCTTCTTTCATCCTGAAGGTATGAAAAAAATGTTTGTTCCCTAGGACCGATCGCGGGCTATCTCGGACGAAAGATTGTCAGCAGGTCGTGGGCTATCTCGGAGGAAGGAACGTAATTGTCAGCAGGTAATGGGCTACCTCCGAATAATGAACAAAAGTATCAGGTCGTATGCTAACTCGGAGGAATGAACGAAATTGTAAGCTGGTCGTGGGCTTCCTCGGAGAAAGGAACGGCCACCTCGTGGGAACGACGTGCGTTACCCTCGGAGGCGGGCGCGGCCTGCGAGACGGACGCCGCGATGGCGGCCACGTCGACGGCTCCGGGGGCGGCGCCTTCCTGGCAGCAGACGCACACGCACACGGCGGAGAAGCGCTCGGCGCGCTCGTAGCACTCGGTGCACACGCACACCACCGACGACGCCGACGACGACGCCGCGCTCGCCAGCACCGACGACGCCACGACCGCCGCCGCCTCCGCCGACAGTGCCGACGCGCCCTCGTGGCACACGGCGCACACGCACACCTCCGACGACGCGGTCGACGACGGCGTCGACGACGGCGACGACGACGGCGACGACGACGAGGCGGCGGCGGCGGCGCGGAAGGCCGGGCCCTCGTGGCAGATCACGCACACGCACACCTCCGACTCCGTCGAAGTGGTGTCCCCCTCGGCCGACACGAACGACTCCACGGACGACGAGAGGGAGCCCGGCTTGGGCTCGGCGGCGCCGCCCACCTCCCGGCTCGCCGCCGACGGCGTTTTCGACGGGCAAGGCACCAGCGTGCCCGAAGCGGTTCGGGAGCCGCAGGGCAGGCTAGCGGCAGACGGGCTTTTGGCGCCGGCGGGAACACTGGCGGCGGAGGGGGAGAGGGCCGAGCGAGCGGCGCTGGCGGCCGAGGGGGTTCTGGAGGGGCACGGAACGACGGTGCCTGAAGCGGTTCTGGAGCCGCAGGGCAGACTAGCCGCCGACGGGGATTTGACGGTGATTGGAACACTAGCGACCGGAGATGCGGCCGAACGGGCAGCACTCACAGCCGAGGGGGTTTTGGACGGGCACGGAACAACTGTTCCCGAAGCAGTTCTAGATCCACAGGGCAGGCTAGCAGCCGATGGGGATTTGACAGTAATCGGAACACTGGCTGCCGGAGATACGGCCGAACGGGCAGCACTGGCAGCCGAAGGGGTTCGGGATGGGCAAGGAACTACTGTGCCCGAAGGGGTTCTGGATCCGCAGGGCATGCTAGCAGCCGATGGGGTTTTGGCAGCAATTGGGACACTAGCAGCCGGAGATACTGCTGAAGGGACAGCACTAGCTGCCGAGCGAGTTCGGGATGGGCAAGGAACGATACTGCCCGAAGGGGTTACGGACCCACAGGGCAAGCTCGGACCCGATGGAGACACGGCTGAACGGGCAGCGCTGGCAGCCGAAGGGGTTTTGGATGGGCAAGGAACCACTGTGCCCGACGCGGTTCTCGATCCGCAAGGCATGCTGGCAACCGAAGGGCTTTGTACGGCAATCATTGGAGTAGTAGCAGCCGATGGAGTAACGGCTGAACGTGCAGTGCTAGCAGCCGAAGGTGTTTTGGACGGGCAAGGGACGACAGCGCCCGACGGTGTTCTGGATCCACAGGGCAGGCTAGCAGCCGACGGGGCAGCTGATGGGGTTTTGGGAGCAATTGGAACACTAGCAGCCGGAGATACGGCTGAACGCACAGCACTAGCAGCCGAAGGTGTTTTGGACGGGCAAGGAACGACAGTGCCCGACGGTGTTCTGGATCCACACGGCAGGCTAGCAGCCGACGGGGCAGCTGATGGGGTTTAGGAACAATTGGAACACTAGCAGCCGGGGATACTGCTGGACGGGCGGCGCTTGCGGCCGAAGGCGTTTTGGACGGGCAAGGAACGCCAGTGGCGGAGGGGGTCCTGGACCCACAGGGCACACTAGCAGCCGAAGGGGCTTTGGCAGCTACCGGAACGCTGGCAGCCGACGCGGTTTTGTACCCGCTCGCCACGCTGGCGGCCGAGGGAGCTTCCTGGGCGCGTAGCTTGGAGGCGTCGAACGTCGGAAGCGGGGCCGTCTCGGCGGTGATGCCCTGGTGGCTGGTGGCGGAGGCGGTGACGGAGACGCCGATGGAGGCGGAGTACGTCTCGCCCTGGATGGTGGCCTCCACCGACAGGCCCAGGTCCATGTCGAGCGCCGCGGACGCGGCCACGCCCGGGGCGCCGGGGCCGGGCGCGCGGGCCAGCGCCGCCTGCGACGGGGCCTGCGGGCGGGGCGGCACCACATTGCTTCGCGTTTCTTCAAATTTCGCGCCTCACCTCATTGACGTATATTCTCGAATATAGCCCGCCCTCGAATATAGCCCGCCCTCGAATATTACCCGCACCCTAATTTTACGGGAAGGAATCTCGAAAAAAGGGCTTGCTTGATACGATTGCGATCGTGCGACATCTAGCGGCACGACCGAGAAAGACGCGAAATGCCGTGACGTATTCCAGCGGACCGTGACCCGCCACGTTATAAAAACCCGAAGTATAAACCACGCCTCCATGTAACCACGTGCAACACGCTTCAAGTTCGCAGTAACGACCCTGACGCGGATATTACACGCACCCCAATTTTCAGCTAGTAATTTTTGAAAAATATATACGGGTTCAATTGGAGCATTTACGGTACTAGCGTACCTGTGAGCGAACTCTCGCATGTTAAACCCCACCCTTCACTAGTTGTTTTTGTTAATAGTTCTCCTTCAGGCAGTATCACATTCCACAGCCATACCTTACACGATTCGTATTGGCCCTTTTATCTATCTGATTTGATTTGAATTATTTGGTCAAAAAAAACAGTGAAAACTGTATACGACCTATGGGGGAGAAGATTATTTGCTCACGTTTTCTTAAGTTCCACAATCCCTTCCTAACGTTTTAACTATATATATGATAGTTGAAAGATGAAAAAAATATAAAAAGATACAATAATGAAATTTTTAAAAAACAAGATTAGCAACATCTGAAAAACTAGATTTTTTTCCCGAGTTATAGAAAACATACTTGCAACGGTAAACGAAATGCAGATGAAATTTTCCTGCATTGATAGCAAAATAGCAACTCACCCTCCGCTCTGCTCCTACCTCTAAAGGCAAAAGGAATGCTCAACAAAACGTGCGCATAGTGAAGTTACATTTACGTCCAGTAGCAAAACAAGGGGCCATCTCAGTATTTGCTCAACGGAATCAGGGAAACTGGACAAAAGCCTGATCGAGGCGTATTAACATCATCAAAGAAATTTGTCTAAAATGAAATTTCACTGTCAGTGACTAATCATTTCGTTACACTACCAAGCGTGGAAGGCGTGGAATGTCAGTACCACAAGGGCACTTTCCGAATTCTTTAGCAACTTGTGGCACACACGGTTACGCAACAGAGGCTCGTTGCTTAACCCGTTGCAAACTGGGGCCGGGGCCGATTCAAGTAAACGAAAATCCAGAGAATGAGGTAGAAACGATAGAAAAAGAGCACGGACTTACCAAACATATGTTTAATGGAGGTTAAAAATTATCAGCACACTTTTATCTAAAACACACCAATATGTATTTATACTGTACGTATGCTAGTTTGTACACGTCGGTACAAACTAGTCGCCAGTGGCCCTCAGAATGCCCAGGGCGGTCGCTAAGGCCACTTCCTCCCTCCCTCTTCCCCTCTGCGGGCGCTCCGTTGCTGAAGGCGGGGGTTGAGCGCAATGCACGCGATCGCTGCGCGAGAGAATGCGAGTAGCATGCCTACTGAAAATAGCGATTTATCGCCTACAAAACAAAACTTCATGTACTACGCCCAACAAGACGTTTCGTTTCCCAAGTGCAGCAGCAATGGCGCTGGGTACGCACAAACGCGCCGAGGGAGGCCCAGAAGCGCTCGTCGGCGGGGTCGCGCGTGGGCTGGCGGCCGTCGGCCGCCGCCGCCACCTCCTCCAGGCGCCACAGGGCCTCCAGCAGCAGGCGCTCGCACCGCGCCCACCTCCTGCGCACCCCTCCCCTCACTCGCCACACGCTCTCCCAGAGGCAAATACAGGGAGCACCCCCCCCCTCCCAAGGCCTGGAGTTTTCTCTTGTCACCATCTTTTTTTTTATTGGCAAAATTGATTTAAATAATTTTTATTTTTAGTTTACAAATATAAATTTGCAAAGGAATTTTTATTTTACAAATATTTAAATTACAAAATATATTTTCAAATATTTCAAATAATAAATATTGGATTAAATCATTATTTAAATCAATGATTTAAAATCATACCAGCCTTATTTCATATACATCAATATTGCTGCAATATCTCGAATATTGAATCATACTAAATGAAAAAAATACTATATTACAAACACATGAAAGTATTTTACTGCCATCAGGAGGTTGGTGCGACCTAACTTCGAATGGTAACGTAAGTAGGAAGTCTATCTTCGCCAATAAATACCAACTGCACTATCGCCCAAAAAATCTACTTACATGAACATAAGCATGCACGGAAACAATTGAACTGTGTCACAAATCGCAATTCAGTTTAAATCATAATTCACTTCAAATCGACAGTTCAGTTCATTCATTTAAATCGCAATTCATTTAAGTCCTAATTCAATTAAGGCCTAGTAAAACCGGGTGAAAAAGATAAGCAGATAAAGTAAAACAAACCGTATTTTCTTGTTACTGTTTGTAGATTACGTTGATCAAATGTTCGCTTCAATGTAATTACCTAAATAACGATGTTAAATTGCCTAACTGTCTACCTCCATTCAATGAACAAAAATTACAACGAACTTCAATTCTGAAAGCACATCAAACGCAAGAAGTTCTCCTAGGAACCATGCACAAACAAACATTATGTACAGTCAGACAAGCAAAAAAAGCCTATTTGTAAAAGATAATTTGTAAGGCATCCTATAAATTATACACTTGTATTTCATAATTACACATCAGAGAAACACATCACAAAAATCTACTGTTTTTAACATTGATGAAAATGAAATATAATCTCCTACCATGCAGTATTTCTGATTTCAATCATTTGAAGGATTATAAACTTCAAAAGGTAAATAAATCGTATAAAAGCAATTTTGTGAAAATCATAACACATTTTCTTTATTTCAAGTATCTGTCTAATGAAACGTAGACCATAATATCTTCAACAACTTTAACAAAAATATTTAAACTACCTTTTTAAAGCAAGTATTTTGTAGTCACTTGATTGCTGCCACAAAAATGTTTCGTGTAGCCCACTTGCGTCGCATCACCTGTGCTTTTCCAAATCGATGGCAAGAGGTCAGCTTTTCAATTGACCCAATGCAATGCACAACTTTCCAATGACATTTCTGCACCACAATTGGCACAGAAAATTCAATCCGACTGAGCCCACTTGCATTAACCTGGCGGGTTATCGCTTACCTCACTATGACTAATGTGCATGTACTTAACCTTTGACAATGATGAAGTGATGTATGTTTAAAATGAGGCACAAGTGCATTTACACCATTTTGGCAACTACGGTTTCTTAAAGCCCAACCTTGTCTAATCATTGCATTTCATTCATTTCATTACTCATTGCCATTCTCAAGCACCAAGTTGTAACGCAGTGAAATGATGTCACGCACCGGAGACATTTTAGTCATTAATCACTTAATACTTTTTAACAAGATTAGTCAAATTCCTCTATAGTCCGAACGAAAATCATTAAAACGATAACATACTTTTTGTAAACAATGAGTTCAGCTGAAACATTTTTCTCTCCATTAGAAATAATATTATGATGATCAATATTAAAAAATTTGTCAATAATTGAGCATACAAAACTCCTGATAAAACACTAAAAGAACAAATACACAATTATAGAACAATATCCACATGTCAAAAAACAGCATTCATCAAAACAAAAAACATGATCTGTCAATGATGACAAGGTCAACAAATTTATGCTATGACAATATAATACAAAATACATCTGAATAAAAATAGTATTTGTTTTTGTAGTACTCACCGCCATGCCTTTATCCACAGCATCTCTGTCTGCCCCGTCAGGCTGCAAGGAAAACATTTAATGACATCTAAAACTCAAATTTTTGAACAAATAGATGTCCAAAACATGAAATTCCCATAAATATGTTTTTTTTTTTGTATTATTGTCATTACATTTGTTTTAAAAACTTATTCCTGTAAAATTTTGTAATGTCATGATGAGGACCATCATGATGATATGCAATATCCGGGGGCAAGAAA
>JAHLJT010002630.1:47596461-47625169 GCA_031308135.1 Acheta domesticus
GAGATGAACGACGGTCGGACGGACCGGCCGACTGATTCGATCGATCGACGGACAGATGGTCGGACCGACTGATTGGTCGATCAATCAATCGATCACACCGTTCTGACCCCACCGGCACCCTCGAAATATGCTTCCGAGGGTTCCGGACTAAAATGACCGAGGGGCTTGTTGGATAGGGATAGGCCGTTTTGAGAATAATAAACAGTTTTTTGGTACTACTCGCAGACATTGATCTCAGGAATACTTAACTCTATTCCTTTACCATATTTAGTTAAATTATGAATAAAAGACAGCAATGAGCGTTTGTTGACAATATTTGATAGTACTGATGACAAGCGTGGCTCTGTTATGCTTCTAGCATCGTGATACTGTCGTCAAAACTTCATACCGCCAATTCATTTTGCACATAGCCTCATGAGGACAAACAAAATCATGCGCCGAGAAAATGAAAACAATACATTTACATTTATCTTTTTACTAATTTCATCTTCACACTATTCTACCTTACCTCCCACTCCCTCTGGCATTAAACATGCTCCAATCCTTATTTTCTTTCAGGTTACCCTCTTCCGAACTTCAGAAATTCTGCCTGGTTTAGGTATTAAGCTAATGAAATGAGAAAGCAATAGTTTCTCTTTCCGTTTTCTTTGACCTTCATATACTTCACCTAAAGTCCATTGTCACTACCTTACAATAATTTTGCCCCGTACTTCCGTCGTCACTACACCGGTGAAAAACGTAATTTTGCGTAATGTGGTTCTAGAGATACTATAGACTCCAAGAATTAATTCTGCATCAATAAAATGAATAAATACAACTATTTGGAATAAACAACGACTGTTCAGGAAATCGGGAATTAACCACAGATTTATTTCCACAAAATTATTTATTTCATCGACAGGTTTTAGACAATAAATATAAGAAACAAAGCTAAGCTCAAGATATTTCATTTTCTGATCGCATTATTGGAAAAATCGAAAGAAAACTTAACGTGTTACAAAATCTGCATCATGCAATAAGCGATTCCATACTTGTGTAGCACGCGTCGTTCACAAAAACAACGCTACATAAATGCCAAGCGCAAGCATATCAATATTATCGAATAACGTTCCTTCACCTGCTGCGAATCGTCAAATTCAATTCAACTGACTTAGTGTTACCACTTTTGCTGGCCCACCAATACGGTTGCTATCATGTTGGATTCCTGGGTCCAGGAAAACGTGCGAACATCTATTACATTGTTCACTAATGCCAACTATACATTGTTCATAATGCCAACCTAAACACTATCACGAAGTCTGTAAAACATTCTTACGGACTTCATGCTCTCTTTTATAAACATAAAATGGCCATTACAAAAACTGATCTTCTGAATCTCAATACATTGGCAACACTGTTCACGCGCCATTTAAAATGTTACTAATGTGCTCGACTTAACAGAATCCTTCAAAATAATACAACACGGACATTAAGTAGAGCTTGAATCATAAGGAACGTAAATCCCCCGCGTCAATAAAGCTGTTAAACCACGTGTTATTACAAAACTTTACACAATATCTTAAATTTTTTGTTAAGTTCCAAACTCGCGTACACTGCCATGCACATGCACCTTGAGTAGGCAAAAAAGCTTCTATAAATAATTATATAATATAGTTCTTCTTGTTTTTGTCTTTTTTTTTTACATACACTTTCTTCTTGGTTTTTCTTTCTTGACGCATGAGCGTGTGTCATCAAAATGGAATATCTCACGGTATTCGCCAGCACTGCTCGGTAGTCGCGATCACGCGACCCCTAGCGGCACAACTGGGAAACGACGCGAAACCGTGAGATATTCCATTTTGATGACCTCCTCCCCTCCACGCGCCAAGAAAGAAAAACCGAAGTAGGTGGCGACCCTCAGGCGATCACTTTCAGTACTCAAGATGGCCTTGGTAACTGGCGCTCTGTTAACTTCGAAGCAACAAGACCCAGGATGGAAGAGGACTAGATCCAGGCCATCCAGATCCAGTTTACCAATCAGTGCGGCGATGGCCTTGGTTATAGTTGATTTGTATTGTGCATCGAAGAAAGGAAGCGTATTCAAATTCAGTACATGAAACTTATTTATTGGATTCAGATGATGAGACACATGTTCCTGATGTCTTACAAGAAGCAGAATTTGCAGAGTCAAAATTATTGCCAAGCTCATTTACAAGAAAGAAGACCAAAATTTCTGCAGAGAAATTACAAGGAAATGTGAAGTCTTTCGGAATAAATTTTAATAAATCAAAATCCTACTAGTCTTCATCACTTTGGAGTTACTATTCTAAACTGAAAGCAACTTTACATCTTAAAGAATTCATTGACATGTCAAAGTATGAACATATTTATTTGGAAACATTGATAGCAATATATGTTAAATGATTGAGTTAATATTACCATTTACTAATACTGTATTGTAAATTGATTCACATTTGAAGCGACTGAATGAAGCCTACATGCCAAGAAAATCTAAAACCATTACGAAGCGTGTTAGAATAACTATTTATGGATACAGATGCATAAATGTCTCTTATAATGAGAACATGTATTATCATAATACAGATACATATGTTACAAGTTTGTTTGACAAAACCTGCTACATGGAAATTGTACATACTACTTACATGCTCCCTCAATTTCAAGGCTATATAGTGATCAGTCATATAACCCATAACTAACAGCACTTATCATGTTTGCCATTGGGAGGAGGCTTGGTCAGTAAGACAGTGATGTGTTTCAACTTAGCATGAAAACTGGAGTAGCCTGTAGCCTATTCCAATTTTCCAGCTCTGGATTTAATGACAATATCGCCACACGGTTGGTTGACTGATTCCTGTATTTATTTCTTGTGATGAATCTTTCTTTTTTCAATAATGTCATTTTTATTTTCATAACTGATCGTTCTGATTGGAGATAAGCCCACTATTGGCATCATGGGAGACTCACGTTCTGTACGATATTCGACAAAATTAATTTCAATCTGATCTTTACTTGTGAATTTCCCCATTTGAGTGGACATCCTCGTTTCCAGTTTTTACCTTTCTTGTTCTTCCACATGGTCGTTTGGTTGTAGCAAAGTCATTGACTTCAAGAGGTTCAGAGGAATTTGAGTCTTCACATTCTAGAGAAGTAGATCCAATACTACTTCTGTCTAAATATTCTGAATTGGGGTGTACTTTAACCATGTTGGTGAATTCGTTTAGAGTCCCTAGTTTATTTTGTCTTCTTCGGATGATTTGTAGTCAAACTTGTCCAGAAGTCTTATATCGCATGAAATACGAATTGCTCGTTCATGTGGTACCCACATACGATATCCCTTATTGCAATCACAATATCCAACGAAGTTTCGCTTATACCTTTGCATTCAAACTTTGCCAGGTGTCTTGTCTACAACATAAACCTTGGTTCGGAATGCACGGAGTTTTGAGATGTCTGGTCGTTTCCCCTTCCATTTTTCATACGGAGTCCCCTCGGGCAAGCTCTTCGTAATGCACCTGTTTTGAATGTAGTTCGCGGTCGCTATCGACATGCGTCTAGCAGCTTCGACGAGAGTCCGGTTATTCCGTTCAGCGATCCCGTTCTGTCGAGGCGTGTGCGGCGTTGTCAACAGTTGTTGAATTCCTGCATCTTTAAGAAGCGTTTCCATTTTCTCATTCACATATTCCTTCCCGTTATCGAACAAAATTGCTTTGCTTTTGTAACCTGTTTGGTTTTCGGCAAAATTTTTAAATTCAATACTTTTTCAACAGCTTCTGCTTTTCGCAAATGAAGTAAACTTGGCACCAACGACTGTAATCATCTACGAACGTGATAAAATATCGTTTACCACCTTGTGAGTATGTCTCATAGGTCTACATATGTCTGAATGAATCAGCTCCAGGGGTCTTGTCGATGATTCTTCGCGTTTATGAACGGAATTCTGGTGATTTTTCCTGTGAGACATGTTTCACATTTGGTCAAATGAGTCCTCGAATGTCCAACAACATCTTGGCTCTTGAGCATCAGTTTCATGTCCGTGGGGTGGGATGTCCGAGTCGAGCGTGCCACCTTCTCATTGAATTCTTGATAGCTGCTGTTTCCGTATTGGCAAGTTGGTTGTCTTCTTCCAAATAGAATAGGTTCCCAATTCTTTTTGCGTTGAGTTGTAGACTATTGCATGTTCCTTTTCGAATGTCACACTCAAGTTTTGATCGCCGATTTTGGCAACTAAATTAAATTATTGTTCAGATAGGTATATACAAAGTGTTTTTCAGCGACACTCCGTCACATACATTTCCCTCTACTGAGAATTGTACGTCATCCCTCGCCTTTACTTCTGTAATAGAATTGTCAGAGAGTGTTAATTACTTTCAGTTTTATAGGCGTGATCGAATACGTTTTTGTCGTTGCATATGTAGGAGGTACAACCACTGTCAATACACCACAATTTACCTGTGTGATATGACTTCTCATTGGAATTTTCAATAGACAGACACAAATAACCCTTTTCAGTGTTGTTTCATGTGGTTTTAATGAATTTCTTCTTCAGAAAACATTCGGCCTGTCCTTTATTGCCGAAATTACATTTTATTTTCAATTTCGAATTCTTTAGTGTTTGCTCGGTTTTGAAACTGCCTTTGACGTCGTCTCTAGGTTTCTTGAAGAAGCGTTGATTAGGCCTCCCAATCAATGCTGTTGTCAACCCACCGTCGTTCTTCAGTTTTCGAGCGTTGTTCTCTTCCAAAATTTTTACCTTGAGCGTCTCCGCGTCCGGCACATCGTACCGAGATTCTATGGCACATCGAAAGTTGTCGTAACTTTCAGAAAGGCCGTACAACATCATGGTCAACAAGTCTCTGCTGATGTCCACATTCATTGTCTGCAATACACGAAGTCTACCTTGAAGACTTCGTGCTGCTTCGTGGTACTTGTAGACTTCGTGCTGCAATACATCCACAGCATCTAAGAATCCAGCAAGATGTTCATTTATATTGTCACCGCCTTTAATTGTATGATGCGTAAGGCGTTTCAATAACGTCGCTTTTTGCGCGGGTCCATTTGATGCGTATATGGACTTCAATTTAAGCCATACCTCGCGTGATGTGACACAAGTTCTAACTTGTTTTAATTCTGACGGATTGATTGACAAATCAATTCAGCTTTCGCTTTATGTTCGGGGTTGATCCAAGCTGTCTTCAAGGCGGGTCCAGCTTCTTAGCTCGGCGGCGTTACCGGTCGGTTCTGAAGGTTAGGGAATTTCTCCAGAAACAAATCCCGATGTCTCATTTATTATTAATCAAGTTTCGGCTTGTATAGCTCACGTATCATAGTTATCACGTGATAACATTTCGAGTCATGTTGGGTGCACCATTTACGAGTTCGCTTGTTGACTAACTTTTACGTTTTATGACAATTTTGAATATTGTCTTACTTTTTTCGTTTTCCTAATCTTCTTATCAATGCGAATCGCAAGTCCTGGGCCCATAACCTGTTAGAATAACCATTTATGGATAAAGACGCACGACCGACTCTTCTAATTAGAACATGTATTTTCGTAATACACATGTTACAAGTTTGACAAAACGAGGACACATTCAAAGAAAAACTCAAGGTGACGCAAAGCCGTCTGCAATTCAAATAGCATGGAAATTTTACACACTACTAACAAAGCCTGAATTCTACAAATTTATAAGAGAAGCTTGTGATGAATTTTTATTGAAGAATGTTTTTTTGTTTTTTAACTTCAATTTGTATAATGGAATGCGCACGAAAGTGCATAAAAATGTAATTAAGGTTCTTTGCTATATTCTGTTACTGTCTTAGTTCTTCTTTTGCATCTTTGAATACAATATCGTTCACACAGTTCACCACACAGGGAGCACATGCAGTCTTCTTTCACTTCATAGTGATGAAAGGTTGTGCATGTATTGTGATGAAACCCATGAATGCCAGTCCTGTGATCATGTGCCGTAATTCCTGACAATTTACAATTTTGTACAATGAATGGTACAAAATGAGCACTGAGAATATGCAAGACTGAGGTACTGTTTTTGTAATTAAAATTCCTGACATCAAAACATACGGAACAAATTTTCACTATTGTTGATAAAGAAAATTAAGTTTAATTACTGCAAATACTGAGAAAATACATATTTTTACAATCACCTTCAATAAACTATAAGCATTTTTGTTAGCTTTCGCAACCAGAAATGTGTCATCATCCAGAAGGGATAAATTCTTTTGGAAAGTTGCCTTTAATGAAAGACAAATTTTTAAAACTGCCAAATGAGAATACATGAAGTGGACCTTGCTGTCAATGCTTGGCTGCTAGTTTCCCAACAGATGCTGGGGCTGATTTGTTAACATTAAAATGGAATGGTGTATGGAAATCCAACTCAGTGGCAGAAGGGTACATTGATAAATCTGTTACAAATAAAATTGGAATTTCCAAAAATTTTACATATAAATCATGTAATTGAGGAAACGGCTGTGACAATTACAGTGCCTCCACAAGCATTTAGATGAACTCGAAAAACATATTAAATATTTCCGAGTTCAACTTCAATAATTTAAATAATGTACAATAAATATTTGCCTCATGGCTAACTCTTGGTCAGCCTGCTCGCTTTCCATTATGTGACTCTGGGTTTGCTTCCTGTCAAGGAAACACTATAGTGTATGCTTTCCTTGCAATGTCCCAGTGTATGTTGCTGTGTGACGATGAGAAAATTCACTTCTCAAGTTGAGAAAACCAGAATATGGCATGGGGATGTCTACATGCTAACAACATATACCCCCTTAACCCATAGTCGTGAGGTAGGGACCAGTAGGCCTGCACCCATTCACTGGCTGTCATGCCACATACATACATACATACATACATACAATAAATATTCCATGATTAAAGAATAAGTAAATTCATTAACTTTTATTAATAATTTTTTTCCTTTTTCTTGCATTATTTGTGGTTTGTTTATGTACTGTTACTTTAATCCCAGTGAACAAAAAGATATACTTTAACAAAAGAAAGTGTGATTACAGTTGCACTTTAATCACTTTAAAAATAAAATATTTATACCTTATAAAGAGAGCAAAGATTATTGTTTACCATGGAAGAGTTACGTATCTATTTATGTATAAATTTAATATTTACATTTGTACAAGGTCTTGCCAAAAATTAAAACTTTTCTGCCATTTGATTGTAATTATTGTTGAGGACAATTTCAAAACAAAATTATGATGGTTGTGGTAATTAATCTTTGCTTGTTCACACTTATACCAGACCAGAATCAAGAATTCTATGTTCATAGTGTACCTCATACCTATTCATTTACAAGTATGTATTTAAATTGCATAGGCAGTGACACTGATTATTTTTATAAAATATTTGGTCAAAAGAGTCAATGTTAAAAATTATATGATTATTAATAATTGTTAATGAATTAATTCTTACATTATTAAATTAACAATGTAAAAGTGGACTTGTATTCTGTAAATTCAAAATAATTAAATAAATTACGTACTGTTTTCAAGCTCCTGAACTTTTTGCTCAAAGTACTGACGCAGTTCTTCCATTTCGCGTGTACGTCTTGCTTCTAGCTGGGCCAGCAATTCTCGTAAACGACCGGCCTCTGCTGCATGCTCTGCTTGCCAGCTGTTGAGCCAGTTTCCTGTACTGATCTCTCTCTGCCTCTCCTTCAGTAGAGTTGGTTTCTCTTGAAATTTGATGTGTAGATGCCATTTGCTTTGTTCGTTCTGCCACAGGAGCAAATGCAGCATCAAGGCGTTCACTCACCACTTGAAGAGCTTGCTCTGCAACTTTGACTTTGCGTTCCAGCAGCTCTGAATAAAACAAAGCTTTACTCACCAAAACAAACTCGTGCACCAAAATATTGTATCATCAAAATGAAATAAATATATAAATATGACAGATAAAATTATCACCGTATTATTATAATCGTATTACCATATAAAATATAATTAAATATGATTTTTTTTCCCATTTGGGTGACTGACACTCCCAAAAAAAATAGGACTTTTCATAGAAATTATTGCCATTTAGGTATGTTATTAATAAGAGAATTGGAGACAGTTTATGATCTCTCTTGAAGGGGACGTGCATAGCCAGCACTCTCAAAATCAACAAAATTAAAATATTGTTACCAACATCACATACATCTTTATAAAAATCTAATAAGAACTGTCAAAATTTTGGACTTTTTAGATAACTATATATAACAACATTTGCTTGGGAAGTGCATTGCTGACAAAGTTTTCAAAAAAATGTACAGTCATCAATGTTACATACATTTCGTAAGTCTAACTCAGATATTAAGAGAATTGAAGTTACAAGATTTGACCGCTACAAAATTTGTCTAAATACAGGACAATGAAATGAAAATGTTTAATTTTATAGAAAAATACGAAAGTTTTTTATTTCAACTTCCAGGATTTCTCAAAAAGAATGTGTTTGAATTAGCAACTTTTACCCTCTCAGTGAATGATACTACCATGACATTAAAAAAATTGCACAGATTACTTTTAAATCCTAAAATGGGAAAAATTAATGGCTCAGATAGTACAGCTTGTTCTGAGATATAATAATTTAATGTTTTTAAAAGGTATATAATCATACATTTAAGATTGTTACTCTTCAACCAGAAGAACATTCACCATTTACAATGCTCCTAGAAAGAATTAAAATAAAATGCTACCTTCAAACTTCAAAAATAATGTATTAGATACTGACTACAAAAAGTGCAGAGTTTGTACTTGGAAACAGTATTAATATTATTTGTTATTCTATTGCAATTCATAGTTTTAATTATCTTCTGAATAACTTTGCTTAAAAGTTATTTCTGAAATGTCCCATAGCATTTGAAATATATTCCTGCCCTTTTTCACATTAATCTTGCTTGTTCATTTAGTCTCACTTAACCCAGTGAGCAAATGTTGAGATGGACCCTTGTTTTGCTCCTGGATGTAAATTCACGCATTTTGTTGAGCTCTCTTTGTGCTAGTTGCAGAAGCAAGGCAGGGGTGTCTTTCGTCAGTAATACTTTAAATTCAAATCTATAGTTAATATGGTGATCCAAATAAGCGTCTGATTATTTGGAAGTTTTCAAATGTTGCCAGCCAGGCGCAATTTATTTATAATTCAACTATGAAGTAAAAGAGAGGGATAGGGAGTACATTATACAACTCCCTTGTAATTAAAGTTAATTAATTAAGTTAACTTAATTAATTATTTAAGTTGATTAATTTAATTATTTAAGTAAAAAGGTAAAGGTATCTCTGCAATTTCACACAGGCCGATGTGGACCACAGGGGAGGTGAAGGTAGGGCTCCAACTATTCATCCCTGATAGCACAAGAAGGAGGTTGTGTGGCAAGCACTACGCACCAGACACCTTTACCCCCAGGAAAGATCCTGGTACTCACTTGGAAAGGAGGCTGAGTCGACCCCAGAGTTGCTCTGAATGGAAAGCACCAGATAATAATCCCAGCCTATGCCAGGATTCAAGGCAGGGTCCTACCACTGAGCCACTGTGACTCCAATTATTTAGGTAAATTAATTAATTATTTACATTGCCAGGTTAGAGAACTCACCCTCTGCTCGAGTTGTCAGTTTCTCCGCTTCTTGTAGAAGCTCTTCCAAAGGCTTGGAAGTGACAGAGTCACGTGTGCCTGAACCCTGTGACTCTGGAGAATCCCTCAGCAGCTGTAAAGCTGTGGCCTCCTCTTCCAAAGCCTTCTCCAAGGCTTCCAGCTGAGAGCTCACTTCTTCCTTCCAGGCTGATGCCCAATCCTTCGTCACTTCCTGCATCCACAGCCAAATTAAAACAATGCTGACCCCAAGAAAATCACATATTGTCATCAACAAAAAAGTGTAAGAACATGAGACCACAATCTTGGGATTACATCATTCAACACAACAATTTTTGCCCAGATCATTTGTTTACATTCAATGTTATCTTCAGGTAAAATTAATTTAACATTGTTCAATGTGCAGGATTCTAGAAATAACATTGCAACATCCCAGACAGAAATTCAGAAAATGACAGGAGTTATTGCCCTTACCAAATCCAAGTTTACAAGATTATTTAAAATTATATTAGTAAGGCTATCAAAGTTTAAGAACACATGATGCTGTTAGGAGTCTTCTTCTTCTGCACTTCATGGATTAGGCTTGAGCCTGTTCCGTCTTCATAAGTTTTCCTTCCATCGTTTTTTGGGTCTGCCCACGTCTCTCCTTCCAAGCGGTTGATAGAGTAAAGCTAATTTAGGTAGTCTTGAGTCATCCTTTGTGTGTGTGTTGATAACAGTTATTTCGATATTTAGTTATTTTGCTTCCAATTCCTTCAGCATTTAGTTTTTCCCTAACATTCTCATTACGAATATGATCTTCTTTCGTGCAGCCTAGCATTCTCCTCAAAACGTCATTTCAGCGGCCTGAATTCTACTTAAGGTTCTTTGTGTTGGTACCCAGCTTTTGCTTCCTGTAGAAGAATTGGAAGAGCCATAATCTTATAAAACTTTATTCTTGTATCTTGTCTTTCACTCTATTTACATTATCAAAGGCTTTTACAAAATCTATGAAAGCTATGTGTGTCTGCTGATTGAACTCCTTTCTTTTTTCTATTATTTCTTGCAGTATGAATATATTGTCTGTAGTTGATCTCCCTTTTCTAAAACCATTCTGTTCTTCACCAATGAGAGTTTCTGAGATACATTTTAGCCTTTTATTTAATATTCTGAAGTACAGCTTGTACACTGCATTTAAGATACTGATTCCTCTGTAATTATTACAATCTTTGCGATCGCCTTTCTTGAATATGGATATTACTTTAGCAGTTTTCCATGATTCTGGTATTTTGTTAGTTTGCCAACAATAAATTATGATGTGTTGTAGTCGCCAGTGGAGCATCATCCCACCATACTTTAATAGTTCTGCATTTAGGTTGTCTGTTCCAGTTGCTTTCCTATTTTTAAGTGCTTTCAAAACCTCTTGGATCTCGATTATTGTTATGGGATCAACTTCACTGCATATTACTTCGCATGTTTCATGTTGTGCTTCATTTTCCTTATACCATAAATTTCTATAGTGCTTAATCCAGTCTATCTTATCAATTACATCTATTCTCACTGTATCTTTTTCTTCTTTGTTAAGATGTTTAAGAATCTTATAAGCAAAATTTTGTCTTCCATGTATATCATTTTCTATTTGGCTTATAAATGTATCCCATGCATGTTGTTGAGCTTGTCGAATACCAGTTTTTGCTAAATTACGCTTTTCCTTGTATCTTTCTTTACTCTCCTCAGTATTTTGTTGTAGGTGCTGAAGATAGGCTATTTGTTTGTTTCTTACTAGGTTTTCAATCTCACTGTTCCAAATTTTCAGACCCTTTTTACTTCTTATTTCCTCTTTCTGCCTATAGCTTCTCTTGCCGCCTTTTCAATGCAGTTTTGCACATTATTCCATTCTTTTTCTATATCATTCTCAGTTGGTGTTTCTAGTAAGTATTTCTGCAATCTAGTTTGGTACAGCAATTTTATAGTTTGGAGTAATATCTAAAAACGAATTAAGAAAATACATGAAACTAAGTCTGTTATAAAGCAATGTCTAGGAGTTATCTGATTTGTCCCTGTTTTTCAAATTCCTAGTTTCTCCCTTGTCTTGAATGTCTGCATATTTGCTTTTCATTTTATATTTGCTTATTTATATTAAGCAACTCACCCTAAGAGCACTTGTGTACTCAGAGTATAGAAGATGTTTCAGCTGAACAAGCGCAACTTGGCTCGAATCTGCAGAGTGGAGTTGTACTGCAGTGCTCACATTCAAAAGAAGCTTGTAGCGACTTCTTCATTATTCTCAGTTAAAAGGGCTGAATGCTTCTCCTGAAGACAATGAAACAGACAAGAACAGTCAAAAAGCAATTTTTTTAACATCTATGATTAATTACTTTAATAACAATAACAACAACAACAACAACAACACCACAATAACAACCAATAAAATAAAAAGAGTTTATCTTAAAGGCTTATACCCAGTCACAGTTATTGAAGCATAACACATCTAAATCACGCCACTAAAGTGAAGTTTGACCTCGAGAAAAAGGTTGCCTGCACACTATCTCTCTTTTCTTTTTCCACTTACCTCCAGTTCTTGTAGTGTCTTAAAGTGTTCTTTTTCTAATGTGGCTCGGAGGCATTCTAACTGCTGTTGATGATGCGAGGTCAACGTTGCCACTTCTCTCTCCATAAGTTGCTTATTCTGGCTCTATTGGAAGAAACAACAGGTGGTGAATTCAGTTAAATAATCACACAGAGAAGGTGCTTTTAAAAACACTTTCAAACTATTATAAACTAATGTAAATGATACTTAATCATTCATTGTGAAGCTTTATTCATTCAGGGCTCTGAAAATCAGGTTCTTATTGAATTAGGGGTCAATGATAATTATTTGCATACATCTTCATTATACTAAGATCGAATATTATAATTGAATATTTCATTACACTAACGTTGACTATTTATATTAAGAACAGTATACTGTTTATTGAATTTCACAATAACACACATTACATAGTCAGCATATAGGTATGTTTTTGATAATGTCATCTACATTCATTTACATTTCTGAACTCTAGGTCTCAAATACAAATTATCATTTCACTATGCTATAATTCAAAAGATGCACGCACATCTCTAAGTATTATAATTTATTTTCTTATTACATATTATTTATAATCAATTATTTCAAAATTAAAGAGCATGATGCATGCAAATAACAAAGATGTTTGAAGAATAAAGAATTTCACAAAGAATTCTCACTTATAAATATTTGCTTTTAGTTTAATGCTGTCGTAATCACATCATTTGAATAAAATTATACATTAAAAACACATTATCGAATTACATTATCCAATCCAATGTAACATAGGCATATCACTGGTTTATTCATGTTGAATTGTAAGGATCATTTTCAAAGTAGTTTTCTTTTGCAATACCCAGATTTCTAACCTTCTACAATTATGTACATGAGCCAGATTATACAATGAAACAGACAATGAACCACTTGTTCCCAATTGAGGTTACAACCTACTTTCTAACAAGGATTCCCCATTATGTGATTACAAATTTATGTGGAACTGTCTGAATGTAAAAGTATAATACTCTCAAAGGCTACGCTTATCCAACAATGGGCATTGTTATGTTAAACATAATCACATGATCTCACAAAAAATTGTAAACATAAAAATTCTAAAATGTGATAAACCATTTTTACTACTTAATTCAAAATTTTTCTTTCTAATCGTTCACTTAAACCCTTAAAATTATAAAAACATTTACAAACGAAACAATGTAATGTATATCAATCTATAAAACAATGTAAGGTTTCATGGCCCTTGTTAACTTTGCTGCCTTTTGCACTGCTGGCCAGTCATCGTCAATAACACACAAGGAAAAGTCTCCAACCTTTACTCCTCTGCCTGCCAGAGTTGCAGGCTAAATGTCTAGGAGGACTTCACATAGACTACAGCCAATCAGCCCGGAAAACAACTTAAACAAAACATATTCTGGCAAGGAGACATAAATGAAAGTTCATAACCAGAAGGACAGTAAAACCATGTGTTACAGCCAATTGTGAACTTTTACAAACGTCCCAAATATTCCAACAACTGCATGTTTAGATACATGCAACCTAGTGAGTCCACAATCATCAATTCAGGAAGCATTATTCTGACATATCTTGTTACAACTGCAAATGTGAAACTGCATTAGGCTTTCAAACATAAGAAGTACCTGAAGAAGAGTAGTTGTTCCAGCCACCAGTTGTCGCGCAAATTCCTCAAACAAATGCTTAAGGACAGCAAAGAGATGAGCTTGGCCTTCATCCAGACCCGAGCAGATGGTCTTCAGCTCCTGCTCATATCTCTCCTAAAAACAAAATCACTGATATGGACCTCAATATGTGTAGAGAGGTTAACCCACATTAAAACAATCTTAATGAAAAAGAATATGGACAAACCAGTCAAAAAGCAAAAGAATTGTAAATGACCGGGATTCTTTTCCATAACTAGCAAAAATTACTGCTTTCCATCAATTTATTTAAATACATCAATATAACAATATACTAATTCCTACATGGCCGTTTAATTGTAACAATGACTTGATTTTGAAAGAGAATATCTATCATTTGTATCTTGCTTTTCTTTTCTTTCTTTTTTCCTTTCTTTTTTTCCTTCCTTTTCTTTTTTTTCCTTCCTTTTCTTTTTTTTCCTTTCTTTTTTTTCTTTTTTCCTTTCTTTTCTTTTCTTTCTTTTTTTTCTTTTCATTTCTTTTTCTGATTGTAATAACTTATATTTTCTGACTGTTTTGCTCATTCAAATTGTGAATATACTGAGTTACAAGCAAAAAAAGGCCTGATTTATTACTCAATATTTTCCCTTTTTTCATAATGTTTTTCCCTCCATTTTCCATATTTAGCCCCAGAAAAATTTTAATGCAAACAGGAAATGTTATAGTGGCGAATTGCTGGTGATGTTAATTAATACGTTAACCTGTTAAATTTTCTATATTTTCATTAAAACACAAAGTCCTTTCAAGGTCACATTTGCATGACAGCATGGGGGATGCTCTTTTTAGCTTGAGTGCTTCAGCATAGAAATTTAAGTCGAACGAAGCTTGCGATTCAGTGACTGTGTTCTCCTCTCTTGCCAGCTTGCGAGCTCGAAAGGACTTCCTGTCCTGTTTTAATTGGAGTGAATGAGTAGGGATACTCCTGTTACAGATTACTGACCAGTAAACAGAAATCTTTAAACATGCCCAATAAAACTACACAAAGTTTTAGACATTTAAAATTGTCAACCTATATTTTTTATGACTTTCAATAGAATTCAAACACTGAGTAGACAACATCATGAGAAGATCAGAAATATCACACAGGAGAGCTGTCATTTAAACATTACGATTAGAATTTTCACTTGTACATAATGAAAATCTCAACTACATAAATTGAAGTTTCATTCATTTATTCTCCGTAAGATAGTTTCATTCAAACCTCCCATACCACTAAAGAATATTCATATCTTTATTTCTGAAATCACTCAGATTGTGGATGTATCAATTTACAAGCAGAAAATGGGCAATATTACAATATTTCTGACAAAGTTGTTTCCTCCATTCCCCACATTTAGCCACATGAAAATTTTAATTGAAGCTTGATTTCTTTGTCTTATTGAATTCCTGTCATCCAAAATTGCAATTATTTCTATTCATTATTAACACAGAATCCACATTATTTTCCAATAAATGCTTTCCTTACAATATTTGTGAATTAAAAAATAAAAAAAAAATAATAAAAAAGAAGGATAGACAGTAAATTTTCAATGTCAAATTCAAAGTTTTTTTAAGGATTCTCAGGGGAGAAAATTATTTTTAAAATTTTGCATTTGTTTTTGTATTTTTAAATGTTGGTAGGAGACACTTAATTGAAATTATTCTGAATACAATAAAAAATAATTCAAACGGGTCAAACAATTGATTCCTGGGAATCAAACCCATCTCCAGGTTTACACCCAGCTGTTCTATCACTAATTTACTGAATGACCAATAAATAGTTCCATAGGCCTGGAAGTATTGCTCTAACTTCACATTCAATTATCACTACTCTATAACCTTACTGGATAGGATTCTGTCTTGTAGCAACACAACTTAAAAAATACTAATGCGCTTCATTTGTTTTTAATGAAAACTGTCTTAACAAATTTTCACTGATCCTACACTTCATTTTAATTAATATTCCAAATAAAATTTTAAAAAGTTGATTTTCAGGAACAAATGTTTTATACTAATAATGAGTGTAATTCAAATCTCTTCACTGATCCATTTACAAAACACTTTTTGGTGTAAAAGCAATAAGGAAATTTGATCTACTGACTGGTCCAAATGAGTGTTACAATCATAAAGATCAATTAGGGAATCAAACAAGATCACTTTATGCCAGTTAACATGTGGTCAGAAATCTCTTATAAGGAAGTTACAAATGACATATGGAACCCCAGTTTGGTAGGCAATTAATTCTGCACTGGTGTTTGGCAGTTACAGTTCCAGGGAACTTCAAAAATTGAGAGGTTTCATACATGAACCAAACAAGTCCAAAATTCCATATTTTGAGATATTTCACCAACTAATTCCCTGCAACTGGCACTATCGGCCAGGGACACTTCCTTTTGACAAGAACCAAACACATTGAAAGAGATAAGGTGGCAAACAATCATAAATTCATTACTTTCTAAATCATTCATTCCACATTATGAAGTTTTTCAAATTCGCTGCAGTCAAAGCTGAACAATAAAGATACAAATACTCGATATTGTCTTTGTCTGTGGGCAGCAACTATGACTTGGTGTACCTGGCATTAATATGTGAATTGCCTGTTAATATAGAGGAAATGCAACTTTGTTATAAGAAATTTCTCACTGAATGTTTATTAGCAAAAACTGATCATCTTCAAACCCCTTACATGCCCTAGGAGTTTGTAACATTTATTCAAAGCTACTCTGCATCACGTTCAATAGTTTGTTGCTTTTTCTCCCTGTTCTTTTACCCACATTAACACATTCTTGAAACAATTTACCAAATCATCAATATTTTCTTGACTAAGTATTTAAGTGCAAAAAGCAGGCTTGTGCTAAATTTCAACCTACCTTTGCTGCAGATAATTCAGTTGGCACATGGCCAGCATTGCCCAAAGTTCTTGCAAGATCAGCGTTTCGCAGCCGCTCTAGCTCCTTCTCTGCACTCAGAAGGGCATGCTGCAGCTTGGCCAACTGCCACAGAGCAACATAACAGAGGCTTCATGCATTTCCAGGGCACAAAGTGCACATGCAGAGACAAAGATATTTGCACTAAATTGCAAACATTAAAGCATACGAACAAGTGCTAAAATAAAAAATTAATTTAATTTTTTTGATATCACTTTCAAAAGAAACAGCACATGCGAAAAAAAGATGGGTTAAATTTATCATAAATTTAATTAAAACCAATTATAAATACAATTAAATTAAAAAATATTATTTTAAAAAATATATGTTTAATCACAATTAATAAATAATTTATTACCATTTCGTGTTTGCAGTACTGGCAGGCAATTTATTTTCATTGGTAGTTTTCTCCTTCAAAAATTATGTATTTTCACTTTATGTAACTTTATTTTTAAAACTCATTTATTATGTAACTTTATTTTTAAAACTTCAGATCATTTTCACCGCGACTCAAAATTAGTAATTTTTCCAATATTAGAATATCAACCCACCAGCTTCATGCAACTTTAAATGTAATCAGGTCACATCTATATTCTGCAGTCAAATTTGCTTAGTATAAACTATTAACAGTAAAACATTACAAACATTATTTCATAAAACCAATAAAAATTTCAAATCAAATACAGTAATATTTGTCTAAAACGGAAACTGTACAAGCCCGAAACCTGCCTTAACCAGAAAATTTCTCTGGCCCCTGAAGTTAAATGGCATTTTATACAGCATAAAACACAACCTGTCCAATACAGAAATGGAACGGTTTTTCATGCCCTGCAATGAAAAATAAAATTACAAAATGGCAGTTCCGAAAATTTAATGCAATTTAGAGAAAAATGCAAGATTCTCTTAATGGAATGATTGCGCATGAAAGTTTGTTTTAATTTCTCTGTCGTGATAAATGTTTCAGTCATGGCAACCGCACAGTGAATGAGAAGGGCTTCAGCTGTCGGTGTAGATTTCGACCTTGGGGTAGCTTGTCTCTCAAGGAGTCAGCTGTAGGGGAATTTCCTCCCACTCAGTCCTTGAGCATGGGAAGATGTACAGGCATGACTCCCATGGACGCATCTCCCGGCCCCACATTGAGATTCGTCACCCCTCGGCCAGAGACACCTTAGGTAGAGGCCATGCGAGGGTATCAGGAAGACATAGTACTCTAGTCTGTGATGCACAAGTTTCACAACCAGTTTAACAATGATTGAAAAAACTCCAAACTTTTGCAACTTCAGAAAACATAATTGAAAAGACGTAACTAAGACGGAAAACCAAAAACCTTTAGATGTTGGAAAAAATTATATTGTTTTAGTGTACAAGTTGTGAAGATTATCCTTTTAATTGTCAGAAATATGTTTAATATTAATTTATTTGTGTCTTCTTCCATGAATAAGACATATGTTAATATATTTTTATAATTATAATAAAGTCATGTAATTTATTACTTTCAGAACAGAAAATCAATATAAGTCATAAAATGGACAACCCTGCATAAAACAGAAACCTCCTTAAACCAGAATAATTTTTGTCCTGATCGATTCCAGCTTACACTGATTTTACTGTAATTTAATTTATCAAAATTTGTTACTTAAACAAGGTATTTATACTTCCAAATAAATTTAAATTAATTTTCAAATAGAAAACAATGGTTCAATATTTTCATGAAATGGTTTAAAATTTCCCACACTGAACCAAAGAAAATGCATTTAAATTTTCCCCTGATTTCAAATTCCCTGACTTTTTCACACTTTTCAACTCTGCTGACATCCTGCTTTTGTTTCTTTAATATCTTATGAACTTGCCTTTCATTTTCTGAAGCATTTAAAGTGTATTTTTTCCTAAAATATAATCTTTGTTTAAAAATATAATAAGTTTTAATTGTACTTTTGTTTATATAAGTTATAATTGTCCTTTTACCTTAAATAGAAGTTTTTTTATTAATAAATATAATATGTGTATATTTATATTTATATTTAGAACATGTTTTGTGAAACTGACTTGCTGTTCAAATGTTAAAATATTGTGCGAGAACACACTAAACTTCCAAAGAAACTGAATCTAAGTATTGAACACCTACTCCAGACTTTCTCCTTAAATAATTACTTTTCAATAATCAGTTGGACCAGAGCGAACACCATGTAACTCACCACGAACACTATGTAACTCACCATTTTAATAGCGAAAACAGCTTCGTATGGGCACTCAATTCCAAACAACTAGGCCTGAACTCTGGATTAAATCATACAGGCCTGGCACTGCACGTGGATTCTACCATCGTTAAGTGTTTATTAATAAATAAAAAAAATTAAAACCATTATGAATTTCTTTTATCCCTTTGCAATTGCACACAGGCCAATGTAGCCCATAGGGGAGGTGAAGGTAGGGCTCCACTTATTTGTCACTGTTAGCACAAGGAGGAGGTTGTGTGGCAAGCCCAATGTTCCAGCCCCCTTTACCCCCAGGAAAGATCCTAGAACTCACTTGGAAAGGAAGCTGAGTCGACCTCAGAGCTGCCCTGAATGAAAAGCACCAGATAAAAATCCCATGCTGGAATTCAAACCTCTATGATTAAACTACACAAAATATGAAATAGTGAATTTAATTTTACACAATTCTGGGATTCTACATGATACAGAAAGGGGAACCCAGAAATGTTTAAACCTCCTCAAATGCAATAGAAGACCCAAACAGAACTCATTTTGTAATTTACAACTAAATAAACGTTTTGGGTAAAATGCAAACATATTACAACTGGTGCAAACCACCAGTTGTAGATTGTGCATACACCTGCTGACTTCTTTGAAGCACAATGACCAAATTTCTACATTTTTTGTCTTAAAAATGTATGACACCCTTTAATTGTCTACATAGCAAAAACATGTGGGTTTTCTCTGATATGGTACAAAACGGCCATTTTTGGTAGCATATCTTGTAGAGAACGGGGATGTTTGTCAGCAACTCATATAAATGGTCAACATTGAGTGCAACTATTTTAATTTTCTTCAGATATTACTTTATGTGTACAAAAATGGACATGTTGTAAAGTTCAGGTTTGGCCCACATTCCTGACTGATTTTTTCTCAATCTAATGAAAATCAATAGAATCTTGAAGAGAAATCGTATAAATATAGCATTCAATTTGGCATTCCAAAGTGAGATAGCAATTCTTAGCAACATTCTCTGCTTGATAATTGGAATTTCACTTGGTAACAACTCTACATTAACGTAAGTACCAAGTGTGAATTGATTGTATCTGTTGCAAGGGTCTTGAAACTAACAAAAATGTTCCACTGCAATAAAAAGTAACAATAAGACAATAACTTCAAAATATTGTGGAATCGTCAATCTGGATGGCTAAGAATGCTGAGTCAGTGCTTTGAGCAAAGGGTCACAATCTCAATTCCTCTACTGGACACAGATCTTTGTCCCTCAACTTTTGTGTTGCAGGGTGTTCTTGTGTAGAGCCTCACTTAATGATAACCCCAGACCCAAGGAACCCACAACAGTGTTAGTGTATAATGTGGCTCAGGATTATCCCATTGGCTTGCTGCAGGTAACTGGCATTAGCTGTCACAACAAAACAATGGTAAATGTCCAGATCTGAAGTTTTATAGCCAAAATATGTGTTGCTAAAATAATTTTTTGTTTCAGAGTACAATTGAGTTGAGGGCATTTTATTTGTTTGCTTGTTCTCACTCAAATGTTTAATTATCAGGCACCGTAAGTTTATCAGGCAAAGAATCACGTTCCATTAAAACTTTGGAATTTCCTTTACAAAACCTGAAATGTATTGTATTTTTTGATTCTTCTGCATAAAGCACACATTTTGAATGCTAATAAAATTACTATTACAAAATGAATATTGTTAAAAAGAAGCAAAATTGTAACTAAAAACTTTACACAAAAATAAATTCATCTAAGAAACGTGACGTTGCATGCATTATTGCAATAAGTCTGGGTCAGGACACACATTGAAAGAAAAAAGAAGAAGAAAACGTCCATGCAGAAAAAAGTTTTATTTCACTTAAGTGAAGAGATACATTGGATGTGAGCTAATTGAGCTAAATGAGCCCAGGCCAAGATAAATCTCACCACATAAGCACGCCAGATCACAGTTATGATTTTGTTAATATTGTTATTATCAACAGCATGAAAAACTGCAAGTGAAGGCACAAACACTGAGACAAAGAGTGCGGCTAATGGTGTTATGGTGTTATCCTGACCCAGACTTGAACAATTTTCAGCAAAATTTAAGAAAAAACAAAAAAACATCACAGCCCTCTGCATACATTGCATGCTCATAGCAAAAAAAATCATTTCCTTTTCTCTTACATTAAATAGAGAATTTTTTTTAAAATAGAAAAAGCAAACATGTGCTCAATGGTAACTGCAAGTGGTATACAACTCATTCTACAGTCTATCCTCCCTATCACAAGAATGACATGCTTGTTCTACAATACACAGTATATATACAATAAAATAAAACAAATAAAAGTAAAAATGATTAATAAAGCATGAACATGACATACATCCTAAACTCCAAAATGAACAACGTTTAAAGGCAGGCAAGAATGACAAAAAAATCACTATGGAAAAGAGTGGGTAAAATATTTCTTAGATGATTAAACTATCTCAAAAAGACTGGGTTCTTACTATTTTGGTTTTAAGTTTTAAGAAGTTGTCTTACTTTTTTGTGTGTGTGTTAACTTAACACTAGAACACCCAACCATTGGATTTACTAAGAACACACGCAAGCAGTCAGAATGTCTGCTGATGTTTTATGTCATGTAACCAAATCATCTAATCTAGAATACTTTCACTGATTTTTTTTTTGTAATATACAGTCGTTTCTGAAAGCTTTTCCTGGTAGACAATACCTATAGTTATCTGTCCTTAGATATTGATTGTTGTCAGAACAATTTTTTAGTGCGAGTGCAAATGCCTAAAGGTCATCATATTTTATGAAAAAGCAACATTTTTATATGAATCATCATCAAGGATGCTTCAAAATCAACAGAGAATTTCCCTGTTGCATAAGACACAGCCAGTTCTGACACATGGTATCACAAACTTCTTTGAAATAAAGAAATATCCGAATCAATGCAAACAGTAGCTAAAAGACATATTTGGGAAGCTTTTCATTTGCCTCTTTGTATTTCATGGCAAGATACTTACATATAACTATAACGCTGATGTGACTAGAATATCGATAGTTCAAATAAGTTTAATTCAGTAGGAATTATCTTTCATTATTCTCATGCTCGATTTTTCATAATTCAGTAAGATAATATAAACAAGACTGATCTAGAAAAGCATGGCTCTAGAACAAGACATCCAGCAAAGTAGTTAGGCAAGTCATCAATTTGACATCTTTTGGATGTTTAAGGACACAATGAAAACAACTTAGGTGTGATGAAAATTTTCAAAAATTTCAAGTAATATCCATACCATAAATTCATGAAAAGCCACTAGTTCTAAGAGCTCTATTACTCATTGTTCAAATGCGAACAATATTTGAATATGACGTAGCTGTGAAAGCATTGGCATTGGGCATTCTAGTGTTCACGTACTATACCTTTTCAACTCCAAAATGAGACCAAACAATTTCAAATTTAACACACTCAACACGAGAGTAAACATAAGTAGATTGGGATTAAACACAAGCAATTTGAGACATAACAATTTCAAATCGAGAAAAAACAAACTTGAATCAGCTTGAGTTTCATTTGTTAATAGCAAAACTAACCTATATTTCTCCATGAACGGGTAAGGGAATTGCGTTATAATGATTTACATAAAGAAAAAGGAAGCTGAGAGGAACAAAATATCAATTTGTGCAGTATATAATTATAATAATGCAGTCCGGAGAGAGCTCACTAATACACTTAGAGAGAAAATATCAACTGCATATCGGTGTGTAAAAAGTCAAGAAGAAATACCATGACAACGCGGTGGATGAAGACAAGTAACCACAGGGATTTGATGATTCTGTACATAGAGGAAAATCCCAGAATTATATTAAAAGAACTGAATCATATATTTGAAGATCAGCATCAAGTTATTGTTTCTACCAAATGTTTGCGTCAACATTTGGATGGCTTAATGTTTATGATAAAAGACATTTGTAGAGAGCCTGAAAAAATGAACAGCAATGTAAAAAAGAAATTAAATGAATATGTGCTACACCTCTTAAATTATCAGGTAGATAATATCCCTAAATGTTTGTAACCTGATTTTTATTTACTTTCCTGTTTCAACCTGTTCAGTCTCAATTTAGAAGTAATTGGTCTCGATTTGAATGTGTTTATCCCTAATTTGAAATTGTTTGGTCTCAAACTGAAGTTGAAAAGGTATAGAATTTACTTGCATCCAATATCTAGATCTTGATATGGTTTACATTCATCCAAAACTATTCACCACAGACAAATACACCTTCCAGACTGATTCACCAAATGGGAGTTTTCATGTATTATTGTTCATAATGGGTAAGTGTATTAATGTAAAATTATCTATCAGATTTACTATAGTATAACAGGAAATAAATTAAGAAGCAATGTCTGGGAGATATTTGGAGAAAATTGCTAGACTTATCTCCTGAAGATAAAATTAATCCCCTGCCATTATTCTGAAACTTGAAAATGAATTTTCAATAAATAACAACAGCAAAATTCAATGACACATATTCAACAGGGAAAAGCAGTCTGATTTGAATTTTTTTAAAATTAATTTCTATTTGAATCATTGAATTTATTTGAACTGATTGAATTTTTGATCGGTTTTAAAAAGGTCACAAAGGTGAAAGGAAAGGCAATAACTTATGAAAAAAAAATTTAAAGAAATCTAGCAAATTACATCACAGAAAATGTAAATGTTTAAAATGTGAATGCCAAATCCATCAAATTAAGTTTTCAAACAAGACTTAAAGGAAAAATGTATAGGGATAACTTTTAAAAAATTTTGATATTGGTAAGGTACACTTATATGACTGACATACAAATATTCTAATGGTTTTGATTTTTTTGCAACATCTGAACCATCAATTTGCACTGTAGCACAATAAATGCTTTTCAAGTAGCACCTTGTGAGGTAGATAAGTCACAATCTTATAAAACATATGAGCATACAAATTCTTTAATAATTTTACAAGATCAATAGCAAATTTGAATTATTTAAAGGCAAAATATTTTCTCATTAAATTATTAAAAGCTACCTTTTTCTTTTTAAGTAGATGTGTCAAACTCAAATGTTGTAACCCATTTAATACATAATTTTATTTTAGGAACCTCTTTAATACTGTTCAAAAATATAAATCAACTAATACTACACAAAACAAAACTTTTAAAAATATTTATAATACAAATAAAATATAATTAAAAAATCAGTCAAGGCATATTTGCCAAAAGTCATGCAAAATTAGGAAAAAAATACAATACATCAGTTGTAGGTTATATCCAAATGGCATACATGTGAGACAAACCAAATTCCATTATCTTATTTTTACATTACAACGAACATTTTCGGTACACTTGCATCCATAGATTACTGAAGTTTCTCTGCAAGTAAGAAAAATGTTCACTTTTTCTTATTTAAGTTAACTTTCTATTGCCTCAGTTTCTCATAACAATCTGACAGTGTTAATCTTTGTTCATTCTAACTTTACTATGCATGTAAACAAATGCAGGTGGTTATCTCTCATTATAATTTGCCGCTGGACACTATTCTGATCAGGACAGAGGGTAATACTAGTCGGATCCCCTTCAAATGGATTTATTTCTTCACTCTGTTCATTATCGAAGTGAATATTGTCCTTTTGAAAACAAAGAGAGAGAATCAGTCACCAAGTGATCTTGGCTGTGAATGGACATCCTCGAGATAACATTAATTGTTCTCTAGATCATTACCACTTTGCCTCTGTCAACGTAAGGTGTCTCTGACAACACATCTGCTTGTTCATATACTTTTTAGAACAAAAGACCTTAGTTTCAGCAACTGATTCTCGACCAATTGCAGTTCCATATTTAAAGGAGATTTACAAGTGTGTATTCTTTTTTTGTTGTCAGTGAAAGGTGACGATTTGCTAATTGCGTCAAATCAAAAGGATTTTTGTTACAACATCAAACACAATGAGTGAGGACATTTCGGGCACATCCAGCATATCGCAAATATAATTACCCTGATACTTAAGCATATTATCGGCACATTTTGGCTGGTATTTTAGATGTAATAAAGAAGTACATATTCACCCAAATATAAAGACAAGTTCTTTTTTCCAAAGTATCTTGTTAAAATTAGGAAGGGTCATCCCGTATTCGCATATTAGGCCTAATTGGTTGGGATTTTCTTTTATACTACCTTATGTGAAGAAACTAATGCTAACAAAACAATCGTCTGTATGGGCAATACATATCATATCTATAATTCCTAATTATATTTGCACATTTTCTGTTGGCATTCACCAGGGATTGCTGGGCAATTCAGACCAATATTTTTTAATGGACTGATAAAGGGAAGAATCCCAAACAAATGGCATTGTAGTAAGTGATATGCAATGTGAAAATAAAGTATAGTTGAATTATATTCGATGTTCAACAAGGCCATGTGATCTCTCAGTTTACGACAAGCAGATGCCCAGCATGTGTGAATCTTTTCAATCTTCCAAGAGATGGAAATAAAAAATTCGCAGATAGAAGTACACATTCTACATCCAACCACAGAGACAGGAAAATAAAAAAAATCCTAGCAACATGTTCCCAAACATTGGTAACTTTGCTCTAATCGCTAACTCGCTATAATTGTTAAAAAATCAGAAAAAGAAGTATGGGAGGAAAACTAGATAGAAAAAAACAACAATGACACACGAGAAGAAGAATAAATTGACAAAAAAAGATGATGATGAGGATGATGATGATGATGATGATGGTGGTAATGATAATATCGTCATCTTCAAGGAACAAAAAAAATAGTGAAAGCTCATGTAAAATATTTTAACATCCTCATCATCAAGGCAATATTCTACTCAGTTAGTTTGTGACCTTTTCTAGACTAAATAGTAAGAATTAATTAAAAATTTTAAAAATTCTGAAGTGGCATCTTTAAAATCTTATATTCAGAGTCATCTTATATTTGGGTAAATACAGTATTACTGAAAATAGTGTGTTTAAACAGTTTTTGCGGTGACTCATATTTACACTTAAATAAGATCACAGCACAAAGGTGCAGGCAATCATTAACTACAAGGTGGAGGAAGAAATACAAAATTTGTTTACATGCAGAGTTACAAGTTTTAACAAAGATTAATTAAAACACTAAAATTTTAGGAACTATTAATTTACTTCAGAGGCAGTCATTTTTTCCCTTAAATAAAACAAATATCACATATCATGTAATGTTTCTATTTAAAATATTTTTTAAGCATATGGTGCCTACTAATGTCAACAAAAATCACGAACTCATATCTCACATTCTTAAGAACAACAACTCAGTCACCAATAATATATATCCCAAAATATTTACATGTGAATGGGTATGAAATAAGAATAAATTATCAAAGTTATTACTTAGACAACAACATTCAAACAAAAATAATTCTAGTAAAAATATTTGCCACAAAACAAAGCACAACTGAGCCGAGCACAAGCCACAGACACTACAAAAAATTACTGTTATCTGCTGAGATATGACAGTTCTAGGCTCTAATTTTTAGCTGTGTTCTGTAAAATGCTACAGAAATCCAAATTGAATTCAAATGTAAACTCTTTCCAAACTTATCCAACTCTTAGTTATGTTCCCAAATAATCATAATTTCCCACAATGAGTAGTTCACTAGTTCACTACTCACAGGGGTTTTCTTTTCAAGTTCTTTTCAAGCAGGAAGTCTCTAAAGATTGCAACGATTTATCAATATGAAGATATTGCTCATTGTTCACTATTTCGCTACTATCATGACCTACAGCAGACAAACAGAAATTAAGAACCAAAACACATGCATCAAACCAGGGCTAAAGAACCATGAAATGCCTGTGCAGCTTCTAAAGTAAATCAATACCAAAGAAAATGCTCACCACATACACAACTGGTAGCTGCACAGGTTGTTTCTGATTACCCATATACAACATTCAATACATAATTTAAATGGCATTAATATATTAACATCTGTTGAATGAATGCAACAAAATAAGTAACGAGCTACCATCACAAGAGAAAACGCAAAATATGACTAGGAAATATTCATTATCACATTCAAAATCTCATATCAACAGTAGCCAATAATCTTACTTAATCAGATATGTAATACAAATGAAGCTATTTAAAAGAAAGTGATGAATAGGAAGGAAAGAGGAATAGAAAAAAAAAGTCTCCCAAAAAGTAATTACTATTTAATTAGACAGATAATAAATTGTCACTAATAATTTATTTTTAAGCCAATTCTAGTGGACTACATTTCAGCTTGCTTTTGCAACTCAAAAAGCCAAATTCAAAACTGGGAGAGTAGGGAGGTTTGAAGTTGAATAAACCTGTCGAGTTTATCAAAGATTTACACACCACAAAGCAAAGCTCTAGCTGGGCCTCGTAGAATTCTTGTTTGGCAGTTTCTAGCATTACTTTAAGTAGTCTTTCTCTAAAATCAATCATTCAAAGCCTACTAAAGTAACACTGTCAAATTACAAAAGGTTACAACTTATTCAGTCAAAAAGATATATAGCTTATTCAGTCAAATTAAAAGCTGGCCAAAAGGGCAATGAAATTACACATTGCTTTTGAAAAGCATGTTCTCCAGGATTTCTTTTCAGGTAATCATTTTGTATTAAAAATTAGTAGCAAGTGTTACTAGTACCAAGTCTATTAAACAAAGTCAAATTAAATTTTGGGCATCAGTGTTATTTCTTGCTACCCATTGTGAAACTTCAAATGCTTTTAACAGTATATTGAGAACTCAAATGATCACCTATTTTATCGCACTGACAACTGAAATGCTTGTACAAAAGCGACAGAAGTATTGCTCATCCCGAGATAATGGGTACCTTAAACACATATGTTGAATTAAAGATTTGGATTGTAAAGGAATGTTTCATTGAACTGATTTTGAAATGGAAACTTGAAATTAGTTTTGGAAGTAACAAGGCAAGTCCAAAATACCAAAACAGGAACAACCATGCTGAATAATTACTACCCAATACTATTGCTTTTCACAGGTCATGAATCTTCCTGGAACTTTGGTCTTTTAAGCTTTCTCCTCAATAGCAAAATTAGTTACATCAGTTAAACAACAAAAACCTTTCAAATTATCAACTTTTGCATTTTCACTCATGATGGAAATGAACAAAAACTGAACATTTTCTTTCTCCTTTTTGAAGCATGAATTCACTGAAACCTTTCAGCGAATAATCTCAATGTCATCTTAAAACTGAAAGTGAAACTCACATACATCACACAACAGCACAAGCAAGAGGAGTGCTAGCTCACCTGCTCCCGGTGGGTGGCCTGCGCACTGGCCATTTCTGCTGAGAAGCCCGCTCGCAGGGCTTGCTCACGTGCACTGAATTCTGCATCCAGGTGCTGCTTGAGCGCGCGACGGCCTCTCTGTGAGCCCTGTGCATTTCCTCTCGGAGCATCTGCAAGTGGCCCTGGAGCTCAGTGGTCGAAGTGTCCACTTCCTTCTGCGAGTCTTCCAAACCAGGTGCCTCTCTCAGGCTTTCATCCAACTTTCTCTCCACCTGTACACAAATTAGTCTCTTATTACCGACTGGAAGCACTGATTGTCTTCACAGATAAGCATAGAGTAATTAGTTTACTTTTCATCTCATCCAAAAATTTAGGGAAGGCTAACAGTACAACTTCAAAACATTTTGTGCAATAACAAAAATCGCAAAATGAGAAACAAGTCAAATCCTT
>JAHLJT010002630.1:47626169-47796602 GCA_031308135.1 Acheta domesticus
CCACCACTTGAAGACCTTGACACCACTGGTTTATTCTATTGTTGATAAACCTATACTTTGCACTGTAGTGAAGACTTGAGTACAACACGTAACAATACTAAATTAATTCAATGAAGCTTCAATTTGTATGCTAATTAATTCTTTGTAACAATAATGTGATTCTTGAAAACACTATTTGCGAAGCACCAGAATTCGGCGGCCTATGGTTTCACGTTTTCATTTATACCTCATCTATTACACGTTGTTCTGAAACATCGCCTCAAGGAATCTTTTCAAGATTTGAGCACACAATGGCCGGATGTTTGTGAAACTGTCTCGCAGGAAGGAAAGAAAATGCAAAGAAACTCGCGGGCTACCTCAGAAGAACAAACGAAAAGACAGACAAGTGTGGTAGAATCGAGATGCGTCGAATCAGAAAAATGTAATAGAATTATCAAGAAGATCTCATTCTGTACATTACGTTGTGATGAACGTTAATTTGAGGCCTTTGGCCTTCATATTTTTTAAATTTGAAGTGCAATTCGTCAAGTCTCAATGAAATCCTCTTTCTTTAGAAACATCATTTATGAAGATTGGTTGCGTGTGAGAGCCGCAAAAGGAAGATATATTACTGGAATATTTTTCTTGTTTATTTTATTTCAAACATTAAATATGTTCATATATATAACGATGCGTGACAGAAACGTTTTATGACGATTTGGAAATCATCTTCTTTCATCCTGAAGGTATGAAAAAAATGTTGTTCCCTAGGACCGATCGCGGGCTATCTCGGACGAAAGATTGTCAGCAGGTCGTGGGCTATCTCGGAGGAAGGAACGTAATTGTCAGCAGGTAATGGGCTACCTCCGAATAATGAACAAAGTATCAGGTTCGTATGCTAACTCGGAGGACATGAACGAAATTGTAAGCTGGTCGTGGGCTTCCTCGGAGAAAGAACGGCCACCTCGTGGGAACGACGTGCGTTACCTCGGAGGCGGCGCGGCCTGCGAGACGGACGAGCCGCGATGGCGGCCACGTCGACGGCTCCGGGGGCGGCGCCTTCCTGGCAGCAGACGCACACGCACACGGCGGAGAAGGCGCTCGGCGCGCTCGTCAGCACTCGGTGCACACGCACACCACCGACGACGCCGACGACGACGCCGCGCTCGCCAGCACCGACGACGCCACGGCCGCCGCCGCCTCCGCACGACAGTGCCGACGCGCCCTCGTGGCACACGGCGCACACGCACACCTCCGACGACGCCCCCGCGGTCGACGACGGCGTCGACGACGGCGACGACGACGGCGACGACGACGAGGCGGCGGCGGCGGCGCGGAAGCCTGGGCCCTCGTGGCAGATCACGCACACGCACACCTCGACTCCGTCGAAGTGGTGTCCCCCTCGGCCGACACGAACGACTCCACGGACGACGAGAGGGAGCCCGGCTTGGGCTCACCGGCCGCCGCCGCCCACCTATCCCCGGCTCGCCGCCGACTGGCCGACGTCGTTTTGGACGGGCAAGGCACCAGCGTGCCGAAGCGGTGCGGGAGCCGCAGGGCAGGCTAGCGGCAGACGGGCTTTTGGCGCCGGCGGGAACACTGGCGGCGGAGGGAGAGAGGGCCGAGCGAGCGGCGCTGGCGGCGAGGGGGTTCTGGAGGGGCACGGGAACGACGGTGCCTGAAGCGGTTCTGGAGCCGCGGGCAGACTAGCCGCCGACGGGGATTTGACGGTGTTGGAATACTAGCGACCGGAGATGCGGCCGAACTGGGCAGCACTCACAGCCGAGGGGGTTTTGGACGGGCACGGAACAACTGTTCCCGAAGCAGTTCTGGATCCACAGGGCAGGCTAGCAGCCGACGGGGATTTGACAGTAATCGGAACACTAGCTGCCGGAGAATACGGCCGAACGAGCAGCACTGGCAGCCGAAGGGGTTCGGGATGGGCACCGGAACTACTGTGCCCGAGGGGTTCTGGATCCGCAGGCATGCTAGCAGCCGAATGGGGTTTTGGCAGCAATTGGGACACTAGCAGCCGGAGATACTGCTGAAGGGGCAGCACTAGCTGCCGAACGAGTTCGGGATGGGCAAGGAACGATACTGCCCGAAGGGGTTACGGACCCACAGGGCAGGCTCGGACCCGATGGAGGACACGGCTGAACGGGCAGCGCTGGCAGCCGAAGGGGTTTTGGATGGGCAAGGAACCACTGTGCCCGACGCGGTTCTCGATCCGCAAGGCATACTGGCAACCCGAAGGGCTTTGGACGGCAATCATTGGAGTAGTAGCAGCCGATGGAGTAACGGCTGAACGTGCAGTGCTAGCAGCCGAAGGTGTTTTGGACGGGCAAGGGACGACAGCCCCGACCGGTGTTCTGGATCCACAGGGCAGGCTAGCCGCCGACGGGGCAGCTGATGGGGTTTTGGAGCAATTGGAACACTAGCAGCCGGAGATACGGCTGAACGCACAGCACTAAGCAGCCGAAGGTTGTTTTTGGACGGGCAAGAACGACAGTGCCCGACGGTGTTCTGGATCCACACGGCAGGCTAGCAGCGACGGGGCAGCTGATGGGGTTTTAGGAACAATTGGAACACTAGCAGCCGGGGATACTGCTGGACGGCGGCGCTTGCGGCCGAAGGCGTTTTGGACGGGCAAGGAACGCCAGTGGCGGAGGCTGGTCCTGGACCCACAGGGCACACTAGCAGCGAAGGGCTTTGGCAGCTACCGGTAACGCCGGTAGCCGACGCGGTTTTTGTACCCGCTCGCCACGCTGGCGGCCGAGGGAGCTTCCTGGGCGCGTAGCTTGGAGGCGTCGAACGTTGGGGGCGGGCCGTCTCGGCGGTGATGCCCTGGTGGCTGGTGGCGGAGGCGGTGACGGAGACGCGATGGAGGCGGAGTACGTCTCGCCATGGATGGTGGCCTCACCGACAGGCCCAGGGTCCATGTCCAGCGCCGCGGACGCGGCCCACGCCGGGGCGCCGGGGCCGGGCGCGCGGGCCAGCGCCGCCTGCGACGGGGCCTGCGGGCGGGGCGGCACCGCATTGCCTCGCCTTTTCTTCAAATTTCGCGCCTCGCCTCAAATCATTGACGTATATTCTCGAATATAGCCCGCCCTCGAATATTACCCGCACCCTAATTTTACGGGAAGGAATCTCGAAGGCTTGCTTGATACGGGAAGGAATCTCGAGGCTTGCTTGATACGATCGCGATCGTGCGACATCTAGCGGCACGACCGAGAAAGACGCGAAATGCCGTGACGTATTCCAGCGGACACGTGACCCGCCACGTTATAAAAACCCGAAGTATAAACCACGCCTCCATGTAATCACGTGCAACACGCTTCAAGTTCGCAGTAACGACCCTGACGCGGATATTACACGCACCCCAATTTTCAGCTAGTAATTTTTGAAAATATATAGGGTTAAATTGGAGTATTTACGGTACTAGCGTACCTGTGAGCGAACTCTCGCATGTTAAACCCCACCCTTCACTAGTTGTTTTTGTTAATAGTTTTCCTTCAGGCAGTATCACATTCCACAGCCATACCTTACACGATTCGTATTGGCCTTTTATCTATCTGATTTGATTTGAATTATTTGGTCAAAAAACAGCGAAAACTGTATACGACGTATGGGGGAGAAGATTATTTGCTCACGTTTCCTTAAGTTCCACAATCCCTTCCCAACATTTTAACTATAAATATGATAGTTGAAAGATGAAAAAAATATAAAAAGATATAATAATGAAATTTTTAAAAAAACGAGATTAGCAACATTTGAAAAACTAGATATTTTTTCCCGAGTTATAGAAAACATCATTGCTACGGTAAACGAACTGCAGTTACAATTTTCCTGCATTGCTGGCAAAATAGTAACTCACCCTCAGCTCTGCTCCTATCACTACAAGCAAAAACAGTGCTCAACAAATGTGCGCATAGTGAAGCTACATTTACGTCCAGAAGCGAAACAAGGGGCCATCTCAGCATTTGCTCAATGGTCAGGGAAGCTGGACAAAAGCCTGATCGAGGCGTATTAACATCAAAGAAATTCGTCTAAAATGAAATTTCCCTGTCAGTGACTTGTCATTTCGTTGCACTACCGAGCGTGGAAGACGTACCACAAGAGCACTTTCCGAATTCTTTAGCAGGTCGTGGCTCACGCAGTTTTGCAACAGAAGCTCATTAAACCCGTTGCAAACTGGGGCCGGGGCCGATCCAAGTAAACGAAAATCCAGAGAATTAGGGAGAAACAATAGAAAAAGGACACGGACGTCCCCAAACATATGTTAATGGAGGTTAAAAATTATCGCCAAACTTTCACCTAAAAACACACCAATATGTATTTATACTGTACGTACGCTAGTTTTGTGCACGTCGGTACAAACTAGTCGCCAATGGCCCTCAGAATGCCCAGAGCGTCGCTAAGGCCACTTCCTCCCCTCCCTCTTCTCCTCTGCGGGCGCTCCGTTGCTGAAGGCGGGGGTTTTGAGCGCAATGACGCGACCGCTTGGCAAGAGAATGCGAGTAACAGGCCTACTGAAAATAGCTATTTATCGCCTAGAAAACTTCATGTACTACGCCCAACAAGACGTTTAGTTTCCCAAGTGCAGCAGCAATGGCGCTGGGTACGCACGGGCGCGCCGAGGGAGGCCCAGAAGCGCTCGTCGGCGGGGTCGCGCGTGGGCTGGCGGCCGTCGGCCGCCGCCCGCCACCTCCCTCAGGCGCCACAGGGCCTCCAGCAGCAGGCGCTCGCACCGCGCCACCTCCTGCGCACCCCTCCCCTCACTCGCCACACGCTCTCCCAGAGGCAAATACAGGGAGCAACCCCCTTCCCAAGGCCTAGAGTTTTTCTCTTGTCACCATCTTTTATTTGGCAAATTGATTTAAATAATTTTTATTTTTATTTTACAAATATAAATTTGCAAAGTAATTTTTATTTTACAAATATTTAAATTACAAATATATTTTCAAATCTTTCAAATAATAAGTATTGGATTAAATCATTATTTAAATCAATGATTTAAATCATACCAGCCTTATTTTCATATACATCAATATTGCTGCAATATCTCGAATATTGAATCATACTAAATGAAAAATATACTATATTACAAACACATGAAAGTATTTTACTGTCATCAGGAGGTTGTGCGACCTAACCACGAACGGCAACGTAAGTAGAAAGTCCATCTTCACCAATACATACTAATTGCACTATCGTCCAAAAAATCTACTTACATGAACATAAGCATGCACGGAACAATTGAACCTGTGTCACAAATCGCAATTCAGTTTAAATCATAATTCACTTCAAATCGCAGTTCAGTTCAATTCATTTAAATCGCAATTCAATTAAGGCCTAGTAAAACCGGGTGAGAAAGATAAGCAGATAAAGTAAACAAACCGTCTTTCTCTTGTCTCTGTTTGTAGATTACGTTGATTCAATGTTTCGCTTCAAATTTAATTACCCTAATAACGATGTAAATTGCCTAACTGTCTAGCTCCATTCAATGAACAAAAATTACAACGACTTGAATTCTGAAAGCACATCAAACGCAAAGAAGTTCTCCGAGGAACCATGTACAAAGGAACATTATGTACAGTCAGACAAGCGAAAAAAGCCTACTTGTAAAAGATAATTTGTAAGACATCCTACAAATTATACACTTGTATTTCATAATTACACATCAGAGAAACACACCACAAAAACTACGTTTTTAGCATTGATGAAAATGAAATATATTCTCCTCTGTGCAGTATTTCTGATTTCAATCATTTGAAGGATTATAAACTTCAAAAGTAAAGTTTCAAAAGTAAAACTTCAAAGGTAAATAAATCGTCTAAAAGCAATTTTGGTGAAAATCATAACACATTTTCTTTATTTCAAGTATCTGTCAAATGAAACGTAGACCATAATATCTTCAAAAACTTTAACAAAAATATTTAAACTACATTTTTAAAGCAAGTATTTTGTAGCCATCTGATTGCTGCACAAAAATGTTTTGTGTAGCCCATTTGTGTCGCATCACCTGTGCTTTTCCAAATCGACGGCAAGAGTCAGCTTTCAATTGACCCAATGCAACGCACAACTTCCAATGCATTTCTGCACCACAATTGGCACAGAAAATTCAATCGCCTATAAAAGAACTTTCTTGGCTTTATAAGAACTGAGCCCACTTGCATTAACCTGGCCGGGTATCGCTTGCCCCACAGTGATTAATGTGCATGTACTTAACCTTTGCAATGATGAAGTGATGTATGTTTAAAATCAGTGCACAAGTGCGTTTTAAACCATTTTGGCAACTACGGTTTCTTAAAGCCAACCTCATCTAATTTCATTCATCTTCATTATTCATTACCATTCTCCAAGCACCAAGTTGTAATGCGTGAAATGATGTCACGCATTTTAGACATTTTAGTTGTTAATCACTTAATACTTTTAACAAGATTAGTAGAATTCCTGCACAGTCCGAACAAAAATCATTAAAACGATAACATACTTTTCGTAAACAAATGAGTTCAGCTAAAACATTTTTCTCTCCATTAGAAATAATGTTATGATGATTAATATTAAAAAATTTGTCAATAATTGAGAATACAAAACTCCTGATAAAACACTAAAAGAACAAATACACAATTAAAGAACAATATAATATCCACTTTAGAACATTAAAAACGATGTCAAAAACAGCATTCATCAAAACAAAAAACATATTGTCAATGATGACAAGGTAAACAAATTTTATGCTTTGACAATATAATACAAAATACATCTGAATAAAAAATAGTACTTGTTTTTGTAGTACTCACCGCCATGCCTTATCCACAGCATCTCTGTCTGCCCCGTCAGGCTGCAAGGAAAAACAGTTAATCACATCCAAAACTCAAATTTTTGTACAAATAGATGACCAAAACATAAAAGTCCCACAAATATGTTTTTTTTTGTATTACTGTCATTACACTTGTTTTAAAAACTTATTCCTGTTAAATTTTGTAATCGCAATGACGAGGACAATCGTGATGATATGCAATATTAGGGGGCAAGAAAATTTAAAAAACAAATTTCCTTGACTATATTGAAATTAATTCAAAGAAATAAAACAAATCTAAACTTTTTTTCTTCCCGTAATTGTTATACCAACACTTAACATAATTATACAAATGTTAATAAATATATTTCCATTCTCATAACTTGTTATAAAATCATTTCAGAATAGATTATTTTAATATTATACAAATTTCATCATTTCATAATAGATTATATTGGTATTTCACATTAAAATTAACAGGAAGAGCAGGGTGACCATTATCCCAGATGTTTGATCCAGGGACCATCCCTAACACTGTGAGCCTGCGAGCAAATACAAACCGTCTTGGCATAACATTCAAATACATTAATACAACAAAGTCTTCAGATTTTAGCAGTTTTGCTGAGCAATGCACTCTAAAGAACACTCACAAAGAACTAAAATTTGTACCATATTAATGTGCATTAAAGAAACAAACCCCTCAATTAAAAGACGCCTTCAAGATCCCCAATTATTGAAACCCACCACATTTTTATATTGTACGATAGCAATACAAATTTAAAAATAAATGTAATAATTAAGAGCAACTATCACAATTAAAAAATATCCACAATTTTTTTTTCTTTCTTCTCTTTTCCTACCTGTACTATTTGATACAGTGAGTTTCATCAACAATTTTCTAGTTATTAGTTGCTAACAAAACTCTCATCAAAGTAATTGAGATAAAAGGAAAACTGGCATGGATAACTGGAATCAGTAGATGTATCGGAATTAGAATTGGAATGAGAATTAATTTGGAATCAGGAGATGTTGGTCTACTGATTCCAAATTAATTTCAGTAAACTCTCTCATAACTAACTCTCTTATTAACGAAAATCTCTAAATAACGAACAAAGTCATTGGGCCCCATTGTTACCCCATTAAGTTCTATGCATTTTTCTCTCTATGTAACGAATATTGACTTTCTAATTAGCGAACACTGTTTCCAATCATGCTGGTTTTGTGTCACATGGCTACGAATGAAATTTAATGATTGGAAATTCATCTCATCAATTTGCTAATCATGACGTAATTGGTCGTCGATAAAATATGACAAATTGCTTTTCTTTTGTGGAAAAACAAAGCCTTTATACGTGTTTGCACGCGGCTACAATAGTTCCACGCTCTTCCACTAGAGTGTCCCAATTCGCTATTGAGACGGAATACTGATGGTGATTGCTCAATGCTCATTTGGATAGTGTTCGCTTTGGTTTGCCTTTGGAGAGTATTGAGGAGTAAAAGGAGTATTGAGGAGTCCTGTAAGCATTTGCGAGGACAAGGTTGGGCCACATTTCGAAATTTGCTTGTTACATTGGGCTAGCATGTATTGTGCATATACGTACTCTGTATTTACTTTGTGGTCGTGTGCGACGCTATGGATAAAGAAAAAAAATGTCACAAGCAGCTCAAACTTAGTCAGACACTTGAAATTTTAAGAGCAGTCGACAGTGGAGAGAAGAAAGTGGATGTAGCATCAAGATATGGGATTGCGAAGTCCAGTCTATCCACAATTTTGTCACAACGAATGCACATAGAACGGAACAATGTTGCGTTTCCCGAAAGTCGCACTCGTGGACGCCGGTGCATGAATCTGCAGTTGGATAAAAATATTTTGGATTGGCTAATTCAAGCAAGAAGATCGTCCATACCGGTTAGTGGGCCAATATTATAAGAAAAGGCTAGGCTACAGGCTATAAAATTTGGAATAAATGATTTTAAGGCATCCAAGGGATGGTTAGATAAATTTAAGAAGAGGTAGGGTATTGTGTCGCTGAAAGCAGCCGGAGAAGACGGTAGTGTTGATCCTGAAATTGAAGTGGACTGGCGCTCAAAGCTGAAAAATTTAACTGAAGGGTACGATGCAAAAGACATTTAATGCTGACGAAGCAGGCTTGTTTTTCAGTTTGCTGCCTGACCACACATTATCGTAAAGGGGGAAAATGTCATGGGAGGCAAGTAAAGTAAACAACGATTTACAATGCTGCTGTGCTGCAACAGTGATGGCTCAGAGAAACTTAAGCCACTTGTAATTGGAAAGTACAAGAAACCAAGATGTTTCAAAAATGTAAGAGAACTACCATGCATTTACAAAAACAATAGTAAAGCATGGATGACATCATCCTTGTTTAGAGAATGGCTGCAGATTCTGAATGCAAGAATGGGGGCAAGAAACTGGAAGATATTGCTGTCCCTTGATAGCTTTATGGGCCACAATGCAGCTGATCTTCCTCTAAACAACATAAAGGTACTATTTTTCCTCACTATTTTTCCCTCCAAATTTTACCAACAAGTTACAGCCAATGGATCAAGGCATCACTTCCCTTGTGAAGCGCAATTGCAGACAACAGCTAGTGCAAAATCTGTTGAGGCAAATAGAAAGAGATGACCTTGTCCAAATGGAACATTTTACAAGCAATGCAGAGAATGTGTGCGGCTTTGGGACAGCATTACACCAAATGCTTAACAAAAACTGCTTCAAGAAAGCTGGCTTTTTCTCTCATCTCGATCTGCAACAATTGATGAAACAGATGGACAAGAACTACAGGAAACTAAAGATGAATGGAGGGAGCTGGCAACGCACATGAATTTACGAGACCTTCAGTTTAATAACTTTGTTAGTGTAGACAACAATATTGAAGTTCAAGGAGAAACTGAAGAACTTCCTTGCAATCTAAATGACAACAGTGAACAACCAGTGAAGAGAGAAGATGAATGTCAACCAAAATGCCCAATTGCGAGTGAAGTCAATAATGCACTTAATGTGTTGGAGTCCTTTATCATGTTCTCAGATAATTGCAATAAAAACATGAAATTGTTCCATAAACTTGAATGTGCTGTTTTAAGTAATTTAAGGAATCAAAAAAAGCAAGTTAAAATTACTAATATTTTTCTAGAGAAAACACAAATTGGTAATAAAATTATTATCCAATGATAAATGAAATTACATACAATGTGTCATACGTTATTTATCATGAAAACCCTCTTTATAAGAACTCCCTAATTAACAAACTTCCCAAATTTTGGTCCCCATTAATTCGTTAATTAGAGAGTTTACTATATACATGTACGTAAGGAAGCATAACACTGCAAGACGTACTATTAATAAGAAAGCAAAAAATTGGCATGATCTAACAGCATATTTCACAAATATGATAAGTGATTTTTGCCTATATACCCTTTTCCATTGACTACTCCAATTATATACTTTCTTTTTATTTTCATTACTTTCAAAACTTTTTTTTCTCTGAAATAAGAAAATTAACTGGTTTTCTCCCTGACATATCCACTGAATAACACATCCCTGAAAAATCCTAGTTTTAGATCTGTTGCCACTGTGAATACGTAATGTCTAGCAATGACACGCAACAATTTGGAAGTTTGTTTTCATAATATTAATGCCCAACTCGTTTTCACTATGGTTCTTTTTTATAATTTTTCTAAGATCTGACTGGTGTGTTTTCTCTCTTGTTTCAGAGTTGAATATTACTGGAAGTGCTTATTATACCTTGCAGAGGCAAATTGCCGATTGAGTGTCTTGAGATCGGGTTGTGGGGACAGCACCAGGAGCTAATATTGCACGCTGGGAAACAGGGGCACCCCCAGCCTGCAATGAAGCAGCCCAGCATCATCCTCACTTCCAACTCAATGCACAATGTACAAAACCATAACCATTTATTCATTAACCAAATGCTCCATCCCTCTACACATTTCCATTGATCTCCACCTCGAATTTTAATTTTGTAATAAATTTGTAGGGATTGTTACAAAAATTGTAATTTATTATAAAAGATCTAGTATCTTGAAACAATCCCCACATTATAACAAAAGGTCATGAATTGGACAGTAAATATAAATTATTTTCATGCCTTTTTAGTGAAAAATTGACTAAGTCAGTTACATGGTTTGTGTAACAGTTTAAAATGTTCATTACGCTCATTTCTAATTTTTTGCTACATCCTACGTATAGCCCATCCATGTATAGCCCACTAATTTGCAATTTTAGAGATCAGGCATAAAACTGCCATTTGCATAAACTTGAGTTCACAGATCACACCTTGCAATGTTAAAAAGGTTAAAGTGTAAAGGTAAAGTTCATTTTTGGAAGAGAGTAAACATTCATTCTGAGCGCATAAACCACTGAAGGTGTTATTCCCTTTAGCGTGGTGATCATTTTATCGCGTTAAGAGGCGGTGTCCACTTCTAGGTATCTCCCCCAGCGGAAACTACGCTTCCGACTATTCTACGAAAACAGCCGGAAGCTCTACGCTTCCGGCTATTCTCCAGGCGTGTGTGGGAGTGTAGTTCGTGTACGTGTGTGTATCTGTAAAAGAAGAGAGGAAGCTACGAGGGCGAAGAAAGAAAAATCGCTTGCTATCCGTCGCCCGTTTGTTCTGCCCGCGCTGCTCTGTGCATCGGAGACAGCACGGAAACATATCTATCAGAGAAACCGAAAGCGGGCATTCCCCTCAGATCAGCGGTCAAATTCAACCCAGGGATGAAACCTGGTGTGGAAACCTGGGCATCTCCAAGTCAACAAACATGCGGAGGCAACGGAGTCGCGGCCGGAATGGTTTGCAGCGTGGACTGAACACAGAAATAATATTCCGCACTTTGTAAATCATGGTTTTTAAAGTTTAAAGTAGCTTTATGTTGGATCCCAACTTCAGACTAGAACCTGAGCTGTGCATTGAAGTTTTGTAGGACTCGTCATAAGAGGTCTACTAAAGCCAAATCTTACCTAAAATCTTCACACGAATGTTCCCCAAATCTTCCTTACGTGTTTTACCGTATGTTCCCTGCATTTGTTAAACTGGAAATTCAAAACTTTAATTAAAGTGGCTTTATTACGAAATGTCTTAATGCCACGTGCAGTGCAGTGCCTCGCCTGTCGGATGAAACGGGAAGTTCTGAATAGCTAGAGTACCCAGAGGAGCGAAACCCTACAAAAAAATGTAATAGAAGGACCTCCATGATTTTTTTTTTCAAAATATTACAATAATCAAAAAAATAGAACGGTTCAAATCGTTTTAAAAGAGAAGTTTTCTTGAAGCCAACTTTTAACGTTTCTGGCATTCAGTGCTAAGAAGTGTCAGAATGTAATAGAGCGTCCGGAAAGGTCTCATTTTGCAGGTTACGGTACAGAAAACTAAATATAAGTCGCCAGCAGGAACACAATAAAATGTTTTGAACGCTCTTGGGTGCATCGTTTTCGAATTATGCACGATAGAAAAGCGCGTTGGAAGGTAATGTATAGGGAGCGGATTTCTATGATTTTGCATATTTTTGTCCGTTGCTTCAGGGTATAGCTAAGTGAAATTTCTTGACATTTGGTCAGAATTGGATGCTGTGTAGATTAATATGTTAGTGCATATTTGTGAATATTTAGCCATTTTTTTCTGTAGGTGCATATTCGCGTAAATTATGGGAGCATATTTTGCAGAATTCGTTAAAATAGAGAAAACGTTTCGGGTTTCTATATAATCTATTTATTTGGGAGCGTTCATTGATTAGAAAATCTTGTCACAATTCGCTTTATTCTTTTCTATATATGATAAAATACTTGTGCAAAAGTAGGATATTCTTGATATATTTTTTAAACCAGGCAGAAAAAGTGAAAAAAGACCTACAATGTACTTCACTAAGGTGAATATTTGCTTCAATTATTTCTCCCGAGAAGTAAGCTAGTTTATATTATGTTCAATTCTTTTTTTTTTTTCATTCCAAGCATGCTTTCCTGAATTTTATTAAGAAAGGTTTATACAGGAAATGAAATATTGTTAATTTTAATTGCATATTTCAGGATTTTTACGTCATAAATGCATATTAAAATGGATATTTCAGAATTTTTAGGTCACAAATGCATATTATAAAAAGCATATTGCAAGATTTTTTTAGATCATAAAAATCCGCTCCGTAGTAATGTATTTGCGTGTTGCATGTGTAACTGATAATCCAAATATGCCATAATATGCAAACATATAATATGTTTTTCGTCTTCAATCTCTTGGATATACTCTGCGGAGGGGTATTTCCTATCCAACACGATTTTATGTGCATGGTTTCTTATAAAAGATATAATCCGCTATTTCTTTGGTGTATTACACATAGAGGGGATGTTATTAAATGTTTCTTCACAAATTATACACAATTTTCACAATGCGGCTTCAACATTACTAGCAAGCACATCAATGCAACAAAAATATGGACAATGCCACAATCAAAATTAATATTGGAAATTGATGTCTTCAGATACAGTAAAATCAACATCTTGAGAGAAAAATCCAAAAATCGTGGATCACACTGACCTCCGTAAGACGTCGACGTAAAGAATCAATCTCGGCGTTCTTGTCAGCAAGTAGCGTTTCCATTAGCATATCAGGTGGGACAAGACTTCCGGAACCATGCGGTTCATATGCCTGCAGACAGATAACACAGTTCACAGATCACCATACATCTGCGCTCTCCCCCCCCCCAAAAGCACATTAATGTACTTTCAGATTACAAAACCATTAAATACTCTCTAAAGACAAATAATTCAGAAGAGGTTCCAACAAATTATTAGTGTCGTCTTGAAATTCTACATTAACCAATTACTACAAAAATATTCACTTTCGTCATTCGTTTGAGTTCCATATCTATTTGTGACATTTTATTACTTTCAAGCACCAAACATTTCCTAGTGTCATACGTGTTGTATGTGTGTTTAAACACAACTTTCAATGTGCGAGTGTTTGACGAAAATCTGGGAAAGTAATTAGATCTATGTAAAACCACCCAAAATTGAAAACATACATCAAATGTATGTGTAATGTCTGAAGATACACGAGAGAAGGTCAGGGGTCAAAGCATGTCTTCCACACACGAAATCAGGCAGGAAGCATATTGTTTAACATCTATATTTTAAAAGTTCATAAGATGCTGTATGTTGTGCAATAATATTACACGAGTCACTCATTCATAAATGGAAAGAATTCACAGATCAAAACAGATCAGAGACAAGACGGACGATTGTTCTTAATGTCAAGTCATTCTCAAAATATTTGAAGCACGCAAAAGGGAGGGAGAAGGAATGAGACAGAGGAAAGAAAAGAAGAGGGAAAATGTCGAGGAATTAGAAAAAAGTGTTGACAGGGGTAGAAAATATTTAATAAAAGCAGGGAAGAGAGTTCAACGAGACAAGAAAGAATCAGCAGAAAAAAACAGTCACGGGAAAAGGAAGTCAAAGGGACGAACATAAACTTCTATTATATCAACGATTTACATAGCTTGGGACAAATGTGATTGATTTATTGATTGATTGGTTGGTTGTTCTTGATTCCGGGCGCGTCAACTACTTAGGTCATTGGTCCCGTAAGTGTAGTGCGTGTTTTTCCTCGGGAGGTGGCGGTGATATTTCCTCGCTGGATGGCGAGATCCGGCGTCGACCTACCGTCGACTAGCGGGGTTTTCCCCTAACCAGGTACCTCCCACCAACGGGGCACCGCCCCAGCCGGGACAAGATCTAAGGTCCCGACTGGTCTCCCGGCATGTGTGGTAGTGTAGTGCTTGTTAGTTTAAGAGTGAGTGTAAGCGGTGAGGATAGGACAAGAAAGAGGAAGGAAAGATCGCGCGTGGTCCGTGGCCCGTTGTTAGGGTACTGCTCCGGCATTCGCCTAGTGTTGATCGGAGAAATCACGAAATCGTCCGATCAGAGCTGTCGGCCGCTAGAATTCTCCTCCAGACAGCGGCTGAATCCGACCTATACTGTGATTTTTCTAACTTTGCCCCTCAAGGCCCGTCTTCAGAATGGAATATGACACGGTATTTCGCGACGTTCTCATTTGCGCCGCAAGTTATCACATGATCGCGACCGCATCAAGCGGTGCTTGCGATCATGCGACTTCTAGCGGCACGAGGGAGAAAGACGCGAAATGCCGTGTGATATTCCATCGTGGCCATAGGGGATTGAGGGTGCAGAGTTAGAAAAATCGCACTATAAGGAGGCGAAGGGCAGAGGAGAAGGAGCGTACTTGCAGAGACATCAGATGCTGCACTGACCCACCTCTCCCGGTAGGAGGCATAAGAGGAGGTGGCAGAGGAAAAGGGACGTGCAGAGGCATCAGACCACCTCTCCCGGTAGGAGGCACAAGAGAAGAGGTGGAGTCAGAGAAGGCGCGTACTTGCGCGACGAGCTGCACGAGGTGGTCGCGGCGCGCGCGCGGGCTGCTGGCCCAGGCGCGCGCGTCATCCGCCGACGAGAGGCGCTTGAGGCGGCCCTCGGAGCGGCGGCGGCTCAGCGGCGACGGCGGCGCCTCGGCCGGCGGCAGCGAGAAGCGCCGCGCGAACGCCGCCGGCGACAGCGCCTGCGCCATCGCCGCAGCCGCCGCCACCAGCGACGACCCCGCGCGCGGGCCCGCCCCCCACGGCCGCACCCCCGCCCACGGCACCATCGCGCCCGCCTGCGCCCACCACCGCCACCACGTTCACGATGCGCACCAAAGGATACGGGGCGGTATACAGCTCGACCGCTTAGAAAAAAAACTGGACTGCGCATGCGCGAAAACGTGGCAAAGGGGAAATATCCCTCTCTTATACTGCAATTTTCGTAACTTTGTCCCTGACAGGTAATCAGCTGTTTCGCTGCCATCCAATCAGGAGATTATATTTCGCGACAGTGACGTCACTATGGTGACGTTCAATGCTCCCGATTGATGAAACCGTGAACAGCTGATTTCTGTCAGGGACTAAGTTACGAAAATCGCAGTATAGAGGCTCAACTTCCCCGCCTTGAGCCGCCGCCGCCTCGGTCTGGGCGCGAGGGGAGAAGACGGCCTGGCCTGTAACGAACGTATCAAACCCTAGAGCAGTGGTGTCAAGGTCTTCTAATAGTGGCTGTGGCACGCGTCGTGGCACCGTAGCATGCCACGAGCTTCTCTGCGTAACTAGCGGGCAAGAAAGGAAACTATTAGTAACCCCGCCGTTTTACAATAGGAATGGTGTTGTCTCTGGTGGCGGGGTAATAAACTGCGTGGAGGGGCGATTTCGTCGTGGCACTCTTGCCACGGACTCCCGCTCGTGGCATCGACCTTGACAACACTAACCTAGAGTGTTGAAGCCCGTGAACTAAGTTGCAAGAGCGAATCAATTATCGTTGCAGGCGGTCCTTGAGTTCAACGATCTCCCCCTCGGGAACAGTGGATCTTAGCCAATCTTCCCGAGGTAAGGGAAGTCATTAGTTTTTTTTTTCTAAGTGGTAGAGCTATAGTAGCGTATCACTCGGTACAGCAACACTGTCAGAAATTTCCGCATTACTTTCATGTTCATTGCATTAAAGTAATTATCATGAACTCGCATTAAATTTAATGTACGAACTTTAAGACTGGTCGGCTGATTTTCAGAGGGTTCAAAAGTTCCGCATTTCTATCAAGATGTATCAATTGAATAGAATGACAAATGAATAGTAGCCAAAGATGCTGGATGAGAACAACTACAAGAAAAGGCATCTCCTACGTATAATTATTTCTTACAAGAAGATATCGTACGTAACGGTCTAGTTGGTCATAGCCTCTCGCCTCGGATTGCTAACACAGCTCGACTCCGTTCTTAACTACATATCACTGGTTCCGAACGTGATCGGTATTGACCCCCTGGGAGTCGACGATGTTTCAAAAGGGGGTCAATGTTAACCAAGAGGTCGAAAGCCTCAAGTGCCCCGGCGACTTGACTTATAATCAAGTTCCTATTGATTACAAACAAATGTAAATTAAGTTGACAATTGTTTTCTTATATAAAACATCTAATAATACTTGTTTATATTGTAAAACTTTGAAATTATAATTGTACAAAAATAATATAAATCTAATAACCATCTTTTTACGTATACATGGATATTATTTGTCTATTTGTTATGAAGTCGTTTATGTGGAATTACTTCAACTATGATATGTTGAAAAAAATCAAGGTGTTGGATGAAGCAACCAATCCGTTTAAAAGGAGTCGATGCACGATAAAGGTTGTGATCAGCGTTGCCAGATGATTAAATGAGTAACTCAGTATCAACTATCAAACATCGTGGTACTTCCACTACAATTCCTGATACCAAAGACAATTGATTCTAAAATTGTTCATATTATAACCCTATTATGTTTTTAACGCACACGGGAAGTTTGTTAAATTATTCGTGTCATGTTCGAGAAAGTTTGTTATCGAATCATTTTATATCAGTAAACTGAATGGAAGCATAGTGGAAAAATTAAGTCTTTCCACCATAAATGGAAGACCAAGACTTTATATCCTGTAGCATGTGCTGGAAAAATACCATCCTGTCACGCTTAATGTTTTTACGGCTGTGATTTCACCAATTTCACAGTTATTTCTAATATTAGTGTTTGTGTTACATTATTGAATAGAAAAAGATTGTAAGAATCTTAAATCGTATATCATTGATTACCGTAAACTTAAAATCATGACATTTAAGCGTACCAGGATGTCTTCATCCTGGTACATGGTATCTTCATTAAAATACTGGTAAAAATACCAGGATCCTGGTACGTCTGGCAACACTGAGCTCCAGACGCGCTCCTTTCTCGGCAAGATGTACCTCGCCCCGTTCGCCTACATAGTTTTGACAACGCCGCGCTGGCAACAGCTCCTCTATATAATTTGTAGTGTATACTGTATCAGTCAAGTGTATTCCTGTTTCTTTCATTTGTCAAAGTAAGAAATGATTGCTGCTCCCGACTATCGAAATGAATGGAGATATGCATCACAGGCGCTTTGTTGAATTGCACGTCTTCAAATAACAGCTGAGGTGTGTGTAGCAGAAAACACTGGTTGTGATGTGGTCCACGGTCGTTCCGCCCTACCCGTGGGTCTCCACGGCGCTGATCGCCAGCGCCAGGGGCTCCAGTGCCAGGGGCTCCAGCGCCAGGGGATCTCGCGCCCGCGCCGGGCGCCCCGCCCCCTGGCTCTGCGTCGTCCGCGTCTGCTCGCGCCGCATCGCCCACGTCGCCCCCGCCGCCCGGCGCGTCTGCGCCCGGCACCTCCGCGCCCTTGGCCTTGCGGCGGCAGGGCTTCCTGGCGCGCGGCGGCGGCGCCGAGTCCGGCGCGTCGGGCCCGGGCGTCGCCTGCAGGTCCTCGCACAGCATCGCGCCGGCGCCGCCCCTCCGCACACGCGACCGACGCCTTCGCCCGCGCGTGCCCACCAGCAAGGCGGTGCTCTAGCGCCTCATTCACTCCATCAATTCACACATTCACGCTTCCGGGCTCCACGTATGGCGGCGATGATGTAACGGTTAGCGTATCGGACTGTTATACGCAAGTTCGCGGGTTCAAACCTGATCGAAGCCATGGATTTTTAAGGGCGAAAAAAATCCTTCGCACGCCTTCCTTCGGAGGGGACTAAAGCCGGCTGTCCCATGTTAGTAGATTTACTGCATGTAAAGATCCTCAAGCCTAAATGACGCCTCTGAGCTAAATTCAAATCGCCTGTTTCGTCGCCCAAGTAATACCTTCTTTCTTCGCTAGATGGTGAAAGGAGCGTAGCGGAATTTGCGTGGTCAGACGGAAGATCAGGCCTCGTGGCCTGAGTCTCGCCACGTAAAATAAGGCAATTCAATTCGATTCAATTCAACATTCATTGGTCCCCTATATTATTTTTCAATTATCGACTCACGTCATCCAAGTTGATAACTTTTTTTACTTTGTTAGTGCATTTTGACTTGACAGTTCAATCTCAATGAAAATTAATCAACGAGACCACTTTCAAATTAAATGCCCAATGAATTTCAGTAGATCAGTTTTTCAATAATAGATGTTTTAAAAATCCATGGTTTTAGGGCGATGTTTTAATTTTAAGCATCGATGTTCATAGATGTTTTGTTGGAGATGTCGCATTGCTAGTGCCTAGCGGGTTGCAGCTTAAGGAGTCACTAATGATTCACGCGTTATCGGAAGGAAGTGGTAGGGGAAGGAGGGGCAAAGTAGAATTTGCATTTAAATCCCACAGATCTGGAGCCTTTCAGTTCTACAATTATTTTGTAGAGAAGAGTGTATGCATGAAAGTGCGAAAGTGTCATGGAGTAGCATATCAGAAGTGCGAATTATTGCGGTTTTTCTGATTTTCGCCTCTGTCTTACAAAAACCTAAGTAATGTAAAAATTGTATTTGGAATAGAAATGCAGAAGTATAAAAGTATTTGTTTTAATGCCTTAGTTTTATGAGTTTATATTTCATTTCTTTTGGATTTCTCAAACAAAAGCAAGGCTACGTGATTTTTTTAAACCATTTTGTGCTAACATCGGACGGGGCAAAGTGGAACATTGCTATTCTACTTTGCCCCAAAATTTACTTCAATATATGATTTTTTACGTTCTGATTAACAATATTTACCAATATTTGTTTAAGTTGCAAACATTATTGTCTAATTAGTTTTGTTCCATTTTGCCAGAGGTGGAAAAAATGAGAAAGAAAGAAAAATGCAGACTCCCAGAAAATTTAAAAAAGTAGGAAACAGTTTTACTGAAAGTAGCATAGACTTTCTGTATGTTATAGCAGAAGATATCTAATATTTTTTGAAGTATGTATTATCATTTTTTAAAACAAAACATTCACTGTATTGTTGCTACAAGCTTAATGGTTCCACTTTGCCCCACATTCCCCCATTTCCCATTCCCACATATGATGCTAGTTCGGAATTGCGTCGACATACTAGATTTTTATGAACAGCGGATAACGTCCTTCCCAATCGCTTGCAGGCAATAACCAGCAACTAAATAGAACTTTCCTACATAGGGAGAAGTTGTACTACTGGGCGAAAAAAACTCCGAATTTTCGGCAGAAAAACTCTTATTACACGGCCCTGGTAACGAAAAAGTAGTTAATGGCAAAATTTAGGAAAAAATCCTCTAAAACGTGATGTAGCCAGAATCGATGTTTTGTGGGACCTTGATACCGAAAAACCGATTCACGGCAAAACGTCTGTCTGACCCTGTCTGCGAAAAACGTCAGCTGTTAAACCGTTCAGCCGATTTTATCCAAAACTGATATTCACCAAACGATCTTCCTGAGGTCGCGACCCCTTGTATTTGAAACCGATATTTTAATTTTGGGGAGTACTTTACATGAAGCCCCTGAGACATTGTTTAAAATTTTAAAAAAAATTGCTCCATCGTTTTAGATTAAATTTTGATGTTGGTCAATGCGAATATAGTTTAAGAGAATAGTGCACGTCTCAAGAACGTTGAAAACTCTGACTTTTCGAAAATTGCAAAAGTTCACAATTTTTTCGGAGTCGTCCTAAAACTACGAACATAGAGACGTTTATTCCCTTGATGGTCTGTTCCTTAAGGACAGATTTTGAAATAAGGGCAGGTACAATTTTTTTCGCGTTATTTTGCGTGAAAGTACTGGCGATAAAGTACGTGCTGTTTTAGCACCACTAGTTATACCTATCCGTGTATTTATTTCTCGCGATGCACGTTGCGCGATTTTAAACAACCTTATTTTCATTCATAACAATCAGAGGGTCTTGCCCTAAGAGCTAAAAGCACAGCACAGCAGCGGTTCCCAACTTTCCTTCTAGTTCCACTGTCCATCTTGGGAGCAAATCAAGCATAGCTCGCTCATACGTGACCACACAAAAAAAGGACCTCCGGCATCATATCACCGGGCATTGTAAGGTTATTCATTAATCTATTCGGCTTTTGATCGTGAAAAACAGTATTCTGTTGGATTTATCGACGGACATAAACAAGTACAGGGTGATCGACGGGAACCGGACGTTTTTTAAATGAGCAGTACTCGTGTGTTATTTTACGAGAAAGCCATTTTATTATACAAAACTCTTCAGAATTACATGCTATTTGAAATGCATATTATGAATGGAATATGTCAGACAAGTGGTGTCCACTTGCTCGAATGCACAATTCCAGCCTTTGCAGAAACGCGGTGTGTGTGCGGTCCAACACCTCACGATCAATTGCTGCCACTGCCTGCTTGATTGCCTCCTTCAGATCGGGCAAGGTGCGGGGCTTGTGAGCGTAAACGCATGACTTAAGATGTCCCCAAGTTTAATTCACGCGAGTGTCTTCGAGCAGACCGCTGAGGGCTCCGAGTCAGCATTTTTAACGTACGCGTCATAAGCGAACATACGGTGCTCTACAGTCCACTGCTCCATAGCTACTGAAATGGCATTATATAACAAGGAAACGGATATCTGAATCCACTCCCTACCACCGCTAGCGGCTTCATACAAACCATTTGAAAAACGTCCGGTTTCCGTCGGTCACCCTGTACAAGTCGAGCCAGAAATGTTAGATCAGACGACTGAGCACCTTCACAAAATGCGTCCCAAATCTCTCCCAACTGGCCTTACAGATTATCACTGGACGCGCCCCGAAAACGAAGGGCCTTTCTTACACCTATTGATAACTATCAAAAGAATGTTTCTTATTATTCACAATATAAAACTATAAATGAATAATTTGGTATTTTGGGTCTTTTGGTTCGTTTCCTTATTGTGAAGTCATAATATGGAAATTATGAAACGAGATTATCTCCCCACACCCTCTTCGTAAACAATAATTATAATAATAACAATAACAACTTTAAAGATGCTTTTTTTTTCGTGAGTGGTGTCTGCAAAGTTGATACGAAGAGAACTCACAATCAAATCCGGCCAGATGCGTAGAGAAGACTAGGGTCTCTCGCTGCCAGCACACCTCGAGGGAGTCTCAGGTCGATCGAGAGTAGGGCTCAGGCCGATGGAGACTGCGGCACCACGCACCACATATTGCACACACTGAGAAGCTTCCATCTCTCAAAAGATTGATCAAAGATGTAATCCTCAGGGGGGAGGGAGAAATCACGGAAATTCCTTAATCCCTCCACACGTTACAATTAGGCAGAAGTTAGCAGGAACTTACATTTTCCAATCACTAATTTAACACTAATTTAAAAACAATTAATGTTAATTAAATAAATTTGTATTGTGCAATAAACAATATTTAATCGTAAAATGAAATGTTCAATTGAAACCGAATGGATTTAACAGAAAAAGCATATCTTCTTTGAATCTGCCCTTGGAGTTAATAGGGTGGACCAACTCAAAACTCAATCCACGATCCCTCCCACACCGACAAACTAGACCATAAATCGGCTAGCGACACACCGAGCGTCAAATGACGGACGTTAAACTTGCGTAGCAGAGACTTACGGGTCGTGGCACACTACCGCTCTATAGTCACATCCGTCGCCAACATCTTTCCTGAACGGACGTTAGCCGCTAGAATGTTTGTTCCTGACAGACGCTGTACCTTTTTAGGCGTTCTTAGCCTGCAGAACTCACGGAATACAAGCGACGTACTTGTATACGTACATTGAACCGCATGCCGTACGTTTTTCCATTCGTAAAACGAATAGATTCAAATGAAATATTCACTGAAAGATTAATTAATGAAGTGTACATGTAAGTATTTCTTCTGGTTACGAAGCACACCTCACATTGATATCTTGCCGTTTAATGTGATGTTGTAATATCGAGAGCAAATCTGTGAAAAACGGATCGGACATTACGAAATAATTAAAAAATGTCTCACCGTCGTCGCATAAAATCTGAAAGAGGGTGTAAAATGTTCCCTTGCAAAGGCTCTCGCAATTACTGGCATGACCCCAGCATCTCCTAGAATTTCCGGTAAATTAAATTGCCCTGAACACTTAAGTCTACAGAAAGGAGACTCAACTCCGGTGGTGGAGGTATGTACCGAAAACGTCGGCACGCACTTGAAAAATAAAACATAACTGGACTTCTTACGCTTCAGCGACATCACGCGGCGAATGAAAGAACCACGAAGGAACCTATCAAAGCAGTCAATGGCAGTAAAGCCAAGCGTTTCCGCGGGAAGAAGTATTTATTTACGAGTAATTAACGGGATATGCACTTGACAATCATGATAATAATCATAATTAACAAATCAATTATTATACATTTCTTACATAAATACAGCACAAACTGCGTAAAGACCTGTCAAGAGAGCTGCAATTCACTGCCCTACAATCTTCTAGATGAAGATAACAATGAACCCGATTCAGTTCCAAGTCGGCTAGCACTATAATACTGCCCATAGCCTCCTTTAGTACTAAAGGAGGCTATGTACTGCCCCGGTACTACTACTCGTATTTCATCTTATTGTCTTGGATTGAGGCACGCCCAAAGACCGCCCCAGCAGTGCCGAGCGCTAACAGGCCAACATGCGCCATTATGCAGCTGACCGGCGCCTTCGTGAGCAAGTTCCTTCATCCACCGGGTGATGTTGCTGAAGTACGAAGGAGTCTAATTTTGTTTTATTATTTTTCAAGTAACTGCCGACGTTTTTCGTACATACACCCACCGTGCCTCCAACACCGGCGTTGAATCTCCTTCCTGTTGACTTCGTGGCCCTGAAATAGCCCAGCGGCATTCACCCAAGGCGCGTTGCCGCGTGTGCTCACCGCGCATGCGCCGTGCGAGCCAGTGCCCCTCGAGTGGTGCGGCGCTGCCTGCTCACTGCCCGGGAGGCTGCTCGTTGCTACGCGCCCTCGCGACAATGCCTCGCAGCGACACTACTGCAGCGCCACTGTTAGCACCAGCCAAGGTGTAAGATACATAGGTGTGTCAACTAGCCGCCTTCGGGGAAAAATTTTCTGAAGCCAGTTTGAGGCTAGTTTCTCGCTTGTCCGCACGATCTGTTTGGGTCACGGTGTAAGATGTATCTTAAGATGACATCTTAAACTGTGGCTATTACACAGTTTTACAAAACATTTCCTACCCATTTTCGTAATTATTCGCTATAGACTACCAATTCCACCGCGAAACGACAAATCACTGATTAGAAATTTGAAATCAGCTGGCCACAGAGCTGTCGAATGGATCACGACCAATCACGACCTTGCCCAAATGAGACCCAAAGATCGCAGCGCTTATACGCGAGAACTGTGAGAACTAGTCTCCCATAAGCTTCAGTTTTAGACTGGGGGTGAACACACACATATTTTACACCGTGGCACCGGTGATGTCGCTGCAGCGCCTCTCACCGGGAGGCCCTGGAGTTGTCCTCCCGATTTTCGACACTAGCTACATTTCGAATTCAGCCGCTGTCTGGAGAACACTTCTAGCGGACAGCTGCTCTGATCGGCAGTTTTCCGCGGTTTCTCCGAAAGCCGGAGCACTACCCCAACCAACGGGTCACGGACCGCGCGCGATCTTTTCTTCCCATTCCTATCCTCATCCCTTTACATACACTTACACTTACACGCACTACAATAGCACGCATGCGGGAAGACCAGTCGGGAGTGTGGAGAGAGCTTCTCTTGGCTGAGGCGGTGCCCCACTGGTGGGAGGCATGTAGTCTGCAGGCCGACGGATCCCGCTATCCAGCGGGGGAAGATCACCGCCACCTCCCGCGCTAGAAGCATGCACTACACTTTCGGAACTAAGGACCTTAGCAGTTCACGCGCCCGGAATCACTAGTCAGTCAATCAATCAATCCACTGCTATTCCGATAAGAGAAGGTTCCAGGCTCGAGTCCCGATGCGATCAAATACTGCACTTCGTCACAATCCACATTCACAGGCGAATGTATGCAGTGTTTCACCGTCTTGGCAACAACGGTTTCTCCAAACGAACCTCGTCCAAAGCACTTGTTAGCGGACAACTTGTCCAACGTTTTGTCCATCTTTACCCTTAAGCCGATTGTAACGTGCATACTAATGCTGATAGCTATAAGAACGTCAAGTTGTCACGAGTGCAAATTTTGATGCCAGTAGCTTAGTCGGTTAGAGCATTTGTTCTAAACTAACAGAAGGTCCATGTGGGATCACAGATTGCACTTCGTGATAACCCACTTTTACTACTACAGCTCGCTGACGTACTGGCGCTCAGGAGTGGAGCGTTGCACACTAGCACACGTTACACCAAAGTTGTGGGTTCGAATCCCGCCTACGGTATGGATGTTTTCACCTGCGTTGGGTAACGCTGTGCATTCTCAGAAAATCATATATAATCTCTGATCCCCAATTTCCATCCCTACACTGAGAGAAATGTAATAGAATGTACTGAATATGTTTAGCAAGCGATCGTGTAGTAAATACAATTATTCGTGCAGTAAGATTCACTAAACATGATGCGTTGCGTTTAGTAAATCAGACAATTCATAATTGTAAGTAAATGAACAAAGAGAATTGTCAGTAGTACTATACTTGTTCTGTAGATAAAATCATTTGGTGAGATCTACGTTTAACATCATCACACTTACTAAACACAGTTTAGTAAGCACTGTTTATTAAATATTGTTTAGTAAGCGCGCGTTCTCAGCAACCTGACCAATTCGAATGGTTGCCCTTCTGAAGTGTGAGAATTCAACGCTGTATACAGAATTATATGCTATATAAATGGCGTGTTTTGTATTTTATTGGTTTTCAATAATTGTTATATTCTCTAAACTAACGGTAGAAATACCGTCGACAGACTAAAACCAGCAGCCTTGCGTCCGTAACTGCTCTGCTAGGCTAGGGTCTGTCAGGTAACCGTGGTTAAGGCAGCTCAAGTCCACTGGGCCGTAGGATGGGTGACCGCTGCGGAACCCCAGTTGCTACCTGCTTGGAGGGACAGAAATAAAGTATTTCCTTTCACATTTCCTTTAGTTATTTCACTGCACTGTTTAGTAAATATTACTCAATGTATTAGTCAACGCAAAGATTCGCTTAGTTTTCTCTACTAGATGTCATTCATCATGGGGTACGACCTGATTAGTGAACATTACTACACGTGCATTAGTGTGTTTAACTAAATAGCAGTTTCGTGAACGTGACTAAGCACTTTGTCCTACAAAAATATACTATCGTTTAGTTGAATCTACTTCGTTATTAATTGTATGAACTAAACATTTCTCTCCCAGTAAATCAGTGTGTGCGTCGCCAACAGACTATTGCGATCAGTGCCTTCCAGGTGCAACCTCCCGATAGCATGTCACACACTTTCTACGTAGTTCTCCCCATAGTACGTCACAAAATTTTCAACTGTTTCTTGACGATACGTAAATAAATAAACCTCGTTTCCAACCGTTCATCCTCTCCAAACATTGATGGGATCTGGAATCAGTATGTACAGTACATAGAGCGACATATGTTTACAAGCCACCCTGACGTGAAAGTGGAGGAGTCGTAGGTAAAGCAAGCAGCGAGAGTTATGTTACGGCAGCGGAAGGGAGATCCATAGGCACAAGAGAGTGCCCGTCCACATATTACTACGGCTCGGCAACTTAGAAAAAAATATTAATAGTCAGGGTAGGGCAAAATACTTTAAATTTAGTATTTAAATACTTCGCCAAAATACTTTGTAAATAAGTATTTAAATATACTCAAAATACATACGTATTTAAAATACTTCAAATACTCAATATACAATAATTTTCGATCATAACTTTTGTATTGTCATTTTTATCTACAGTCATCCATTTCTGAACTAACTGTAACTAACGTATAACTGTTAACGTCAATATTAAACGACATCAAAAATATGACTAACTCAAATAAATTTAATTTCCTTTTAAAACGACTAGTTTTTCAAACAATTCATCAGACAATGAACTTCTAATTAGTGAATGTATAAAACCCCAAAAGAAAACAGTAGGTTCAACTGGCGTGGATGAACATAAACTAGTGTTATAAGGAATACACTTTTTTATCAGATAATTGTCCAGCATTTTTAATGATTTAGAATTATCATTTAAAAAAGAAGAGAATCCAAATTCATCAGCTGAAAGGACCCCTACCACAAGCTGAAAATGTAAGGTATCAACAACAGCAATTCATTCGCTGTTTTGCCTCGCAAGAGTGCAGTTCTTGTGGTTCTACTTGTCGCTGTGTATATGTATAGTGTTAGTTTTATGCCACGAAAACATTTTGAAGGAATCATTTCTAGCTTGTGCAGTGAGCCTCTGCACAGTAAGGGCACTGCATTTTGGCCAGAACAAGATTCTGTTGTACAGTACAGTCCACAGAAGTCAGCTCTGAAGAAATAAGTGCTGAGAGCTGCGTCAAATTAAACCTTGGCATCTTCGAAACTTAACTATACGTATACACACAGCGACAAGTACAACCACATGAAGTGCACATAGAATACAGCTGGCGTCCCCTTCATAGAAGGGGTATTTGCCTTGAGGACATGGCCATGCATTTGGCCAAGTATTTTTTTAAAATATTATGGTGCCAAGATTGCCAGAGACTGTTCCAAGATCCGTTCTGGGCTATGGTGGACGATAAGAGAAATGAATTCATAAATTGTGTGCTGTTTCTGCAATAAATTTGCTTAAATCTATCTTGTCTATGTTGTTTATTTCATGTGTGTCCATTCCTATGATCCCTCTTGTTCTCTTGTTTTGTTAGGTTGGTAGTAGGGTTAGGTAAGTGGAGGGGGTGTCTATAAAAGTGAGCATCGCACACCGCTCATAACCAGCTCTAGTATCTCCAATCCGGCTAAATGGGCTCTGGTATCAAGTAATTTAATGTCTTCTCAAGTTTAAAATACTGTACAAATCATACTAATCCATTAAAAATATGGAAACATTTCATTAAACATGTCAAAAACCCATTTCCCACATATGGGAGTTCCTGCCTGTCATATTATATTAGTCATTATCTAATTTTACAATAAAAAACTCTGTTGAAATATCTTTTCTCCATTGACTCTACGAGCAACAGTGATTTTTCGGGAAGCACTCACCTTCCGCTGAGATCCTTTCTTTTCCAGCGCCGCACAGCGCATTGCTGCAGCAGCCTCTGCCCTCTGAGCGATCAACAGTTGAGCTCCCAGGGTCCTCTCTCGCTCAGCCCACGCAACCTCCGCCTCTGCACTTGCTTCCTTCAGATGCTGCAGCTGAGGAAACAACAGGACAACATTAATTTATTGTAGACCTACATTTGACACAATAATTGTGCACTCAGACTCACTGCACAGAGACCACCATTTAATATTTACATTCATAGAGTGAATCTGCATGCTACACCTCACAAGTTTAAATTGTTTAAAAACAGAAGGAACAGAGAAAATGAGAAACCCAATGGAAACCTAACAAAAATCTACTTTATCCTCCACAAATTCCACATTTCACGTTTTAAACATGTGAAAAAATGGTTTACCCTGACATAAAATAATGACAAATGCAACTAGTGCGCCAGCCAGCACAGCATCTATCTTTGCCTCAGCCATCCCTCTGCTCACCTCCTGCCGCGCACTATCCAGTTCTGCAGCCAGTCGCTCAGCCTCATCTTCCGCGTCCTGTGCCCTCTGCTGCAGCAACTGCTGCTCGCGCATCTCCTCCAGCTCCACAGCCTCCTCCTCCTCAGAGGTGCGCTTCCACCGCCCTGCGTCCACAAGAGCCTCCAGGGAGGCGATTCGCAGCAGCTGCTCTGACACTCGCTCCTGGAGCACATCTCGTTCCGCACTTGCCTCCTGCAAGCAAACAAAGCCTGTTCAAGAACATGTCTGACGTGCCTGGTGTAAGGAAATTTGTGTACATGTTGATTGATCATAAACAACATTTGCTTGTTTTAATTTTTTTTCAGCCACAATATTTCCATGTTCTTTATTTCTATGTCCTAACCTTTTTCAAAGTATATGAATTTCCTATTTTAATCAATTTAGAAAAAGGACTTCTAAATTTTATATTTCCCAATCATGAGTTTGAATATAAATTAAGTTCTTTTCAAGTTTTGATTGAGTTTCGTTTTGTATTGTTTATGTATTTACCTATCATTATTAAGTCTTATAAAACTAATAAAAATCCTTATTATATATGAAATAATTGTTGTGTAGGTGCAGCTGGAACTGCACAGCAGCAGGAAAGATGAAGTTTCTTGGGCCATTCACTTATTTTTCTCAAGGTATTATTTTTATTACATAATCTGTAAAATTTTACCAAGTGATATAACTTTTGTTGTAAATATCTAAATAATACAAAATAAAGAAATTGAACTGCCTTAGCTCATTATGGTTGGGTGCAATAGGAAATGGATATAGCAAATATTAGTATATTTTTATGAGGTAATGAATGGAGTGATGCATGGTCAAACAACACACATGATCAGAGAAGCAATGCACTTTAATCCAGATACAAACAGGACAGAGTTTTTCAGCCCAGTGGAAGAAACGGAATATTTCTTGCCTGACCTCTAAAAGAGTGTGACACCTCTTATCTCTCCTTTACTGAGGATGACAACCTGAGCCAAGCTGATTCCCACGTCTTGCATTCTCTTGAACGCAATCTGGAAGAGAGGGGTCTCGAGGCACTATAAGAGCCATCGTGGACTGCTGTGACATTTCGCACAATTTCAGTGCACTGTGGCTTCGGAAGAAAATATGACAATGTGCATCACTTATATTCATCTGGAGATGGCACCCTAACACCGAAGAGGAAATAGAAGAAATCTCAAAAGAAGAATAAGGAAAGGAAGCAACTTCAGACATTGCTTGTGAAACACCCTTAGGTTTGAGAAGTACGTTTGTAAGTGAGCATCTTTTTCCTGCATGAAAACAAGAGAAACACAGTTTTCTTTTGCAAATTACAATTGAATAGCTACCCCAAATAGAGATCTAACCCACAAAAGAAAAAGTTTTCAAAAATAGAAAAAACCTCTAATCATGTAAATTAATTTATTTCTGTAAAAAACTTACATACCATCAATATATTACGAACTGTGAAAAGCTCTGAAGTCAAATTTTAGTCAAGGCACTACCGCTCGTAACATACTCGCATTGATCTGACATCTTGCTGCAGATAGATTACTATTCGCCAATAGACCAACTTTACCTAAAGAATAACTTTCTTTGGAATGGTCGGTGCACCCTCAGAATCAAGGGGGCTGTGTATTATGACCAAAAGGTCACTATTCCACTGAAATCTCAACTTTCGACTTTTTGTGGGTTAGATCTGTATTCGGGGTAACTACTGAATTATTTTATCAGCGACTGTTGTTTGTTTTTGAAATATTGAAGAACACATAACAGGGGAGAAAAAAGTAAGAGCTTGAAAAGAAAGGTGAATAATTATTGACCTTTATAAATAAACTTTATATCCATTTGCAATATATACTCTGTGTTTAAAAATCCACTGAGATTAAGTACATTTGTCCATTTAAAAAAGTTTATACTATCAAGACTGTAGAAGAAAAAGAATCCTTATCTAAAAGGTTAAGTGTAGATTCACATATGGATGACAGCTCAAGAACATTTTACTAAACAATATGTGATGGTTAGTATTACATCATCAGTTACACCCTCACAAATATTTGATTTCCAACCTAACATTCATTTCAAGTAGCTCCCCAGAGGGCATCTTGATGCTAATACAAAACCAAAAACTCAAAAATTCTTACACACTAACAAGAAGTAAAGAGTAGGTAGTACCTCCTCTGCTCGTCGGGCAGCTTTCAGTTGCATCTCGAGATCTCGTGTTTTCTTAAGTGCTGCTTCCTCAGCTCTGGCGTGGCGCTGGAGACGCTCCTGCAGACGAGACAGCTCGCGCACTGGGAGAGGGACAGGCGGGGGTGAGCGAGGTGAAGAGCCCATAGAGCCAGCCAGCGACGGAGAGGCAGTGGCAGCCCTCATGTCCTCAGGGGAGTCACTCCGGAACATGTCCCTGAAACATCACACACAATACTTACTGCATTGCAAGAACATTACACATGCCACATGTTTCACACTAGAACGTCCAGGGTTCTGTAGCTCCTACTCCACCCAAAGATGTGGTTACAATGCCTTCCTAATTTCAGCTGGCTGCTATGACAATAACTAAGAATTTTTATATTTTATGATTTTTATTACTTCCTTAATTTTCTTGGTAATTTCTAGTAGTTACAAGAATGCATATTTCCAATAAAAAAATGTAATATTTAAAGATTACACAAAAGAACTTGTTATATTTTATACACAATGCAGATTCGATGGTGTAACGGTTAGCGTACCGGACTGTCATACCCAAGTTCGCGGGTTCAAGCTCGATCAAAGCCGTGGATTTTTAAGGGCAAAAAAATCCTTCGTACACCTTCCTTCAGAGGGGAAGTAAAGCCAGCTGTCCCATGTTAGTAGATTTACTTGCATGTAAAAGATCCTCAAGCCTAAATGACGCCTCTGAGCTAAATTCAAATTGCCTGTTTCGTCGCCCGAGATAATACCTTCTTTCTCCGCTAGGTGGTGAAAGGGAGCATAGTGAAATTTGCGTGGTCAGACAGAAGAGCGGGCCTGATGGCCTCGCCACATAAAATAAGGCATTAACAAACTATGTTTGTAAAAGAAATTACGTAAACAATAAGCTGAAAAGTTATAATGTGCACTAAATATTTTCTCTAGATAGTGCCCACATTGTTAGTCTATCAAATGGCACATCATCAGATTGCCCCCATTTTAGGAACTCGCCTGCGTAATAAATATATTTTATAACATCTTGGAAATGCCAACTCTTCCCTCAAAAAGACACAACTAAATCAACTTAAAAGTAATTGTGCAATAGAAAATAAGTTGGATATTTCTTAGAACTGTAAGGATTCCAGTCATGCATGAAATCATGAGAACTGTAGGAGTTCGTAAGAAATATCACAATAGGAGTCACAGTTAATATTACTGGGAAGTGCAAGAATATGGTGCAGCCACAATGTGAACTATCTTGTTGGTCTCAAAATGACACCCACGGGCAGAGTAGATAAAACATTAAATAAAAATTAAAGTTTTATAGGTTTTTAAGAAAGTCTTGTTAATTAAGAAACATATCCAAAAGCAACAATGACTTGTAAAAGACTGTGAGTTTCTACAAATTTCCCTACAAACTGTTCCATTGTTTCAAGAAGTAATTTATACAACAGATATGCGAGGTCTTCAGAAAACAGATATTCATTTTATCTTTATTTTCAATTACTGAGTTCACAAAAGGAATCATCCAAATCCTTTGTTTCAATGACATGCCATAAAATTATCAATAATTTCCAAATTATTTCATAATAATTAGAGTAAAATTATTTGGAACAATTTCAAAATAAAAACTGAAACCGGAATCAAAACATTTTGTCAAAAAACAAAACCTAATTTGAAATATCTTATTAACTTACACCAGAATATAATACGAAATAATTCAACATCTTGATAATAACACATTTCGTAATATAAAAATCTACTACCAAAAAGTACATCTGCATTATATCTTATTTTCTTTTGTTTACAGTGAATTAAATGATACTTAAGCAAGAGGACTAACCTGACAGACACATCCTCAGAAGGAGAGCTCTGATTGGACGATGTGGCATGCAAGGCTTCCAACTGATGCGTGCGTTTCTCCACATTGACTTCCATCTCTCGAATCTACATAACAGCAGAACAAACCAAACAGGTTGCAATCATGGAATGAAATATTTCACAAGTAAGATTTTGGTGGCTTAGGAAAGAATTACCGTGTTATAGATCAGAATGTAAACTTGTGAAGGGTAAAGGAATTGTGTATTTATGTCCACAAAACTAATATTTTTACCTCAAAATCTACAATATTTCATGAAATTGACATTGAATTTGAAAGTAGGATATTATGGATTATATTTTGAATTGTTCTCCATTCCAAATTATATCAATTTTATTTTTCTTCAACTTTGCAAATTAAGCAAGAAAAGAAACATCATCATTATCATCATCATCTTTGTATACTACAGGTTGCCAAGCATATCACCTGTTCCTGTTTTCCAGAAACTTCATAAACTTAAATTTTTTTGACACATGAATTTCTACACTGGTTATATGATGTACTTGTTGTTCAGATATTACTAATTATCACAACCACTCATTTAGTAAGTGGTAGTTACATACACTTTAACTAATACAGTAAGTCAAAGCAATGTAGTTGCAATGCAGTGTATCCATCCACTTCTTACACAAACTCACACAATGTGGATGCCCATGAATAGACACAACACATATTTCACAATAACACATTCACAAACACACACACACACACACACACACATACATATACATACACACACACACATACATATACATACACACACACACACATACATACATACACACACATACATATACATACACACACACATACATATACATACACACACACACATACATATACATACACACACACACACACACACACACATCAACACATTGCTCTAGATTAAACTCAGAATTTCCACCACAAACTCACTTGTGCCTTCATCTGCTTTATCGCAGCAGGTCGGCATTGTTCTGCTTGCAAGCGATGAGCATGCAATTGCTCCTGAAGAGCTGCCACCTGTCGAGAAATTTCAGAGCCACCCTCTGCACGCAAGGATTCAAGCTGAAGACAAACCAACACGCAACACGTTACAAAAACCACAAGTAACACAATGCACAAAGAGTTGAACATCAAACTACAGAACTCATTTTCACTGAACTTCTTAAAAGAATGTAATATCCATTTTCCAAATCATTATCACCCTTTGCAACTTTCCACTACACACTCTACATCATGCACACATGCAATACAGTCTCTCAAACAGAACATCTTTACCTTCAGTTTCTTGTAGAAACCTGAAGTATTTACATGTAGCCGAATGCTTCTAGAAGAGTGCTATTAAAACCATTTCCAAATGTATATCTAGACTATTTAAAGATTTCCTGCATAAGTTTATTAATTTATCAACGAAACTATTTTAGAAAATTCTATATCTATTATAACTGTAATTTTCTATGATTGTAATTACTCATAAACCGGACAGGTGTAAGTACAGTCACTGGACATCTCCTTTACACCCTTAAAGAGTTCCTGAAGGGCTAAAACTATATTTATTATTTGAAAGTAACTGAATTAAAAAGATCCATCCATTTTGGTCCTGTTGTTTAATACAGTTTCCCTGATACACTGAGTAATGTTGAGATGGCTCTTTGTTTTGCTTCTGAATATAAACACAGCAACATTACGCTCTTGATTTATTGAGCTCTTCTTTTCGTTGTCGTAGGAGTAGAGCCAAGGATGTGAGTTGCTATTTTGTTAGCAATAATATGAAATTAAATCTCTAGTTTGTTTACCACAGCAAATAAGTTTTCTATAATTCAGGAACAAAAATTTCTAGTTTATAAATGTTGCTAACCTCACTTTTATTCATCATTCAACTATGTACAGTAAAAGACTGGGGTAGGGATTCAGGAGAATGTGCACAGATTTATACTTCTTCCCCAAATGTCACAAAGTGTTTCCTGTTTTTAGATGAAAATAAATCTGTGTAAGGTCTAGAACCAGTGCAAGTTCACGACCCTCTGGGACGGAATCCTACCTCATCACTCAGTTGCTGCCGAGTGTTCTCTTGTTCATGCAAAGCCTCCTGCAACTCTTGCACTCGTGCCTCGAGGTGGGCTGCTCGAGCATCCTTGGCTTCCGCTTGCAGTTCTAGTTCTGCCACGACATCACGCAACAGCCACACCTGTCATCAAGGGTTATGAATTACCCCATTTGTCAAACACAAACACTCAGAGGAGCATGTCTCCAAAGAAATGAAAAATTTAAATACTTGATGGTTACGCTCATTTGGTCACAAAAACTTTCTTATACAAATTTTAATCAATGAAATTACTTCACAGTCCTAATTTTAATGCAATTATAAACTAATCATAAGCAAATCACACTATACTTTAAAACAATGTTTAGAATTAGATTAGTGCCAAGAGAGAGAAAATCTGAAGATAACCAAATCCAAAAGTTTTAAATGGTAATTTGTGAAATAATATAATTCTAATTTGCATATTAGGTGGAGAAGAAAAAAGGACAGAGAATGTTTCTGACATCACTTTTGGTCGAGTCAGCCCTGCATAAATGCAACTGGATAAATCTATCTACAAAATGTGATAAAATCTATGGGACTTGGTATTAAAATAAGAATTTAAAACTTTCTACAAAATAATTCAGTACAACAATAATTTGACACATATTATAGCACTAAACATTCCATATGACACAATGCAATAACAATGCAGTCTATTATTAGTTTAGACAAACTTATACATTAACATCAGAGCAAGAAACACCACAAGACCCAACTTATATAATTTTTGTTAAAAATTATTTACAGAAATAATATTTGGCAGGAAAAGTTAGAAAAATGGGATTAATACAAGACACATGCAAATTTCACACAAATATAATTGTAGAGGTTCCAATAACCTGAAATCAAATAGTTTACAAAATTTTGAATTTTTAATGCAATAACGAAGAACTGATTTCTTCAAAAACTGTGGGTTTACAAATATTTCTAAATAAAATTCAAATATGTGTAGATATGTCTTTATAAGTAAAAATTCTCAATAAATCCTGATAATCAATGATAAGACAACATAGGAATAGCATAATGAACAGAAACAAAGAAGTGAACAATAAATTAAGTTATGACTGTTCTGACATTCATGAACACTGTTTAGTTCACTATAAATTTCACATGAACAGAACTTGAATAAGAGCCTGCACACAGGTGCACTGGCCATTATTTGATTTTCCTTCAAATGTTCTAGCTTTAATCGATTTTTAAGTTTCCTCCAACTTTTAGTTTCAATCCAGCCTCTCCATATCTTCACATGATGTGGGAACCCAATCAGTCAAACCAGTGTTTCAGGAGATATTAGAATTCTCTCTTCATTTGGTATGATTCCAGACAATACATTTGTAATTATATTATTTGTTTTCAAGAAGGGTTTTGGCACACAACATTCTTCCATTTTAACTTCTCTAATGATATTTTCATTCCTAATATAATACTTAAGGGAAAAGATGTAACTTCTTTCCATTAACATATTCAGGTCACTGCAATCTACAGGCCTGTGATTCATACTATGTATTTGCATATATACGCCTTTATTCCAATCGCTGACTATTCATAGAGATTTCTACTTCAATAAAGTACCTCAATACAATGCTAGATTTCATTTGCTGCTATTTAATTGGTAATAAATAACTTTGGAATACACTGATAGGAATGCCCTCTGTAGTGATGCCTAAGTAGTGCTGATCAAAATAACTACACCAAAGCCAATTATTGAAAATAAAAAGTAAAGTTTTCTTAATTTTTGCAATAGACACTAATGTAATGTAATGCATGATGTTTTAATATTAATACAATTTGTAAGAATTTAATTAAAATAAATATGTTAAACTTTCTCCGGACCCAAATATTTGTGTTCTTTATATTAAAAAATCTTTTAAATTATTAATATAAACAAAAAAGTGGGAACTTCATACAAAAGTACAATATTGTTGCTTTAATATAAAAAAAATAATATTGCTTCTACAAGATTGGTTTAGAACATATAACCCTTCAGATATTTCCCAAAATCTTACAACCTGTGGTGCAAAACAAAATTGGGCTGAGGTTACAACCTGAATGTGTTCAGAATCTTGGGGAGTTTTTGTTCAGAACAGCAACTGCTGGTAGACAAAACAAGCAGAAAGACTTAGTACTGACGGAGAATTAACCTAAAAGTAAGCAAACTTTCTTAACTTTCATAATGCTGAGAAAAAAATTATGTTGAAAATTAATGATAATTATAAAAAAATATTTCATAATTTTTTATTTTAATAAAAGATTCTTATATAACTGTAAATAGTTTTTGACCTATTTGTTTTCTCTGTATTATGAATAATTAACAAGGATCCTCTACTTGTAAGTCTTCTTGTAGGTCAATTATGAATACATTCCCCATAGACAATTACACAATCCTACAATACTGTCTTGAAACTGAAACATTCTTCTTTGAATAAGAGTGAGATAACAGGTTCAAAAATTTTGTCTTTCATTTTAACAATGCCTTAAATTACCACATGTACCTGACAAGTAGAGGATTTGTGGAAAATTTCCAAAAGGTACATTAGGAAGATTGGTGTTTTGATAACAAAACTTTCTGATCATGAGACACCCTGAAAGAAATTTTCTCTAAACATGTTCGTTTTCAAGAAACCTACCCTTTGCAAATAACTATAAGAACAAAATCAATCCCATTGGAATTATTAACAGTAGTTTTTATTTCAGACACTTTCTACAAACCTTTTGCAATTTCTCTTTAAAAATGTCAAATATTTTCATTATTTTTTTTTAATACTTATAATATTGCATGCACTTCTTGTAATAACAAATATACTTCAGACAACATACAAAACACATTTCCATTACTAAGAACAAGAAACTGAACTGAACATTAGTAACATTAGAAAGTGAACTGAACACAAGTAAACTGAACTGAACTGGAGCTAAATATTTAACACCAGTGTGAAAAGTTAAGAAAAAATTTTTCTGAATCACTACCCTTGTTTATTTAATTTCACGGAGTAGAATACATGCCACTGACCTTGTCCACTGCTGCCTTGAGCTCCACCTGCAAGGCCTCACGGTGGGCCTCCAGTTGCTGGTGGCGCGCTAAGGCCTCCTTGCCCTGCTGTTCCAAGGCCTCCACCTGGGCGACAGCACAGCAGCAGGCAAATAGCAGCAAGCACAGCACAGCACAGCCAAGCACACACACATCAGGCCAACGAGCTCAACAAGCACAAGACTTCCAGATGAAGAGACAAGAGAAATAAGACAAGGAACAGCAGTTGGAACACCACAGTGTCATGCTCTTAGTAAGATGAAAGTCAAAGAAAGTAACAAATCAAAAATTACTTCTAAATCTATTTCTTTTGCAGTTCTGAAAATAAAACCCAAAAAGATAAATAAAGGGGCCAAATATGAATTTAATTTCTCTTTTGAAACTTCTTTTTAAAGAATTTCTTCTACTCCCTACACTCTGTTGCAAGTGTAGTAATAGTAATTTACATTACGAGACAATATGTAAATATTTTATTCTTTTAAAATTTACAACGTAAAATGACCTGAACATTTTAAAAGAATAAATACTGTCTGTGAAAAATTGGTTCCAAGAATTCTTGAAACAACATACCTTTGTTAGAATTTTTTAAAAAAGAAGATGTTTTGTTCATAATATATGAAAAAGATTTTTCAGAATTGTAGCAACTCATTTAGTATGGCAAGTTTCATTCATTGACCATAACAATATGCAATGTGACTATGATCCTCTCTATATACTAATGCTATATGCTAAAGAAAGGCCATGGTTTTGAATAATTTTCAAGAAACCTTCAACACAAAACTCTGTAAGTGTTCTACTTATGGATATGACACAATAGGGAATTACTACACACACACACACACCTGTCCAAGAAGTATCAAACATATTTAAGACAAAAAAATCAGAAGGTAAACAGCAGATGCTCATTTAATTTGCAACGCACATGGTGAAACACACATAACCATGTGCATGTGCATAACTTGTAAATGATGCATCCTTAAAAGTAGATTTATGTGTCTCTATTACTCAATCTACGGTTTATTTTTCTTATGTCATAATCTACAAAATGAGACATTTTTTTAACCTTGAATTTCATTTTCGGAGCTTTAGCACTTCTGGGTACCCCCACACCATAGTATAGGTGGGTCAAAAACACTATTTCTTCTAAGAAATCTATGTACAAGTAAACTGATTTTTTGATTTTCTGTACAACTTAATTTTGACAATCAGCAATATAGTCCACGTACAGTTCCAACACTGTAATGCACAGTTCAGCGGGTGGGGTTATTCAAAATGAAGCTTGAAATTAAGCGCAGAATGTTTGCAATTGTCCAAGTAGTACACACCAAAATGAGTTTCATAATGCAGATACTTTTAAAGAAACAACAAGCAGAATGTATATAACATTCCTAAACAACAAATGTAGAGAACAGTACTGAAACCCACACTATACTGCGATTTTGGTAACTTCGTCTCTGACAGGTATCAGCTTTTTCACTGCCTATTGAATCAGGAGCTTATATTTCGCGACAGTGATGTCACTATAGTGACGTTCAAGCTCCCGATTGGATGAAACCGTGAACAGCTGATTTCTTTCAGGGACAAAGTTACGAAAATCGCAGTATATGTGAAATCTCAGAGTAAATTAATTAGGTAGCTCTATGAAAATTTATCAAGCATCTAAATATCACTAGATTCATATCATAGATTGTGGTTTAAAAATCTGTGGCAATTCAGAAGCTATACAAATGTAATGAATGTATCAAATGTATAACAAGAGCCATTGCTATAATATAACTCAAAAAGCAGATGGACTCAAAAAGCAAATGGTACAGAAAGAAAATAGTGTGCAAATGGTACAGAAAGAAAATAGTGTGTCTAAATTATTTATTAAAGACAATTACTTATAAAGAGAGGGAACTGAAAAAATAGACATTGAGAGAAATGACAACATGGAAGAAGAAAGAAATCTCCAGCATTGCATAATATTGCGCCTGTGTACTATTTAAAAATATTACTTATCCTAACTAGCAAGGCTTGAATTCAAATCACATGTTTCTGGCAGTGTTGTGTACCTTCATTTCCTTTGCTTGTTCTGGCAGTGTTGTGTACCTTCCTTTGACACTAGTCATGTAACAAGCCGTTCTGAGTGATTTCTTTATATATCAGTTAAAAAAAAAAGTTGAACATCATAGGTACTAGAGGGAAAACTTGTCCTGCCTGAATTTTGTTGGAAGTGGCTAATAATGAAGAGCTAAGACCTACTTCTGTTTTCAGAGAAGATGAATATGTCATCAACAATGCAGAAAGTGAATATGTTGTTGTATTATGAAGATGGTGCAATGAGGTGGAAGGAAGCAAAATTGTAAGTAATGAAGCACATCAATCTTTCACTGAAAAAAATAAATAAATAAATTGGGGTATTGAAATACCTAGATCATATCAAACTTCACTTGCAAGGCATTATTAGAAATAGACCTCATGACAAGTGACACGTCTATGTTTGCTAAAAATTTCAGCTTCTCCATACACTTTGTCAGGAAATGCATCATCAAAGATCTAGAGAAATTTACTCCCACATTATTCTGTTTCTTGAACTTCTGATTGCATTGTCTCAAAAGTCTAAAAGAATCATTAGTTGCCACACTGACTTTGTCCTTGCACCAAACTAAGAGTGCAAATGGAGAAGAAACAAACCAGAAAAAATAATCCATTACAATGCAAACAAATGGGGAATTTATTACTTGGTCCAGTCAATAATAAAACAAAACTCATAAAGATAGCCCAAGGTGTTTTTTTCCACTTGTAGTACTGCTATGGTAATAAAAGCATCATCCCAGATGTCAGTTGAACGAATTCGAAAATAAGAATTTTTTCTCTATCAAGGAAGGCAACTTATTCATTAATTTATTAAACAGAGACTGTTAGAAGATGTTTCCAGAAGGGTGCACAGAGTGAGTTGCAATCTGTGATTGTAAGATCCTGTCTTGACTGAAGGATAGGGAGCGTCCCAAAAACAAAAGAAACATCATTTGTGTCCACTTGTAAATGGAATTTACAGTGCAGCAATGGAAGAAAAAATAACAATTACTCAGAAAATATTGTGTTGTGTTTGGAAGATACAAAAATGTTTATGGCTTTACTGATTTGTCAAACATCTTAATTCTATGTTAATATTTTGTAAAGACATATTTACGTTTACCAATAGGAACATTAGTTAAGTAGTTTCGTAGGAGAGTTGAATTGAAAATTTGGAAGAATTGCCTGTACCCATTAAGTTAGTAGCATAGAAATATTTTTTTGTGCCATAAATTCAATTTATTCAGTTCATTAACAATGATAATAATGTAATAAAGCAGTGTAATGAATAATGTATCTTTCTTCTCAAACAATTTTTTTTTCTTTCTTCAATGGCACATGCTTAAAAAGTAGCTGGGATTCTTAAAAGCCCCAAGTGCCTAATCAAGGTTCTTTTTCAATGCAGCAGAAAGCCATTTTCAAAATTTAGTTCAAAACTAGAGCCTAAAGTTAACTGCCATTTTCAAAATTTCAGTAGATTTAATGAAAATCGAATTTGTGTCATCTTCACAAACATAATTTGCTTTATTCAAACAGAATATAAACAGAAAAAATTTGGAACCATTTATTGAGAAAAATTTGAAAACATTTTTGGGGCCTCATGTTAAGTACTCCCAAAACGAGAAGATTTGTTTCAAATTCAAGAGATCGTGACTTCCGTTCAATCAATTATAAATATTCATTTTGGTGAATATCCTGTGAGTGGTTTACAAGCTACACACACAGCTTCACAGCCAGGCAATCTAAAATGTTTTGAAGAAAAAAACAACACTTTTCAGAACCAATAACTGCCAAAGAGTGCAAAAATTCTCGAAGAAATTGTTTGCAGTATTACATAACTTTCTATACTATATATAAAAGAAAGTCAAAACATAAGAATAATAAGAAAATTCAAAACATCTCACAAGAAAGGATTCCAAAAGGCGAAATTGAACTCCCCTGAAAACTGCCTTGTACACAAGCACAACCACTCCCTCCCACATATTTTAAATTTTAGTAATTTCACTCCTTATAAAAATTTTAGAAGTAAAGTGTGTTACTTAAAATGTCAAAACTTATATTTAGTAAAAGTATTTTCCAACAGCTACTTGAAAAGAACTATTAATCAATCAAACTACTAATCTTAAAACAATTCATCAATCAAGGAAAGGAAAATAGAAATCAACAGGATAAATAAGCTTACTGCAACAGAAAGTGCTCTATAACGCAGACTTTTCACAGTGTAGATACAAGATTTGCTAGAAGCCTAAAGCAAGCAAAAACAAAGCAGAAGAAGCAACAAAAATTATCATTAATACACATCACCACCTACATTGCCACTAAAACACTAAAGCATTCCACATATTGACAATCAATACACGTCAAAAAGCTGCAACTCAAACAGAATGTCTACAACACAAATACATACATCCCATCTTCTCCATGAAAGACCTAATTAAATTACACAAAAATGTTTAGCTCATTCACTTGTGAACATAAAAATGCAAGTACAGATTATAAAAAAGTATTATGGGTTGTTGTTTTTGTTTTTTTTAAACATAATTGTTGAATTTATAAATAGGTAAATAACATTTCCAATAATTTCTGACAGTTATATTTTCATTGGGAATGGTGGGATATGCATTACACCACTTATAATACCTATACAACATTCAAGACATCAAAATATATCACATTTTCACAGGCAGACTTAATTTCAAAAAAGAAACTACAAGAAGAAATTAACACTTATCTATGTAACTTACCGTGAACAATACGACAGTTCCTTTAGCAGATAAATAACGAGCAACACACTATATGCTTAATAGAAAGAACGAAATCATGAAATTTTAAAAGAATTTTCTAGATTTGTACTGTGCAACAGCATTTCTACAAGAAAGACAAACCTTCCTAAATGCATCACCTTCTACAGTGTACAAGCTGGATTTACAAAAACCAAGAGGACCTACCTATAAGACCTCCACCAATAGTGATTTGATAATCCATGCCACATATTCTTATCCTGTAGAATCACATTAATTCACAATTTGCCAACAAATGTGCCCACAACTGATATCCAAAATTTCTAATAAGTATGTTCTTGCAATATGAAAGAAAGAGAAGTATAATATTCTATATTAAGAACTAAAACTGTAATTACTAAAGGCAGATGAAAAGAATGCTAGAAATGTAATCAACTAAACCAAACAATGCATGCTGAAAGACTGAAAATACCACTGAAAGGATCATAAAAGAATATTAAAGGTACGGAAGTCACAGAATAAGTAGTGGAAATACCAAGTTTTTCTCAAAACTTAATGAAAATTTAAATTTGAATTGATTAACCTAATAATGATATTTCAAACATGCAATAAGCTGCCTTTCAAAGAACTGAGAAAAAGCAGTAATATATAAAAACTAGAAATGAATGTCACTTCCCAACTAGAAACTCCACTCCAATAGAATTCATAAGTTGTGGGGAGAATTCTAAACTTTTGAGAAACAACAAAGTAACCAAAGGTCAGCCCCGTGGCCGAGATCACTAAAGCAGTAGTGCCGTAGTGAATTGGGAACAAGGGGTCGTGGGTTCAAGTCCTGCCTCGGGCATAGTTGTATGTGTTCGACCTTTCACCCCCATCATCACCTTATCATTTCATCCTCAAACCATAAAGTTAAATCCAATAGTGGTCACTAATAACCTAGTAGTTGATGTGACCTTAAAAAAAAAGTAACCAAATAATTATTTACACTTCTCCCATGATGATGACTAAAATATTATATAAATGTTGTCGTAGATGATGACTATGATCATGATCATGATCATGATCATGATGACGATTATACAATACATGCACTGACCATTTTGCTGTTTGTGGTTGGTTGAGGATGAAAGAAGTTTCTCTGAATAAAAAGTGAAGACAGGTGAAAGTGAATAAAAAGAAATGACTGATGAAAGTCAAGACTGACCAATATACTCAACAATTACTTAGAAATTAATACCAATTCTACTGAAATCAAGAAACTATTTGTAGTAAGGTTTAATGAACAAGCTTACCTCCCGAGAGAGTCGTTGTTGGTCAGCCAAATCCTTCTCCCGTGCTTTCAGCTGCTCTTGCAAACGCAATAGTTCCTGCTGAAACTCATCTCGCTCCTGTTCTCGTTCTGCAGCCTGTTCTTCTAAGAAACGACGGGTATCACGAAGTCTTTTGTCTGCACTCTCAACCTGAGGAAGCAATCATGTTCAATGCCCAACCATTCATCAAAGCAATGCTCAAATGCAAGAAGTTAAAATAGTTTTGGGAACTAAAATTAAAAAATTAAAATTTTAAAAGCAATTTTTCCCCCAAAATCTATTTTGAAGTATGAAGTTGTTTAAACTATTCAAACATATAAATGAACAATACTATTTCAAATCTTCTTATTGGTTAATTGCTGAAAATAATAATATATTATTAGTGTTATCAATCATTGACACTGATGATAAATTTTTGGAATAATGAAACTTGAATGTACATTAGCAGAGTTTTCATCTTCAATTACTGGTCAAATTGTTCATAGAGAACCAATGATAAATGTTCCATCTTAACAATTATTTGTGCATGTTTCCAAAAATATACTACATATTTTTGTGGGATAAAAGTTATGCAGCAACTAATTAAAAACATTTTCCTTCTCTACACATTTTTTTCGAGAACACAATGACACCAGTAGATACACTACGGCAAAATAATGATTTTAAACAAATGATTGTAATTGTAAAGATGAAATTACAGCCTCTCCACATTATTTTTCAAATAGTTCAGGGTGCAGCAGTTAAATTGAGACTTCATTCAGTTTTACTTCCATATATCTGTTTATTCAAACATTACTAAAATATATTTTTAAAAAATGTTATATTTTTATTAAAGGACTTCTCCTAAAAAATTTTCACTGAATTTAAGCTCCTCCAGCCTCATTACCACTTCCTTTTAATGATTTTAGGTGCCTTCACTTTTTACTGTCTCTCAATACAATGTTCCAAAACTAACGTCCAATGTGTTTAGAACAAAAGGCTATGCTCCAAACATAACTGTCCAACTTTGGCTGAAACATTTAAACAAAGCTCGATTGTCAGAAAGCCAGTTTCGCACCAAATGTCTAGAGTATGCAGGAGCGCCATCCTGCTTAAATGCGCATTTGTCTACCAAAAGCCACCTTTTCCATTCATGACCCTACCACAGTCAATAACACTTGCAGATAAACATCTTTTGTGATACTTTCTCTTGCTCACTTGTAACATTTAAGCCAGTTTTCAGTGTGATTTCTCAATCTTTAGAACTCATTTTTTCAGCCTTTCTCTGTTTTTTGGCCACTTTTCATGCTTTACATGCTTTCTTCTGACTCCTTGACAGCCAAATTATTCTTGAAATGCAATGTACTGTTGATTTTGCCCAATCGGTCACATTTTAGTTATCAACTGACATTCAACCTTTGCCAAAACTCGTGATAATCAAAATTTATAATGACATAGGATTTCATGCTTACAACTGTTTAACCAATGATATGGAGCTGACCATAGCAGTCGGAGTTAGTAGGAAATTCAAATTTAAATTGATCCCAATGTAGCTGCTGCACCTGTACATTTCTGGCCAAAAAATAAAAAAACATTTGAGACTTAAAGTATAATTATTTTCAGTAAACAAACACCAAAGCAATTTTCCAAACAAATACTTTGTTAGTATGAGGTAAAGAATGTTATGGTATTAAATTCATGATCATCACCACAATTGAAAATGTTTAAGTCAGAGCCAAAATGTAGATGATGGTTAGATTCTAAACTTAATTTAAAAACCATTATTATATATCTTTACAACAAATGGACACAATACAATCTAAAAATTCTTTAATACTTACAAGTTTTTAAACTTGCAAGTCTTTAGACCAGAAAATATTGCCTTTAAATGTAATTAAATTTCTTATTTCAAAAAGAAATCTTCAATAACCCTCACCAACAGATCAGAATGTCAAGAAAAATATTAAAACTCAAAATGCAAACTAAAATTGATCTAATTACAAACAGAAAAAAAAGACCATATCTGCCTTTGTTCCTATAAAAGAAAACCGAATGAAGTGGAAAAGAGATTCAACCCAATATACTATAGCCAGTAATACAAACTTTCTTTTTTCAGCAACAGAGATATATTTTTAAAATAATACATTGTGCTTATGACAAACATATCCAATCTTCATGCTTTGCAGAGCATTCTCTGTACCCCATGCCTTCATTCACAGAAGTTCAATTCACAGTCACCCTTGTGAACAATGCAGAATCCAAAAAATTGACAATTTCTCTTCTTTATATTTCAAAAGCTGAAATTCCCACAAAACAGAGCAGATGCAAACAAAGTTAATGCCACCCAAGGAAGGACAAACTAGGAAGATATGTTAATAACCCTGTCAAAGAATAGCTACAAAATATTTCATGAGGATTTCCTCTCACTGCCGAATTTCATTGGTAGATTAATTTGTCAAGCCCAGTCATTATACAGAGTGTCTGCAAATTTCTTATATAAAATTACCAGCTAATTCCGTTTTTCTTGGAAAATTTCCCAGTTATAGAAACTATAAATAAACAGAAAATTAAAGCATCCTGCAAATCTCATTATTCATCTCACTCGTAATTCTAATAAAGTGAAATAATTTGTATTAAAAATGATCTGTGCAAAAACAAAGACATAATATTTCTTTTATTTTTCTAATTTAATGGTAAAACATTTGAAAAGTTCATCCACATTTTTTTTTAGACATTTTCGAATATTAAAACAAAAATTAAAAAATTCCTAGTTTAGGAAAACATTCCCAGATATTTCCTGATTTTTCAAGAACTGAAAAAAATTCGTAACTAATTCATTAGTTTTTGCAGTTGCTAGACACCCTGTAAGAACCCATTAAAAAATTTGAAATGGTTTTTCAAATTTTTAATATTCCTATAATTATCCTATAAAGCAGTCATTAATGGCTGTGCCACAATGCTCAACAACTAATGACATGAAGAAACAAAGAAGCCACCAAGCAGCTATGATCATAAATACACTGACATCCCTCATTACGTATTTACCCAAATATAAGACAACCCCCTAATTTTCAAGAGGTCTTCGAAGAATATTTATTTTTTATTTTTAACAAATTCTTACTATTTAGTCAAAATAAAATCACAAATTGTCTAATCGACTAGAATACTGCCTTAATGAGAATATCAGATCTTTTTGTTGGACATTTGATGACTTGCTTGATCTTTTTGCTTTGCATTTTCTTGTACCTTAAAATCATCACCATCACTGTCCTTTGTCACTACCTTCTTTATCTTCACATATATCATTGTTTATTTCTGGTTCTTCTCCTATATTAGGCCATCCTCTCCCTTCTTAGTCCCCCTCCCCCTCAAAGTTTTGCTTATTGAATTTCCATTCCCCTCATCTGATGCCTCCTTAGAACATTCCCTTCTGTTACCAGATTCCTGGCCCAACACTTGTGCATGGACATTGAATGTTTTCTTTAAATTCACATGATCCACTTGCAAACCCATACATCTCCATACCTTTGTTCCACGGGAATGAGAGAAATTATCAATGTTTGGAAATTTTTTTCTAAGATTCTTTTTATTATTCCATCTCTGTGGTTGGATGTAAAATACATACTTCTATCAAAGTGATTTTTTTCATTTCCATCTCTTGCACAATGCAGGAGACTCCCCAGGCATCAAAACACAAAGCTGTGTGGCCTCATCGATCAGCAAGCACACTGTGTAACTAAATCTCTGCAACAATTTTTTATTTTCACATTGTGTTCCACTTACTACAATGCCAAATATTCTCTTTTTTTCAGTCATTTAAAAATATTGATCTAAATCGTTCAGCAAATCCAGAGTGGATGCCCAGAATGTGGTATATAAATGTAGATTTCATACATGCATGTGATATCCATTGCCTTTGCATCTTACGATTACATCAGCATTTCAGTTTCCTGACAAGGAAAGGTAGTATTAAAACATAGATCCCAACTGACTAAACTTTAAATGCAATTACAAGATTGGCTCTATAACTTTTAACTGAGATATTGAGAAAAACAACTTTTCTTATATTCGGGTAAATATGGTACTTGCTGCAACTATGAGAAACATAGCTAAAAAATCACATTCAACCATTGAACACCCATTAAGAGATACAATTTTGTCCCCTTGCCTCAACTAAGACTATAAAGAAATTTTTATAGGATTAATTTCCTCAAAATGTTAATTACTGAATCACATCTTTGAGCTAAAGGTTAAAACAATAATTTAAAATGTATAAATTTACATTCAATAATGATGTTTTGATTTCCTTCTATGTTTGTGATTGCTTTTAAATAAAAAACAACAATACTGTAAAAGTAGTGTTAATTATTATATAGAAAAGGTTTAGATTTCTCCCAAAATAACAACTCTTCTTGTTCAGGAAAACTGGTTTTCCATCTTCCCTAGATTCTTCATTTGGGAACTGGTGCAGAGTATTACTATCATAGGATGGGTTTGGTAATTAACCATTTCTTCATCAATATATATTTTAGCACATTTTTACCACAAATTTTGAAAATTAGAAATTAACAAAATATAATAAAAACAAGATTTTCTTATATTTTTTTGTCTTTCCTTAAGATTATAGATTTGAAACTTCATAGATTTTGCAAAATGTGATTCAGTACATGTAAATGTAATATTTATGGAAATATAAAAGATAAGGGCAAAAATTCATTACACTTTTAAAATTTCCATCTCTTACTTTTCTTTAATTCCTGTTCTTTTCAAACAAAAACTAGTTATTTGTTTTAAATTCTTTGAAAATTTTCCAATTTTTTGTTCTCCTCTATTAGATCAAAGAGAATCAACCTAATACTTTACAATTTCACAAATAGCAATAATTAGAGTTTACATCAATGTTCACCTGTGTATGCAGAAGACTCAAGTAAAGTGACACATTACAGATCCGAGTATCATTTCTACCTTCCCTGAACTTCACCATTTTGATTTCATGCAATTTGGCCTCTGATAATATAGGATAAGAATAAGGTTAAGGACAAAAGATCTCGAATTACCAGTTGGAACTATAAGTCTTTTAAAGCAAATTTATAAAAACCAAGAGAAAAAAAAGCTTTGAAAACAATGAGATCTATTAGTTCTTCAATTAATTCAAAATTTATTAGCGATAGTCAGGGGTCATTTAGAAATAATCATTGGCGAACAATTCAAAAAGTGAGTAAAGTAACAGTAATTCAACTAGTATCTGACTTATTGAATTGTTTAACAAATTTTCAATGAAAAAATATTACAACAATAAAACTTCCAAAGGGATTGTGGAAATGCAGATGAGGTTTTGTTGACATTATTAAAGGATGAAATAACTGAAAACAACTTGGAAAACTTAGACTTTGTCTAATTTAACAAAAAGGACTTCAATTATTTCATCCTTCCAAAGGTAACTCCAAAAGAAAAGAAAGCACAAAAGAATTTACATAGTCCCGCTTCTTTAAAAAAAAACTTCACACTTAGAGGAATGAAAGGGAAATGGAAACATCTTTAACCTTTCATGACATAATTCATTAACCCATAATCCATGCAATAGTATTATCATTCCCTAATCTTTGATGCATCAACCTAAAAGAAATAACACTATTTTCAATTTTCCACAGAACATGAAAGCCAAACTGCACAATAATCTGTTAAAACATCTGCAAAAAACGTTTTTGGAAAGTAATTTACAACCTCCTTGTAACAGTGTTACAAGACACTGTGTAATACAAAATTCATCCAACCTAACATGTCAACCACCATATTTACTTCTGCTTAACATTCCTCTTTCCCAGAACATGAATCTAAATACAAGGCCATTTTAATATAAGTTTTATTTTTTGCAAGTAAGTACCAGAAATAGTTGAAATGAGGATGACTTTCAATTTGTCAAAAGAAAACCCCCATAGATTTAATGTAATCATGAAGTTTTACATTTCATGTGCAAATAAGTATTACTGTAACGTCTTCAATTTCTATAAAATTGCAGAAAATAACTTTATTGTAATGGTTTAGGTTAAGTTCAATCAAGAACATTTTGAACTTTACAAACATTAAAAATCAAAGCTGGAGAAAAGCACTGTATTAAACAATTCCTTGCTATTTTTAAAAGACAAAACATTTCAGAAAAAAACATCAGTCATTTAGAAAATGACAGAACAGTACAATATTGTTAAAAAAAACAACTCTTGCAAAAAATTAAATCAAATTAAAATAAACCCTTATTTTCAAGTTTTAAACAAAACACGTTTGGTTAGAATTAAACAAAAGCAAAAAGGGGTGGTCATGTTAGGATACACAATTGGAATATTATAAACACCCATGGAGACAAGTGAGTGTCTGCAATGTGCACCCTTGACCTGCAACAGGCAAACGGTGAGGGAAGGATTGGAGGGCCACAGCGTGCGCCATGCAAAATGTCCAAACAGAAGCACAACTTTCTCTTTTGCTCTCTCTCTCTCTCTCGGTCCTCAACAGAGCACTTTACCTTAAGGCAGCACGCGCAGCACACAGAGTGCGCGAGAGGCAGGTCAGGGGAAGAGGTTTGGGGAGGCACCTGGTACAGAGAGAAAAAGCAGTCAACCTCTCCGCTGCTTGCCTTCTGTACATCCACTTCAATTAGCAAATTCTCACGTTAGTTACTTTCTTAGAGTTATGTTAATATGATTTTTCAAAGGCTGTTTGAAAGAAAGTGTTATCGTTTCACCTTTCACAAAGGGACCCATTTATATTACACTGCTATATTTCATGTAGATTCCTTTGCTATCATTTTTCTGCAACTTGTAATAAGTAAAACCTAACACTAATTCACAATTTGATGAGCTCTTTCTCCCAATGAAGACGATAAACAAAATCCTTTCTGCCAAACCTTTATTAACTAAAATATCAAAAATAATTATTACTTTGTTGGGTTTCAAATCAAATATGAATTTATGAATATTTATTTCATTGAGTGGGTTCTCTATTGTCCTCATAATTGAATCACTAAGTCTTCCTTCTTCACATATTTTTCACTCTGTGATTCAATGTGTTCAGTTGTAAAAAAAAATGCTCCACATACATCCAAAATTCCAAAAGAAAGATTAAATGAGGAATAAGTAATATGACTTTTTTTTAATCAAAATTTGTAATTGAAACTGCTTCCATTATTGATATTTTTTTCATTTATAATTTATGGAGTTAATAAGACATGAACTTATACTATGTATCTGTGAATCATTGTTGTGCATAATTATTGGTAAAAATAATTGATTTAAAAAATTGCCAAGTGAATTTTTCATTTTAACAAGCATTGATTAATGTACAGAGTCTTTAACTTGCAACCCATGTCTGAGAGCACTTGTTCTTGTTTTGGTAATTTGGCAACCATGTCTCTTTGTCACTCTTCAAGATAGCCATGCCTGGCACATCTACACAACAGAGGAGGAGGTGAACGTCAGATACATATAAGCTGCAGCAGCTTTCCTGTTTCTGTGTTTTTCCCCTTCAAGAGCTTAGGTGGGAAGGTTCGCAGCTGACACACCAGAATCTTTTCTCACGGCAAAGGGTGGGGTGGGATGGGGCAGGCTGAGGATTGAGTGGGGAAACAAAATGTCTCTTTAAGCAATTCTGTCCAGTATGCTTAAGAAGCAAACTTGTAACACTGAAAATGTGGAGGGAAGTTATGACTGATTTATTGATTTGTTAATAGCAACGTAACAATAATTATTATTTAATGAGAGTCAGCTCAGAGAGAAATCAGAAAGATACCTTGTGAAATATTACCTCCAAGCGCTTCATTGTTTATAACAAAAATAATGTATCATCATCATCATCATCATCATCATCATCATCATTATTATTATTATTATTATTATGGAATCTGCATATTAATCAAATACGAAATTCTTAATAAAATTATTAAAAATACTAATAAAGTATAAATCAGTAGTAAATTAATTATTCAAAAAAAATAATAAAACATCATTTCCTTAAAATGACAAAAAAAATGACCGGGTAAATGCTCAAAGTGACCATTTCCAAGAGACAAGTGTTTACTCTGTTCAATGTAGTGATAGCAGTACATTGAAGAGTAATAAGGACAGAATAAGTGCTTTCTCTTTCTTCCAACTAAAATTAGACACATTCTCTCAACCCGAAATCTGAGGGCGCACGGCCAGGGGTTGCTAAAAGTGAAAGGGATGCCAGAGGAATTTCACGCATTGCCAAATTGCCGAAACACAAGGTGGTGTTTCTAGACATGGGTTGCAAGGTACGATAAAGACCCGGTAAACTTATGACACTTGTTAAAGTTATTATGAAATATTGACTTGTTTCACCAAACTTTTCTACATTTATATTTGTACTGAAGTGAAATTTAACTAAAATATTAAATATATCATTTTATTTGTGTTAAATCATAATAAATTATTAATTCTAATTGCTTCTATTAATTTACAAAAACAAATACTGTATTAAGGTAGAGAATTTTAAAAACATTGATATTTAAAATACTTTAGCATGAAATTTCACAATTCATTAACATTTTAATCAAACAATTTGCAAACTTGTTTATCTTGCTTTGTCTGGTGATAACTAATAATAATCCCATTTCTATTTTCAACAGTTCAACAAGTGTTATCAATAAATAACTAGTGTGCATTTTCTTTTGAGTAAGTTATTAATTAAAGGTATGGGAGGTCTAAAAAGAATCCAATTTGGAAAAATTGTTATGAACAATAAATAAAAAAGGTTTTTATTTAAACTTTAAAAAAAATGCAGTTAAAGATGATAATATAAATCAAGAGAATAAAATCATTGATTCCCCAAATTATTATCTTAATCTCCCAAGGGCAATTCCTTTGATCTTCCACTTAACTGTATATTAATTAAATTTTTGAGAAAATAAATAAAAACAGAGCAAGCACAACAAAACTATATTTTCTAAATGAATATTTAATGTTAGCCCATTATCTGAACTATACACACATTAATAGATCAACCTTAAGATATCAGTATGAAAAATAACACTCGCAGTTCAAAGATTATGTGACAACTTGAATTTTACTTCAAAAATTGTTTCCATCTCAAAGCAAAAGCCTACTTAAAATGCAAAAGCAAAATCATAAAAACACTGAAGAATAAAATAATTTTGATATAAAAAAATTCCAAGTGTTATAAACATTTCTTTTCAATTACAAATTCTTACTTATTAACCTCCCAAATGTAATCAAGTATACAATATCTTTAATTTTCAAACTTGTTTTAAAATGTATTTATTTTATATACATTTATATTCTTATTTCTTTCAGAGCTCAAAAGTTCATCTTAATTTTATATTAGTGTTCCTGTGAAAGTAAGTATTTTAATTGTTCAGATAGATTCCTCCAACAGACGTGCACAAGTAAAAGCCAATATTACAATTTAGAGCTCTCTGGAACCACTCTAAAATAACCAGATCTTGGCTGTGGCTACAAAGCATTACAATCTTTTTCAATTCAATTATTTTTAAGAACACCCATTACATTCAATATTTTGCATCTTCACATTTATTATGAATACATCTAATATACTAGTTAAAGAGGAGGGGGGAAAAAATCATAGACATAATAGATCAAGGTACCTTGGGTCTGGTATTTAATTCATTTTCGAATTTACGTCATCCACGCATCATACTTATAATGCTAATAACGCCACTCACCTGCTGTCGAAGATCTTCCCGTTCACGGCGTGCTTCCTCTGCCAGGCGATCCCCTTCGCGGCAGATCTCGTCCAGGAGCCGCAGCTGCTGTGCCTCCTGGGGGCTGGAGGGACGACCCTCAGCCAACATGGAGCGCGCTGAAACATTTGAAAGCAGATTACTACAGCATCCAACAAATAGTTATGGAAAATAATTACAGCACTGTACAAAACTGAAAAGATATTAATTATATAAGAAAATGAACATTTCATATCAGTTTCACTAAAATAGAATATTTAATTTTTGTTGAAGTTGAATTTCAATTAAATAATGTAGAACCTTAGAACTACATTTTATGAAATGATAATTATGTATCACTTGGACTAGTAAAATCATATACAGCTGAAATTGTTTACGAATTATTTCAACATTCACATATAATAAATAGTAATGATATGTTAAAATTTATCATTTCAAAATTAAGACATTCAAATCTTTGGTATTTAAAAAAAAAATTATTTTCCAGTGAAAAAACTTAGCAAACATTCTTAAACTCTTCCATGAACCATGCCCTCCATCATTAAGGCTGCAGCTCATTCAGAGAACCTTTCAATGCTACTTCTACAATTCTACCTTAGGAAGAGATATTTTACAAATTTAAGTCATGTGGGTAAGTCAAGGATTGGAACACTAGATTTTGTTAAAACACAATTAGCACTCTGTGTAAAAGCATATTTTGACAATTGGCTTAGTTATAATGTAAGATATTTCCTTCATTTAACGAAGAAAAACATTGATAAGTGAAACAGATCGAGAATGATTTATCAAAAGATGTAACACTTATTTCACTGTGTTGTCTTCTCTTTATGTTAATAAAAGCCAGTAAATCAAATAATTCAAAGAATTCCTCTACTTCAAATATTTTAAGACTGAAGTCCATCAGTACATATTTTCTTTAACTATTCTACAATAATATTAACTTAATACAAAATTCGTTATACTACATGTTATCAATGCAGATTTGTTTTTCTGTATTTCAGACCTTGTCACAAAAATTTTGCATAATTAGAACAATTGTTTACTTGGACTAATATATACAGAGTTTACTGTGATCTGATGAACAACAATTGACAGTGCTCATGAAAAGGAAGTTAAGTCAAGGTGATTTTCAAGAAAAGTACAAATAAAATTTCAGTGTAAATCAGAGACCATTTCAAAAACATTAAATTTGCTACATTTTAATAGTAGATTTGTCAAAAAAATTGTTGACTTCCTCTTGTGTAACTCCTTATGCAACAAAATTCCACCTTCACAAAAAGAGCTTGCCCCTTTTTAGCCCATTACCATCAAAACCCCCTCCATACCCTTGTCTTGTAGCTGCGAGAGACTCTGGAGACGCAGTCCCAAGGCAGCCCCTTGCTGAGAGGAGGACGGCTGCTCTCCAAAGCCTTCTGCCACTTCTTCAGAGCGCACCCCCAGGCGCCGCTCCGTCTCCAGGTCAGCAATGCGCTGTTTGGCAGCCGTCAGTGCTTGGGCTAAGACCTCGATTTGCCCTCCCTCGGCCTGGATGTTTTTGACAGGAGTGGATGGCAAGCTGTCCGTAGTCCATTGCCCACCTGCCAGTGGATTCTCCATCAATGCAGCTGCCTCTGCTCGTAAGTGCTCCAAACAAACGTCCAACTCGGCTCGTAACTTTCCAGAGAGGTCCTAAAACCCAAGAATCTAGATCAGTCCACCATCAATTATATCCAAAATGGAAATATCTAATAAGAAAATCACCTAAAATTTACAATCATAACAACAAAAGTAAATAATTTAATAACTAAAAATGATTAAATAAGGAAAACAATTGAGTAAATTTGATGATTTTATAATTTCCCCAAACCCAGCATGGAGTGTGGTTTAGTGAGATGATGTGGGGGGGGGGGGTCCATATTTTACCCCTAGTAACTGGCATATACCATAAGAAAAGAAGCCAACATTCCACAGAGGATAAAATATTGTTGACAACCACAATTACATAATGATTTGCAGTTGGCATCTTTTAAAATCACTCGTAATGCCTGATTTATTAATGACATATAAACCACATATGAGGAGCAACTAATCAAAACATATATTGTTCACTGGTGGGGAAATTGAGTTTCATAGGAAATCCTGTAGTTTTTAATGCATTCTTCATGTTTCTGCATCAGATTTTTTTCAAAACGAATTTTAACACATTTCATTAAGTGTGTTTTGAAGAAATCTGAAAGCAGGAGCATGTAGAGTGTATTAAAAACTAACTTAATTTTTCCAACTCCAACTTAATTTTTTCCATCAGTGGACAATAATGCCTTTTGATTTGTTGCTCCTCACATGACACCTATATTTGATGAACAATAATTTAGTCTCCAATTCTAAATGCTTATTACCAAAGCGAAAGGAGCAAGGATGATGATCTGAAATCATTCAGAATGTTGAAGTGGGTAGCACAATAAAAGTTATGGCTTAAGACTTTCGCCTCAAAATTATTCTCTTTCAAAGTACAGCTCAAAGAATGTATTACTAACATTAAACATTCAATTCCTCCATTTTTTTTTCAATTCTGTCATGCATATTTTCATCTGATAAGAAGGATATCAGCATACGATCCTTTGCAGTCATTGAAGAGCACAGAAAATAATCTTTTCACACATGGAAACCTTCAATGATAACAAATTCAATTATACTAACACTTCTTTCATGTTTTTCTGGCCTATTTAGATACGCTCATTATGATCATCAAATTATACTTCATGATTATTATCATGTGAATACTATTATCAGTTACTATATGTCTGTTACAAACAAATATATAAAAAGAAAACAAAATATTGTTCTTCAGAGCACCCAACTTGGACAATGTGCTCACTCACAAAACCTTACTTCATCTTCACTTACTTCATCCTCTCTAATGATGTCCAGTAACATCTGGTCATCGTTGCCAACCAGGTTCTTGAAATCAAAACTGGTGGGTGCGAATCGCACTCTCTTGGGCGTGCGTTTGGGTGTGGCCATTGCTGGGGCAGAACTCGCAGAGCCCGCTTCCTCTGCCATTGGAGGGCCTTCCGGTGCCAAGGTCTCTTCTTGGGCAACTCCCCCTTCACTCAAAAGCGTCTGGTTCACCTCGTCTTCACACTCCGAGAGATACGTCAGCAGCTCCTCCACAAGCTTTTTCAGTACAAGCCCTACACGTCGCCAGTGATCCCTGCAGCAACCCACAGCAATTAGAAATTGATAATTCAATGCATCTTGCAGAACCCAATACAGTAGAACCTTGTTTTCCCACATCAACTGGAGAGCCAGGGCCAAACCAAGTTAATAAAAATTCAAGTTATACTCAAAATGAGGGAAAAACAATTGAAGTACATTGACTCAACAAGAATATGTTAAATGAGGTTTAAAAAAAATTGTTGGCACACTTTCACTTAAAAACACATTGTAATAAGTATTTACACTGAACACAAAACACGTCGGTACACACTAGTTGGTGGCCCTTGGAATGTCCAGGGCTTTGTCAGGGCCACTTCCAATCCTCCCCCTCACCCTCTGCCTGAGGCTCATTTCAGAAGGCATGAGGAGGGAAAGGAAAGGGTAGGCAGGTGAGGTGAAAGCAATGCTCTCAACCACTGCCAAATAAATTTAAATAATATGCCTACTGAGATTTAATAGTCCGTAAAAGAAAACTTCATTTACTGTGCTTAACAATATATTGTTTCTACAAAACCGGTCTGAGTTATCCAGACACCTGGGTTAACAAGGTTCTACGGTACTACCAAAGATACCCTATGGAGGGCAGCATGTTGCCAAGACAAGTAAGTAGTCTTTATATTTCACTTCGAAGATCATGTGCCTTTATCATTTAAGTAAGTCTACAAACAGAAAACATGTGTTGGAAAAAACAAACAAAGAACATGGACAAGCAAATATTCTAGCTATAAACTGAATTTGTTATCCTGAATTTTTACTATTAACCAAACTTACTGTAATTCAAAAAATCATAAATCAAAGTGTAATTTTTTAATTCTTTGAAAAGTTCCAGTAACATTCACTTACAGAAAGAAAGTAAATTATATTAGGGTTAAGAGAGCTTAAATGAGCTGAGATCAAAAAGAAAATTAAATTTTTGCACTCACCTTTCTTGAATGATTGCAGCAAATTTATCAGGAGATATAAGTTCATCATTGCAATCATCCTAGAAAAAAATAATACATAATAATTTAGAATCATTGATATGGACTAACTTAAATTCAATAGTCCTTTGAGCATGGAATTAATGAAATTTTATGAATCATGTCTGTATGACTAACACAAACTCAACATGTTAAAAACTCAAGATGACAAAAAACAATAAAATGGATAAAGCAAATCTGAGACTACACAGAAAAATTCGACATCAACCTGCCTTAATGTTCAGTATACAAATATTTTTGTTATAGTTCTAAGATCAAGAAAAACTTCAAATATTTTGCATGAATTATTTCCAACAAGTAGTTACTTACCCATTAATTTCAACAGTTTTTCCCTCAACTAATCCAATTAGATATTATTTAGCCACTAAATTGTACAAGAGAAAAAGGACCCTAAGGTAAGAAATTAAGAGTAAGACTAAAGTTTTACAAGAGAAAGCATCTACAAAGTGCAAGGCAAAGATGAGCTCAAATGATAACAGGCCACCCTGAATGTGAAGTTAGTGAATCAGCAGAGGTCAAATTCCACCCTGTCATCTGAGGGGATGAATCAATACAATTCTAACAATGTCATTCTCACAAAATATGAAGTAAGGATCAGCTCCTAAGAAATTCAAGTCCTGTCTTTACTTTGAGAATGCACTGAGTAGTCTTTAGATTCTACATCAATCATGATAGAGGATAATAGAGAAATAATAAATAGAGGATAAATGGTTGATCATCAAAGAAACAAAAAGGCCAGAATCAATATTCAAGAGGTAAGAAATACATATAAAATTAACTTCTTAGATCACAAAGCAAAATATATTTCTGAATGTTGTACAGAACAGACTTGCTGATATGGAAAATTATTGAAACAGAACATTCTTTTCTTTTATTTCTGAATATTTATTTATACCATTAGTGCTCTAATCAAAATATTCAGTCATTACAATAACTAAATAAGCTGCTTGTTTACACTCTTAACAACTGGTGATTGTTTTTACAATTACAGGTTGAAGTTTACAATTATTTATGACAATCAATTTAATTTGAAAAATATACATTTAACCATTTATGTAGGAGTTAACAATTTTACTGCTACATTGAAACTCCTATATGAATGGTTAAATACATATTTTCATATTTAATTGGTTGTCCTAAATAATTTGAAATCTTCAACCAAAAAAAGTAACAAAATGTTTCATTAAATTATTTATTGTCACTGCAAAGCTGACTTGGGTGGCTGAAAATTGTTTAGGCAGTAGTCAAGCCTTTCTTTCTCAAAGGGTTGCAGTTTCAAAATGCCTGAGGAGTGCTCAGGCATGGATGTTTGGTTGTGTCTTATGGCATGATTAGACTCTCCCATCCATCATTGAACATCTTTTGACCCCCCCCCTCTTTTCATATACACCTATCCCCATAATCAATAACATATAGTTGAGAAAGGCCTACAGAGTACCTTAGCACTTAAAAGTAACAGGAAAACGAGCTGAGAAGGGACTTCAGAGCACATCCTTCAGGTGACAGGAAAAAGGAGGTAAGGTGACAGGACAGTACGTTCTGGGAACCCACAGAGAAGAGGGGGATTAGCCAGGGCAAGAGTTCAGACAACAGGTTACAATGACCAGCAATCTAATAAATACATAAAATATTGCTACCAATATATGAAATGAAGATTCTAACCTGAATGTTGTAAGGTGATCTGGAAGACGATCTTTGTCTTTGTAAAGCTGCCTGCAAGTTACTGATTTCAGATAAATGTATCGACTCCAGGTTGGACAAAACAGCTTTGAATTTAGAACAGCACTCTACAAAAGAACAAGAATCATATCAATTACAATGAACTCGAACTCACAGTAAAATTACATTTTGCTACAAGCAATCTTCAAAAAATAGAATTTTTGAAATTGTTAAGGAGAAAAACACACTTTGAATGTATCACTCACCTGAAACATATTCTCGAGTCAGAAATTTCGCATCACTTTCTCCAAGTGTCTGCCCATTTTTCACCTTCTGATAGAGTTTCAGCCATTCCAGCAACATGGCTTCTAGGTGGTTAACATATTCAGACTGCACACTCATCAAGGTCCTCCTGAAGTCCGCTCCGTCCTGTTCGTCTTCTGCTCCGTCCTCTGGTGCTACTTCCATAAGGCTCACAACATCTGACAGCAATGACAGTGAGTGTGTCTCAAAAGGTTGGGCCCGAAGGCGGTCAGGGCTGGCATCCAGCAAGGCAAGAGAGCTCTTCGCAGGGCTTGTTTGCACCTCTTGGGAAGCCATCGACACGTTCGCTGGCTCTGGTTCCTCAGTTTGGACTTGCTTGTGTAGTTTGACAAAGTGTTTTGGAGAGACTGCTGCATCTGTTCTGTTTGCTGTCTTTGGCTGATCGGTTTGAGAGGTCTCATGACGCCTCATGAGAGAGAGGACATCCGTCTGTGTCATTCCAATAGTTCTGTCACCTCCTCTGACTTTGGAAAGTTCTGCACGGTGTTGTTGTTTAAGACTTTCCAAGTCGTAGCGATGCTGCTCCAAAAACTCCTTCATCATCTGATTCTGGTTCTCAATAAACATGTTCTGTGAAAAAAAAAAAATTTATTATCATACTTTTAATTGTAGCAACATTACATATTCACAAATAATTCTTATACATTATTCATCAATTTTCAATTATCATTCAATAACATAGAGGATAATAGAAAATGTTATAAATTACAATTCTTGAATTTAACCCTACATTGGACAAAAAGAGATGCAGAAGAATTAATAAATATATTCACAATTGTATTATAAATTTTTATTGTAAATATGCCAAATCTTTCAACTCTTATTTTCACCTTGATTGCAGATTCTAGCAAAGACATTTGTGTATTCACTGACCTTGATAAAACCTTGACAAAATCTAACATATTCAAATCTAAACAACTTTCAACAAATCCTTTGTTAGAAACAAAATTCTGAAAACAGTGTTTCAACAGATACTGTCGGTAATGTAAAATCACTATTATCAAACAAAGCCAACAAACTTCCACAGTAGCTTTTAAAATCTGGTCAACAAATCACTAAAAAACTACTGTTGCTAAAACAGCATGTACTTTCTCATCCTTACTGTCACACAAAATTATGCAAAAATTAGTTTTCAACAAACATGGGAACTACACCATTCTCTTAAATTCTCACGTCCTTCACACTATCCAACAATAAAATTGAATCAAAAATGATGGAAAATGTCCCAGAGGCTTCATGTAAAGTATCCCCCAAAATTAAAATATCGGTTTCAAATTCAAGGACTGCGACATCAGCCAGATCGATTGGGAAATATGCGTTTTGGAGAAAATCGGCAGAACAGTTCAGCCATTAGTGTTGTTCGCAGACAGACTAATGGACACACAGATGGATGGACAGATGTTTTGCCATCATTCTATTTTTTGGTATCAAGGACCCACAAAACATGAATTCTGGCTACACCATGAGTAAGAGGATTTTTTTTTTTCTTCCTAAATTTAGCAACTGGATTTATCCATTTTTTCTTTACCAGGGCCCTGTAATAAGGGTTTTTCTGCCGAAAATTTGCTAGTTTTTTTGTGCAGCATTACATAACTTTCTCTCTACTGTGTAAGCAGTAGCGGTAGCAGGAAAGAAAAAAGTGGAAATCACTACCTGCTCCTGTTCAGCATTGGCCTTCATCATGGCAGCCACTTTCTCCACTTGCTGCTCCAACTCCTGTTCCAGCTCCCGGCGCACCTCCCGCCGCAATTGCTCCTCCAACTGCACCTGCATAACACAAGGTTCAACAAAGCAACATCAATGTCAATGTTTACAAAATATTGATGTTTCTTTACAAATATCACTGTTTTAAACATCAATGTATTGAAGTTGAGGTTTTGAGCTTGATGTTTTTAAGATTTTGATGTTTTATTCATGGTTGAAAAATTCCCATACACAATTTTGTAAAAGTTAAAACATGAAATAATAACTGATGGAACCATTGTCTCATTATGTATTATTTCCACCTTCATCAAGCAGATTATACACACCCAAGATGATCCTGATACTTTGGTATTTCCTTCGTCTTTCTTCTAACTTTACATATAGAGGTATTTTTTTATACTTTGTTTTCAGTTAAATTTGAATTACATATTAATACACACAGCCACTGTCAAATTATTTTTTTTTGCACAAGAATTTAATGTTAATGGTTACTAAACCTACTTTAAAACATCAATGCTTAAAAACACCAATAGATTTTGGTCGAGGAATTAACATTGAATATTTCAATTTTGAAAATCTATGTTTTGTTGTCAATGTCACATCACTAATTACAGCACACATTCACAGTACCAAAATGTTAACTGTCATGGAGTGTAGTATTTGGCTTCATCAGGATTCAAAACCAATTCAACATAACCCAGCAATGATCAGGAATTTACATTTTCCCAAAGTTTACATAGTTTTCCGGGTCTCTCCAATTTCCTCTTCATTTTCCCACATTTTCACACTTTACACAATTAAATGTTCCCTCCATTTGCACTTTTTGAAGCAATTGCAGATCTGTGAATGCCATCCTTTCTCAAGATATTTTATATAAATGTGTTCTTCCTTACAATGAGATTTATTTCATTGGCTATGTATTCAGATCTAGTAAGAAGTTGAGAGTTCATAAAGTTGTAGTGTACTATGCTTTAGTCGCTGAACTATCATAATAATTATCAAAGTTGAGTGTACATTGGTTGTGTGTCTCTTTTGTGCTATTTTAAAAAAGTTAAGTGTTTAACAATTAATATTTTGAAGTGGAAAATGTTTATAATAAAACAATTACTTATTGAAGGCTAATAATAGTTAATAAAAGTTAATTGGAAATGTTCTGTTTTTTATTACTCGTGTAAAAAGATTTCCCCTCCATTTAAACTTTTCCCTGATTTACACCATTTTTTTCTTGATCCCATGAAAAATAGGGGTTCTACTGTATTTAGACTCAGCCAGGGGTCTTCCACTGACCAGACGACTGCTCCTTCAGATGCTCAATGGAAGGTATTGGGTTCAATTCTTACTCGAAGTCAAATGTTACTCTTCACGACAGTCCACTTTCAGTAATTATATTTAAAGCATTCTTCGTTGACTCTGCAAAAACGGCCATGTAAAATGAACTTATTAAGGGAAAATGAACCTAAAGGAACAAGGACGTTTCATTGAAATTTTGGAAATGCACATATTCCTGACAACATGCAAGTTTACATTACACAACTTTGGCAGCTTTAACTAACAAACCTGTTTGACTCTATTGTTAGCTAAATTGTGCATTTAATTTCATGGATATATCAGTGTATAATATACCAGAACACAGGTAATGGCTCACACACAAAAGAAACAACTAAACGCTGGATCTCCAAAATTATAAATTATACAAATGGCAAAAAATGGAAGACAAAAGAAAATTTATCTTGAATTGCTACATATTTTGTTTTTTCAGTTGGGGAAGTGTAAGGAAGTGAAGTGAAGATTGATTAATTTATTCAAATGATCTATTATTTCAAAATACCTCTTCCTATTCAAAGGAAATTTGTTTAGTTAACATCTTAAATGATTTTCCCCTCAGCACCTTCCAAAGCTTTGCATAGGGTGAGGAAGTCTTTTCGGCTTAGAGATGCACATTTATAGCATCCTATCCTTTAACCATGCATTTTAAAACTCAAGTTCATTGAAAGGATAACGAAAATACTACTTACCTTATTGAGTACCTGCTCAACAGACTGAGTGCTGGCTTCTTCAACTGCGAACTCAGTGTGAGCTTCTTTCTCCTTCTGCAATTGCTGCTTCTGTTTGAGAAGACACTGTCTGCACGTCGCCTCTAGCTGTCTCAACTGAGAACTTAACTCAACGCACAAATCTTCCAATGTTTCCTGGTCTTGTGAATCAATTTCTACAAGATTACTAATGGATTCAAATGATTCTGCTTTCCCATCCAGTGACTCCTAAAACAAACACAAAAAAGATAAAAACTTTAAGCATACAGCCCTTTCGTATTTCCAAAATATTAAAAACATTTTGAAAAGGTCCATTATCATCATTATTATTCCTCCAATAGCAGTTTAAAAACAATAGGACAGAGCCCAAAATTAATAAAAATTGGTTTACACCAATTTTTATTCATTACATCAACTTTTATGAATAAAAGTTGGTTTACACTGTTAATGCACATTTCATAGACCCATGGCTGTTACCATGATTTTCAGAACAATTCACAATTTTGTGCTGACTCTAAGAATATAGAAGTTGCTATTTTGTTTTTAAATGATATCTTCACATTATACTCTTACTGCATATTTTAATTATCTTGTTACTTCCACTATTATACGAAGCATTGAGAAAGGTACAGATATAAACCATACTTTTAGAAGAAATTATTTTTCACATAAATCAATCGGAAACTACAAAAAGGAATTCCTCTCCACATAAAATGACAATTAAGAAAAAGGGATCGCTCATACTATCATATGCAGATCCATCTTCTGTAAACTTTGTTTTCTATCTTTTGCAAACTTTCGTTCCTAGGTTTTGGTCTTTCCATTTCCATTCTTTCGTAAGTAGCATATTAGGTGAGTGAACTATTTAGTCCATAAATTTGAAAAATAAACAAATATTTTTTTAGCTGAATGCACTTATTTGAGAAACAAATGACACCACCTTTGACAAAGTACAATTAGAGGGAATGATTCTTTTGATCCTCTTCATATATGCCCTCCCTGTTTTTTTATGCAAGTTTCATTTTCATTGTTTTGATAAGCAGAATTATGTATTGTTGAAAGCATCTTTATGATTCTTTTAATTTCTAGAAAACACGTAATGTGCTCAGCCACATCTTTACACCATGTCCACCTCTCTACTAGATAAAATTACAAAGTTGTACAAGTTTCTCTCAAAATTAAATTCATTTAGTGAAAATTACTAAATATCAAGAAAATATTTGAGGATGACTCTTAGAGTACTACAGCATATCAAGAGTTTCTGAAACTACATCAGCAAGTGGAAGACCCCCTAACAGTATCTTTAACTTGATTCATTTAATTCCCCTACCTCAGTCTGAGAATATTTCGGAGTGTCAGAAGAATTCTGCGATAGCAATGCCAAAAGTCGTGTCCTTGCTGCTCGTACTTCTTTGCGCCAAAGTGCCTGGAGACACTTCCCGGCACTGGCCTTGGCTACTTGCACAGCTGCCTGCTGTGTACCACTGAGCTCCTGCGCAAGACGGCCAAGCTGCTCTTCATACTTCTTCCTCAGATTAGAGAGCTCCGTTTCGTAATGGGCTTCCAGCTCCTTTTTGGCAGCCAACAACTGACTGCGACTCGCTTCAACACGCTTTTCCAGCTCCCCCTTCCAGCGCTCCTCCAGTTCCCTGAACACAATCACACATCCACAGATTAGAAGAGGCCTGATCAGCAATTACACACATGCAGCACACTGTGTTTGAGTGCACTTCAATGTATCTACAGCAGAGCAATTGTCAGGGTTTGCATATTGCAGTGAAGTGGATAGGTAAAGAGACCAGGAGTAAACCAAGACAGAAGCTTCATGAGGTGAAGAGAGTCAACTACCATTTCACCATTTCATTGCGCATCTTCACTGTGAAATGACAGTTGACTACTCTTGTGCGCAGCAGACACAAATTCGCTGATTGTGATAATGGTCATTTCTTTAAGTGTGAATAGTAACCATACTGTACAGATTTCTTTGTAAAGTTATCAATTGACAAAAGCTCATTACTGAAGGATTCACAATCCCAAAAATATTAATCTGTTTGAGTTGTCAGTAACAAGGACTTCAGAATATTTCTCAACATTGTCAGTTTAAACAGAAAAATTACTTTTTAAGGATGGGATAGAAAAAAATATCATAGGTCTACAATGAAGAAACACTTGCCATTATCAACCATCCCTTCCAAAAACAATGTGACAGTCATTTTCATATCCCTTACAGCAGAAGTAAATCAACTGGGGTTAGATACTGGAGTATTTCTATAGTTTAAAGAAAACTTGGATCTTATCCTTTTACCACAATGGAAATCTGGCAAACCCAACAATTTAGAACACCCAAGTACCTCAAGTCCACTCATAAAATTACGCATACAGCCAAAACTTAATAATTACAATGTATGTCTACCCTCAAATTATTTTCAAAAGCCTATCATCAAATTATTTTCAAAAACCATATCTACTGCTTGATTTGCACTTCAGCACAAAAAAATAAAAAATAAACAATAAAAAAATTTCAATCTGTTCATTTCTTAACAACAATGGTTTCATGAACTCACTTATATCCAGGATCAGCAGCACAGGAATCACAAATGTGAGTGAGTGGAGGGATGCGATTAAGAGCATGGTCACCTGCTCCCAACAGCGCATCGGCTGTGAATTCACTGTCTGAATCACAACTGCTGCTAGAATGACGACGGCTGTGTTGACTTGTGATCTCTTCTGAGTAACTATACAAGGTAAACGCTCATTAACCAACATTTGTCTTTTAAAGAGTCAATACACTACAAGAAACAACACAAAAATCAAGTAATATAGCACTGTTTATCTTTGGAAGAATGCAATAAAAAATTATTGGTAATTGAAAATTTTCAGTAAGTGATAAGAATTATTTAATGCTCCAAGTCAGAATGCTCACTTCATGTTTGAAAATGCTTTTACTTTTAAAATTTATTTTAAAAGAAAGTATCATAAGGATATTTTTAATTTTAAAAATATGTTACATATAATATATTGTCTTATGTTAAAAAAGATCAATAAACAGAAAAAGCTTTAGGAACAGAAAAAAACACATGAAACAGAAAACACAAGTGAAAAGTTCAGGTGGACGAAAAACAGGAAGAGAGAATAATGCAGAGAACATGAATTCAATAAAGCATGATAAAATATTTATTTGCATCTTGAATGGATTCATCCTTATGTGTTCCTGAGAATAGTAATAATGAAGTCATGGATTCAGAACAATTTATTAAATTCCTAACTATCAAGGACATTCAGTAGAAGGCAAACAATTTTCTTGAAAACTAATATTTCATTTCCAAAATTAAAATTTTGCAAGTTGCACTAACTGAATTGCAAAGAAATTTTGAAATGAGTGACGATGAATATGTCACAAAAGTATAGGACCTTTTTCTTCAATTTTATTGGACTGTCAAAAGTCAAAATTAATTTTCCTGTTGTTACATCAAGGATTACAAATCAAAGCCTATGTATGAGATTCACATACTTCTATTTATTATTCTTTTGTTCAGTGTTACATTAAAAGCCCCGCCTCTTGACTCGTAATGAACAAATTGACAAATGAAAAGCTGTCAAAAATAAAAAAAACATGTTAGGGCTTAAAGACGGATTTTTACAATAGCACACTACAGAACTGTCCAGCTGTCAAATGTTTCTTTGATCACTCGCGTACACACTGTACACACTTCCGAAATTTACGACCATCAAAGAACAAGCAATCTGCGTTGACTTCCGCGCACTTGACAGAAGTTCGCGAAGATATTAACCAAAGTCACTCCCTGCCGCCTCGTAAACAGTATTATAAGCACTGGCGTGAATTTGAAAGGCAAATGAAGAAAGAGCTGCCGTCTCCGGACCTCACGGTGCTTTCGTGAAGCATGAACAGAAAGATTTTTGTTCCGTAGATCTTTCCACTATTTTCACTTCATCGACAATTTCACGCATGTTAGTACAGAACAGAATACATATATTTCAACTTTCAAGAACGTATTACATTGTAATAATTCGATTATATTTCGGTATTTTCTGGTTCTCCAAAGCTCAGTGGCAAAGGATCCCTGAATAAACATAGCATTCGTAAAACTTACACTGCTTGATTGTGTGTCCACTCCTTTCCTACAATCCATACAGCACTCATTTATTAGAATACTTCTTTTGATTTCTCGCTCTTTCTCTTTTTACTCCCGTCGGTGGAAGTGATAAATATAACCTTTGCCCTTCACCCATTCCCGAGAATGAAACGTTTTACTTTTTACTGCAGTAAGAAATCGCGTGTAAAAGAACTGAACACATCCTTATCAAATACAGTTCTCGGGGCATTGACCTAGTAAAACAACAGCACATACTTTCTCGTGTTATTTGTACCAGTTGAACAATATCGCAACTTGTATCTAATATTATGCAATAACTCCAGAGATTTGACAAAAGTACAGTCCGCGCGCTCCCCGTATTTTCTGAAAATTCAGAAGTTTTAATGAAAGCGTGAAGCAGAAAGTTCAGTGTGTTGTGCTCTATCCTTAACAAAACATTTAAAGCAAAAAATTTGGAAAAGTTCCTGATAATTTTTTAAAAAAGTTCTTGTGGAAAATTGTCTCGAAATTATGCGAAAATTACTAATATTTTGAAAAAAGGCTACATGAAATGATTTGGAGGAATACAGAACAATAATAAAAAAATCTATTTTTAAACAAATACATGCAGGAGGATGTAGAAAACGTTTTGAACACTTGAAACTTTCAAAATTCCTTACGCAAATCTGTTTCCATTTCCGATTTGCTATTAGAGCAAAAATTATAATGAAAACATTTGAAGAGAGTTTTGAGAAAATTGTGTGTCCTACAAGCGGCTTCATGAAATGGACTACTAAATATAAATATCAGGAAGACAGACCGACAGACAGATGACGGACGGACAGACTGATCGTCATACGGACGGACCGACGAACGGACGGACCGGAGAACGAGCGGACGCATCAACGAACCGTCGGACGGACCGATGGACGGGCCATCGGATGAGGCGTCAGACGGACGGGGCGACGGACAGGGGGGCCACGGACGGGGCGACGGACAGGGGGGCCACGGACGGGGCGACGGACAGGGGGGCGACGGACAGGGGGGCGACGGACGGGGCGACGGACAGGGGGGCGACGGACGGGGCGACGGACGGGGCGACGGACGGGGCGACGGACGGGGCGACGGACGGGGCGACGGACGGGGCGACGGACGGGGCGACGGACGGGGCGACGGACAGGGGGGCGACGGACGGAGCGACGGACGGGGCGACGGACGGGGCGACGGACGGGGCGACGGACGGGGCGACGGACGGTCACGAGATGAACGACGGTCGGACGGACCGGCCGACTGATTCGATCGATCGACGGACAGATGGTCGGACCGACTGATTGGTCGATCAATCAATCGATCAACCGTCTGACCCCACCGGCACCCTCGAAATATGCTTCCGAGGGTTCCGGACTGACCGAGGGGCTTGTTAGATATGGATAGGCGTTTTGAGAAAAACAGTTTTTCGGTACTACGCAGACGCATTGATCTCAGGAATACTTAACTCTATTCCTTTACCATATTTAGTTAAATTATGAATAAAAGACAGCAATGAGCGTTGTTGACAATATTTGATAGTACTGCTGACAGCGTGGCTCTGTTATGCTTCTAGCATCGTGATACTGTCGTCAAAATATTCATACCGCCAATTCATTTTGCACATAGCCTCATGAGGACAAAAAAATCATGCGCCCGAGAAAATGAAAACAATACATTTACATTTACTTTTTTCCTAATTTCCTCTTCAACACTATTCTACCTTACCTCCCACTCCCTCTGGCATTAAACATGCTCCAATCCTTATTTTCTTTCAGGTATCCCTCTTCCGAACTTCAGAAATTCTGCCTGGTTTAGGTATTAAGCTAATGAAATGAGAAAAGCAATAGTTTCTCTTTCCGTTTTCTTTGACCTTCATATAATTCACCTAAAGTCCATTGTCACTGCCTTACAATAATTTTGCCCCGTACTTCCGTCGTCACTACACCGGTGAAAAACGTAATTTTGCGTAATGTGGTTCTAGAGATACTATAGACTCCAAGAATTAATTCTGCATCAATAAAATGAATAAATACAACTATTTGGAATAAACACGACTGTTCAGGAAATCGGGAATTAACCAGATTTATTTCCACAAAATTATTTATTTCATCGACAGGTTTTAGACAAATATAAGAAACAAAGCTAAGCTCAAGATATTTCATTTTCCTGATCGCATTATTGTAAAAATCGAAAGAAAACTTAACGTGTACAAAATCTGCATCATGCATAAGCGATTCCATACTTGTGTAGCACGCGTCGTTCACAAAAACAACGCTACATAAATGCAAGCGCAAGCATATCAATATTATCGAATAACGTTCCTTCACCTGCTGCGAATCGTCAAATTCAATTCAACTGACTTAGTGTTACCACTTTTGCTGGCCAACAATACGGTTGCTATCATGTTGGATTCCTGGGTCCAGGAAAACGTGCGAACATCTATACATTGTTCACTAATGCCAACTATACATTGTTCATTAATGCCAACCAAACACTATCACGAAGTCTGTAAAACATCTTACGGACTTCATGCTCTCTTTTATAAACATAAAATGGCCATTACAAAAACTGATCTTCTGAATCTCATACATTGGCAACACTGTTCACGCGCCATTTAAAATGTTACTAATGTGCTCGACTTAACAGAATCCTTCAAAATAATACAACACGGACATTAAGTAGAGCTTGAATCATAAGGAACGTAAATCCCCCGCGTCAATAAAGCTGTTAAACCACGTGTTATTACAAAACTTTACACAATATCTTAAATTTTTTGTTAAGTTCCAAACTCGCGTACACTGCCATGCACATGCACCTTGAGTAGGCAAAAAAGCTTCTATAAATAATTATATAATATAGTTCTTCTTGTTTTTGTCTTTTTTTTACATACACTTTCTTCTTGGTTTTTCTTTCTTGACGCATGAGCGTGTGTCATCAAAATGGAATATCTCACGGTATTTCGCCAGCACTGCTCGGTAGTCGCGATCACGCGACCCCTAGCGGCACAACTGGGAACGACGCGAAACCGTGAGATATTCCATTTTGATGACCTCCCCCCTCCACGCGCCAAGAAAGAAAAACCGAAGTAGGTGGCGACCCTCAGGCGATCACTTTCAGTACTCAAGATGGCCTTGGCAACTGGCGCTCTGTTAACTTCGAAGCAACAAGACCCAGGATGGAAGAGGACTAGATCCAGGCCATCCAGATCCAGTTTACCAATCAGTGCGGCGATGGCCTTGGTTATAGTTGATTTGTATTGTGCATCGAAGAAAGGAAGCGTATTCAAATTCAGTACATGAAACTTATTTATTGGATTCAGATGATGAGACACATGTTCCTGATGTCTTACAAGAAGCAGAATTTGCAGAGTCAAAATTATTGCCTGAAAAATCCAAGCTCATTTACAAGAAAGAAGACCAAAATTTCTGCAGAGAAATTACAAGGAAATGTGAAGTCTTTCGGAATAAATTTTAATAAATCAAAATCCTACTAGTCTTCATCACTTTGGAGTTACTATTCTAAACTGAAAGCAACTTTACGTCTTAAAGAATTCATTGACATGTCAAAGTATGAACATATTTATTTGGAAACATTGATAGCAATATATGTTAAATGATTGAGTTAATATTACCATTTACTAATACTGTATTATAAATTGATTCACATTTGAAGCGACTGAATGAAGCCTACAAGCCAAGAAAATCTAAAACCATTACAAAGCGTGTTAGAATAACTATTTATGGATACAGATGCATAAATGTCTCTTATAATGAGAACATGTATTATCATAATACAGATACATATGTTACAAGTTTGTTTGACAAAACCTGCTACATGGAAATTGTACATACTACTTACATGCTCCCTTAATTTCAAGGCTATATAGTGATCAGTCATATAACCCATAACTAACAGCACTTATCATGTTTGCCATTGGGAGGAGGCTTGGTCAGTAAGACAGTGATGTGTTTCAACTTAGCATGAAAAACTGGAGTAGCCTGTAGCCTATTCCAATTTTCCAGCTCTGGATTTAATGACAATATCGCCACACGGTTGGTTGACTGATTCCTGTATTTATTTCTTGTGATGAATCTTTCTTTTTTCAATAATGTCATTTTTATTTTCATAACTGATCGTTCTGATTGGAGATAAGCCCACTATTGGCATCATGGGAGACTCACTTCTGTACGATATTCGACAAAATTAATTTCAATCTGATCTTTACTTGTGAATTTCCCCATTTGAGTGGACATCCTCGTTTCCCAGTTTTTACCTTTCTTGTTCTTCCACATGGTCGTTTGGTTGTAGCAAAGTCATTGTCTTCAAGAGGTTCAGAGGAATTTGAGTCTTCACATTCTAGAGAAGTAGATCCAATACTACTTCTGTCTAAATATTCTGAATTGGGGTGTACTTTAACCATCTTTGGTGAATTCGTTTAGAGCCCCTAGTTTATTTTGTCTTCTTCGGATGATTTGTAGTCAAACTTGTCCAGAAGTCTTATATCGCATGAAATACGAATTGCTCGTTCATGTGGTACCCACATACGATATCCCTTATTGCAATCACAATATCCAACGAAGTTTCCGCTTATACCTTTGCATTCAAACTTTGCCCGGTGTCTTGTCTACAACATAAACCTTGGTTCGGAATGCACGGAGTTTTGAGATGTCTGGTCGTTTCCCCTTCCATTTTTCATACGGAGTCCCCTCGGGCAAGCTCTTCGTAATGCACCTGTTTTGAATGTAGTTCGCGGTCGCTATCGACATGCGTCTAGCAGCTTCGACGAGAGTCCGGTTATTCCGTTCAGCGATCCCGTTCTGTCGAGGCGTGTGCGGCGTTGTCAACCGTTGTTGAATTCCTGCATCTTTAAGAAGCGTTTCCATTTTCTCATTCACATATTCCTTCCCGTTATCGAACAAAATTGCTTTACTTTTGTAACCTGTTTGGTTTTCGGCAAAATTTTTAAATTCAATACTTTTTCAACAGCTTCTGCTTTTCGCAAATGAAGTAAACTTGGCACCAACGACTGTAATCATCTACGAACGTGATAAAATATCGTTTACCACCTTGTATGTCTCATAGGTCCACATATGTCTGAATGAATCAGCTCCAGGGGTCTTGTCGATGATTCTTCGCGTTTTATGAACGGAATTCTGGTGATTTTTCCTGTGAGACATGTTTCACATTTGGTCAAATGAGTCCTCGAATGTCCAACATCTTGGCTCTTGAGCATCAGTTTCATGTCCGTGGGGTGGGATGTCCGAGTCGAGCGTGCCACCTTCTCATTGAATTCTTGATAGCTGCTGTTTCCGTATTGGCAAGTTGGTTGTCTTCTTCCAAATAGAATAGGTTCCCAATTCTTTTTGCGTTGAGTTGTAGACTATTGCATGTTCCTTTTCGAATGTCACACTCAAGTTTTGATCGCCGATTTTGGCAACTAAATTAAATTATTGTTCAGATAGGTATATACAAAGTGTTTTTCAGCGACACTCCGTCACATACATTTCCCTCTACTGAGAATTGTACGTCATCCCTCGCCTTTACTTCTGTAATAGAATTGTCAGAGAGTGTTAATTTACTTTCAGTTTTATAGGCGTGATCGAATACGTTTTTGTCGTTGCATATGTGGGAGGTACAACCACTGTCAATACACCACAATTTACCTGTGTGATATGACTTCTCATTGGAATTTTCAATAGACAGACACAAATAACCCTTTTCAGTGCTGTTTCATGTGGTTTTAATGAATTTCTTCTTCAGAAAACATTCGGCCTGTCCTTCTTTATTGCCGAAATTACATTTTATTTTCAATTTCGAATTCTTTAGTGTTTGCTCGGTTTTGAAACTGCCTTTGACGTCGTCTCTAGGTTTCTTGAAGAAGCGTTGATTAGGCTTCCCAATCAATGCTGTTGTCAACCCACCGTCGTTCTTCAGTTTTCGAGGGTTGTGCTCTTCCAAAATCTTTACCTTGAGCGTCTCCGCGTCCGGCACATCGTACCGAGATTCTATGGCACATCGAAAGTTGTCATAACTTTCAGAAAGGCCGTACAACATCATGATGGAAAACAAGTCTCTGCTGATGTCCACATTCATTGTCTGCAATACACGAAGTCTACCTTGTAGACTTCGTGCTGCTTCGTGCTTCGTGGTACTTGTAGACTTCGTGCTGCAATACATCCACAGCATCTAAGAATCCAGCAAGATGTTCATTTATATCGTCACCGCCTTTAATTGTATGATGCGTCAGGCGTTTCAATAACGTCGCTTTTTGCGCGGGTCCATTTGATGCGTATATGGACTTCAATTTAAGCCATACCTCGCGTGATGTGACACAAGTTCTAACTTGTTTTAATTCTGACGGATTGATTGACAAAATCAATTCAGCTTTCGCTTTATGTTCGGGGTTGATCCAAGCTGTCTTCAAGGCGGGTCCAGCTTCTAGCTCGGCGGCGTTACCGGTCGGTTCTGAAGGTTAGGGAATTTCTCCAGAAACAAATCCCGATGTCTCATTTATTATTAATCAAGTTTCGGCTTGTATAGCTCACGTATCATAGTTATCACGCGATAACATTTCGAGTCATGTTGGGTGCGCCATTTACGAGTTCGCTTGTTGACTAACTTTCACGTTTTATGACAATTTTGAATATTGTCTTACTTTTTTCGTTTTCCTAATCTTCTTATCAATGCGAATCGCAAGTCCTGGGCCCATAACCTGTTAGAATAACCATTTATGGATAAAGCCGCACGACCGACTCTTCTAATTAGAACATGTATTTTCGTAATACACATGTTACAAGTTTGACAAAACGAGGACACATTCAAAGAAAAACTCAAGGTGACGCAAAGCCGTCTGCAATTCAAATAGCATGGAAATTTTACACACTACTAACAAAGCCTGAATTCTACAAAAGGGGTAGCGGAATAAGATATGCAAAACTGCCCCGGGGGCTAAAATTTTTTTATTTTGAAAATCGTAATTGAAGTGTTAAAACGATATGTTTTTCGCCGAATTTAAGTCAATTCACCCGGAGTACTTCCTACAAATGAATAAAACGTGTTTTTTTAGCTTCTTATATAAGTTTTAATTTTTTGAACCACTTTGCGCTTACAAATATTGACTTTAATTATGCTTGAGACTTTCTATAGACGATATAGATGTTTCGAGAATTTTTTCAGGCCTTTATGTCCGATTTTGACTCTTACAATCAACAATGAAAAATGGAAATCGTAGAAAAACTTACGTTGTTCCTTTGTTTTTTAAGAATATCTCGTGTTCTAGTACAGATAATAAAAAAGGCTAAATACAAAATGTAGCGCTATAAATTCTCTACAGTTCCCCAAAATTTCAACTTTCTATCTTATAATTTGCATGCGACAACTCAATATGTATAACACAGAAATGCTGTAATTTCTTTCTTATCATTTAAAATGAGTTTTTTTTTCATTAGTCTTCGTAGTTTTTCAATTTCATTTTTATTTTATGTTTATTACAAAGGTAAATAATGAGAAAAAAGTGTAAGAATTATATTATAAAGAGTAGAAATCACTCCAGCAAGCGCAAAAATGACACCCAGTCGAACTTTGACGTTGACATAGATTCGGCGATTCCATTAATTCCAGTGATTACAGTTCATTATATTTAACCCTTTGACTGATATGAGCGTGCCTCACCTCCGGTGAGATCCGTGTCCCGTGTTCTATGAACGTGTTTGCGCGTCCGGGACTCCCCGTGTCCCCAGTGCTATGGACGTCCCTTCGGGTGTTTGCTTCCTTTCATCAAGATGGCGTATTGTGCTTCTGCGAGTGCGACTTCTGGGGTTGACCTAAGGTTCTAAGACTTTATTTCATTGCAAATAGATTGAGCTGCGATATATTTTCTCGGGCAAGATCAGTAGTGACACTTTATAGTGACCTTGTTCTCGGGTCTGGTCAGTTCCCCTCCTGACGGCGCCGCGGAACCACGCGAAGAGATCAGCACCGCGAGCTACACCCCTAGCCGACGACTCAGCACAGCTGACATGCTGTGCGAGGCGAGCGGTCAAAGAGTTAAATGCTGTCGGAGGTTAACTTTATTAATTGAATTTTCTGATTGGAATATAATTGTATTAGTTTTTATCCAATTCATCCACAAAACATGAAATGCTGTAAGTGCTTACATACAGTATTATATTTTGTACATAGAGACTTTTTTGTATTTCATTGTTATCATTGTTATGTCATTGTTATTATTATGTTTGAACTACAGAACGATTTAAATAAGATTAATGATTGGGCAAGAGGTAATAAAATGTCTATAAATGGAAAGAAAAGTAAAGCGATCACATTTTGTAGGGCCAGAGCTTTTCATAGGATTCCTTATCAGCTAGGTAATGAAGTAGTTCTGCGAGTATCGAACTGTAAATACCTTGGCATACTCCTGGATAGCAGGTTGGGATGGGAGAAACAAACTACATAGTGGGTAAAGCATGGGTGGAGGTCTTTGCATTTCTTCATGCGAAATCTTAAAAAGATGCAATTAAAAAGCAAAGGAATCGCGTATACTTCGCTTGTTAGACCGGTAAAACAATACGGAACTAGTTGTTGGGATCCGTAGAAAATAGGACTTAAAAATAGCTTGGAAGGATACAAAATAGGGCGGCAAAATACACATTTCGGAGGAACATACCTGTGCATTGAAAATCTTTAGAACACCGGAGAAAGGGGGCACGACTTTGCGCACTATATAAATATTACATTGATTGCTCTTCATGGAAGGAAATTAGGGGAAGGCTCGATAAATCGGATTACTTTAAGAGATTTGATCACAATTATAAAATTAGAAGAAGAACACATAGAACGAACCTAGGCAAATTATCCGTTGTAAACAGAACAATAGTAGATTGGAGCGATTTGCCTGCGGCAGTTTTAGTGTAAAAAAAAAAGAGAGTGAAAACGTGTGCTGAAAGTGAAGTGAAGTGAAAATTGCGATTATGGGTATTTTACAGTTAAAAAGTATTGAGCAATTAATATTTAGGTAAAACTATTTGCGGTGCAGTGAAGTGAAATGATTTCATTTCTTTCTGTTGGTTTCGCTAATCTAAAATGTCTTTTTTTCGGCTATTCTGAATATGTTGATATTTATTGGGTTATGGTGACGAGTGTTTGCGTATTAGAAATGTAATAAATATTATAATTTTTGTATATTTTAATATTGTGGTGTTAGGTAAAAAAAAGTTTATTTGTATGACTGATTTATTGTATCTCATTATGAGTGAAGAAGTGCAGACTTGTGTGTTTGCGAGTGTACCTAGGCCCGGGTATGTATGTAAGCCTTTGTTATTGTATGAATGTATGTGTAAGTTTAATTATCTAAATGTTAGTGTACATTTATCATCAACCTCCGCGGCGCAATATTTGATCCTCGAGCTTTCTGGTTTAACGTCACCAGATGCAAAAATGCCATCCACATCTACATCAGAACATAATGTGGTTCTACATTGAAGGGCGCGGGATGTTTATCATCTACTTCCATAATGCAAGATGCAGAAATCTGTAAGATGCAGAAATGCATATCTGAAGTGTTAGGATCATTGTCAATATCAGGACCGTCATCTCAATCAATTGGGGATGATCCCTCTTATAAAGTACAACAAGATGTGGAAGTACAATTAATTAAAATCTTTTCAAAGAACCGTAGCTATACACAAACAGTGTTTCTTGTGCTTTTCAAAAACGGATCTAATTACTGTTTCTATCCAAGTTCGTATTCAAGTTTTTCTAGCGACGCGTGCTTTATACCGAAAGGAAATCGCTGTTTCAGTACTCAATTAGAAAACGGTTTGTTCTTGAACATTTGCATAAATTCAAAGTATTTTCATGCACTAGTGAGTAGAGAAACAAGAGATAGCATTATTTTTAAATACTCTGTTAAATCAATTCAATGAAAGTATTCTGGATAAAGTAAATTATTATGGATTATCTGATGAACGTATTCTATCTTTAACTGGCTATACAGCTGAGCAAGTTACGATATAAAAAACATGTTCTAGTCAATGCGAGCGTCAACTAATCGTTCAATAAATCAAGTCTTATTTGTGTTTTTATTTAAGTTACAAACTGGTAATTCTAATAGCATAGTATCATCATTTTTTTATTGTAAAAGAACAATGTGTGTCTGATTATTGCGCTTCCGTTCGTAAATCATTCAAGAAATACATATTGCCAAAGATATTTGGAGCTCATTCTCATTCTTAGGAAGACTTAATAAATAAGCATACCTTATCATATGTTCAAGACCTGCACGAGTTTCAAGATCGTCTAGTGTTAATTTGTGATGCTTCGTACTTCCGTTACCAGAAAAGTTAAAATAATTATTATCAAAGAAACCCTTTTTTAGAGCAAGGAAAGTGCCTTTATGTAAACCTTTTACCGTTTGCACCATGAACGGGTTTATTATTGACACATATGGGCCTTTTTTGGGTACAAAGAATGTTGTTGAAATTCTGAAATAAGTTCTGTCAGATTCGGAAAGTTTAAGAACTATTCTTGAAAAGGGTGATGCTTTTATTGTAGATAGGGGTTTTCGAGATGTAAAATAATTTCTGAATGATGAAAGTTTTGTAATTTTGATGCGATTTTTTTACACTAAAACTGCCGCAGGCAAATCGCTCCAATCTACTATTGTTCTGTTTACAACGGATAATTTGCCTAGGTTCGTTCTATGTGTTCTTCTTCTAATTTTATAATTGTGATCAAATCTCTTAAAGTAATCCGATTTATCGAGCCTTCCCCTAATTTCCTTCCATGAAGAGCAATCAATGTAATATTTATATAGTGCGCAAAGTCGTGCCCCCTTTCTCCGGTGTTCTAAAGATTTTCAATGCACAGGTATGTTCCTCCGAAATGTGTATTTTGCCGCCCTATTTTGTATCCTTCCAAGCTATTTTTAAGTCCTATTTTCTACGGATCCCAACAACTAGTTCCGTATTGTTTTACCGGTCTAACAAGCGAAGTATACGCGATTTCCTTTGCTTTTTAATTGCATCTTTTTAAGATTTCGCATGAAGAAATGCAAAGACCTCCACCCATGCTTTACCCACTATGTAGTTTGTTTCTCCCATCCCAACCTGCTATCCAGGAGTATGCCAAGGTATTTACAGTTCGATACTCGCAGAACTACTTCATTACCTAGCTGATAAGGAATCCTATGAAAAGCTCTGGCCCTACAAAATGTGATCGCTTTACTTTTCTTTCCATTTATAGACATTTTATTACCTCTTGCCCAATCATTAATCTTATTTAAATCGTTCTGTAGTTCAAACATAATAATAACAATGACATAACAATGATAACAATGAAATACAAAAAAGTCTCTATGTACAAAATATAATACTGTATGTAAGCACTTACAGCATTTCATGTTTTGTGGATGAATTGGATAAAAAACTAATACAATTATATTCCAATCAGAAAATTCAATTAATAAAGTTAACCTCCGACAGCATTTAACCCTTTGACCGCTCGCCTCGCACAGCATGTCAGCTGTGCTGAGTCGTCGGCTAGGGGTGTAGCTCGCGGTGCTGATCTCTTCGCGTGGTTCCGCGGCGCCGTCAGGAGGGGAACTGACCAGACCCGAGAACAAGGTCACTATAAAGTGTCACTACTGATCTTGCCCGAGAAAATATATCGCAGCTCAATCTATTTGCAATGAAATAAAGTCTTAGAACCTTAGGTCAACCCCAGAAGTCGCACTCGCAGAAGCACAATACGCCATCTTGATGAAAGGAAGCAAACACCCGAAGGGACGTCCATAGCACTGGGGACACGGGGAGTCCCGGACGCGCAAACACGTTCATAGAACACGGGACACGGATCTCACCGGAGGTGAGGCACGCTCATATCAGTCAAAAGGGTTAAATATAATGAACTGTAATCACTGGAATTAATGGAATCGCCGAATCTATGTCAACGTCAAAGTTCGACTGGGTGTCATTTTTGCGCTTGCTGGAGTGATTTCTACTCTTTATAATATAATTCTTACACTTTTTTCTCATTATTTACCTTTGTAATAAACATAAAATAAAAATGAAATTGAAAAACTACGAAGACTAATGAAAAAAAAACTCATTTTAAATGATAAGAAAGAAATTACAGCATTTCTGTGTTATACATATTGAGTTGTCGCATGCAAATTATAAGATAGAAAGTTGAAATTTTGGGGAACTGTAGAGAATTTATAGCGCTACATTTTGTATTTAGCCTTTTTTATTATCTGTACTAGAACACGAGATATTCTTAAAAAACAAAGGAACAACGTAAGTTTTTCTACGATTTCCATTTTTCATTGTTGATTGTAAGAGTCAAAATCGGACATAAAGGCCTGAAAAAATTCTCGAAACATCTATATCGTCTATAGAAAGTCTCAAGCATAATTAAAGTCAATATTTGTAAGCGCAAAGTGGTTCAAAAAATTAAAACTTATATAAGAAGCTAAAAAAAACACGTTTTATTCATTTGTAGGAAGTACTCCGGGTGAATTGACTTAAATTCGGCGAAAAACATATCGTTTTAACACTTCAATTACGATTTTCAAAATAAAAAAATTTTAGCCCCCGGGGGCAGTTTTGCATACCTTATTCCGCTACCCTCTTTATAAGAGAAGCTTGTGATGAATTTTTATTGAAGAATGTTTTTTTGTTTTTTAACTTCAATTTGTATAATGGAATGCGCACGAAAGTGCATAAAATGTAATTAAGGTTCTTTGCTATATTCTGTCACTGTCTTAGTTCTTCTTTTGCATCTTTGAATACAATATCGTTCACACAGTTCACCACACAGGGAGCACATGCAGTCTTCTTTCACTTCATAGTGATGAAAGGTTGTGCATGTATTGTGATGAAACCCATGAATGCCAGTCCTGTGATCATGTGCCGTAATTCCTGACAATTTACAATTTTGTACAATGAATGGTACAAAATGAGCACTGAGAATATGCAAGACTGAGGTACTGTTTTTGTAATTAAAATTCCTGACATCAAAACATACGGAACAAATTTTCACTATTGTTGATAAAGAAAATTAAGTTTAATTACTGCAAATACTGAGAAAATACATATTTTTACAATCACCTTCAATAAACTATAAGCATTTTTGTTAGCTTTCGCAACCAGAAATGTGTCATCATCCAGAAGGGATAAATTCTTTTGGAAAGTTGCCTTTAATGAAAGACAAATTTTTAAAACTGCCAAATGAGAATACATGAAGTGGACCTTGCTGTCAATGCTTGGCTGCTAGTTTCCCAACAGATGCTGGGACTGATTCGTTAACATTAAAATGGAATGGTGTATGGAAATCCAACTCAGTGGCAGAAGGGTACATTGATAAATCTGTTACAAATAAAATTGGAATTTCCAAAAATTTTACATATAAAATCATGTAATTGAGGGAAACGGCTGTGACAATTACAGTGCCTCCACAAGCATTTAGATGAACTCGAAAGACATATTAAATATTTCCGAGTTCAACTTCAATAATTTAAATAATGTACAATAAATATTTGCCTCATGGCTAACTCTTGGTCAGCCTGCTCGCTTTCCATTATGTGACTCTGGGTTTGCTTCCTGGTCAAGGAAACACTATAGTGTATGCTTTCCTTGCAATGTCCCAGTGTATGTTGCTGTGTGACGATGAGAAATTCACTTCTCAAGTTGAGAAAACCAGAATATGGCATGGGGATGTCTACATGCTAACAACATATACCCCCTTAACCCATAGTCGTGAGGTAGGGACCAGTAGGCCTGCACCCATTCACTGGCTGTCATGCCACATACATACATACATACAATAAATATTCCATGATTAAAGAATAAGTAAATTCATTAACATTTATTAATAATTTTTTTTCCTTTTTCTTGCATTATTTGTGGTTTGTTTATGTACTGTTACTTTAATCCCAGTGAACAAAAAGATATACTTAACAAAAGAAAGTGTGATTACAGTTGCACTTTAATCACTTTAAAAATAAAATATTTATACCTTATAAAGAGAGCAAAGATTATTGTTTACCATGGAAGAGTTACGTATCTATTTATGTATAAATTTAATAAATCTATTTATGTATAAATTTAATATTTACATTTGTACAAGGTCTTGCCAAAAATTAAAACTTTTCTGCCATTTGATTGTAATTATTGTTGAGGACAATTTCAAAACAAAATTATGATGGTTGTGGTAATTAATCTTTGCTTTGTTCACACTTATACCAGACCAGAATCAAGAATTCTATGTTCATAGTGTACCTCGTACCTATTCATTTACAAGTATGTATTTAAATTGCATAGGCAGTGACACTGATTATTTTTATAAAATATTTGGTCAAAAGAGTCAATGTTAAAAATTATATGATTATTAATAATTGTTAATGAATTAATTCTTACATTATTAAATTAACAACGTAAAAGTGGACTTGTATTCTGTAAATTCAAAATAATTAAATAAATTACGTACTGTTTTTCAAGCTCCTGAACTTTTTGCTCAAAGTACTGGCGCAGTTCTTCCATTTCCCGTGTACGTCTTGCTTCTAGCTGGGCCAGCAATTCTCGTAAACGACCGGCCTCTGCTGCATGCTCTGCTGCCAGCTGTTGAGCCAGTTTCCTGTACTGATCTCTCTCTGCCTCTCCTTCAGTAGAGTTGGTTTCTCTTGAAATTTGATGTGTAGATGCCATTTGCTTTGTTCGTTCTGCCACAGGAGCAAATGCAGCATCAAGGCGTTCACTCACCACTTGAAGAGCTTGCTCTGCAACTTTGACTTTGCGTTCCAGCAGCTCTGAATAAAACAAAGCTATACTCACCAAAACAAACTCGTGCACCAAAATATTGTATCATTAAATGAAATAAATATATAAATATGATAAATAAAATTATTACGATCGTATTATCATATAAAATATAATTAAATATGATTTTTTTTTCCATTTGTGTGACTGACACTCCCAAAAGAAATAGGACTTTTCATAGAAATTATTGCCATTTAAGTATGTTATTAATAAGAGAATTGGAGACAGTTTATGACCTCTCTTGAAGGGGACGTGCATAGCCAGCACTCTCAAAATCGACAAAATTAAAATATTGTTACCAACATCACATACATCTTTATAAAAATCTAATACGAAGTGTCAAAATTTTGGACTTTTTAGATAACTATATGTAACAACATTTGCTTGGGAAGTGCATTGCTGACAAAGTTTTCAAAAAAATGTACAGTCATCAAAGTTACATACATTTCGTAAGTGTAACTCAGATATTAAAAGAATTGAAGTTACAAGATTTGACCGCTACAAAATTTGTCTAAATACAGGACAATAAAATGAAAATGTTTAATTTTATAGAAAAATACGAACGTTTTTTATTTCAACTTCCAGGATTTCTCGAAAAGAATGTGTTTGAATTAGCAACTTTTACACTGTCAGTGAATGATACTACCATGACATTAAAAAAAAATTGCACAGAGTACTTTTAAATCCTAAAATGGGAAAAATTAATGGCTCAGATAGTACAGCTTGTTCTGAGATATAATAATTTAATGTTTTTAAAAGGTATATAATCATACATTTAAGATTGTTACTCTTCAACCAGAAGAACGTTCACCATTTACTTTCCTTGAATGCTCCTAGAAAGAATGAAATTACCAAAAATAAAATGCTACCTTCAAACTTCAAAAATAATGTATTAGATACTGACTACAAAAAGGGCAGAGTTTGTACTTGGAAACAGTATTAATATTATTTGTTATTCTATTGCAATTCATAGTTTTAATTATCTTCTGAATAACTTTGCTTAAAAGTTATTTCTGAAATGTCCCATAGCATTTGAAATATATTCCTGCCCTTTTTCACATTAATCTTGCTTGTTTATTTAGTCTCACTTAACCCAGTGAGCAAATGTTGAGATGGACTCTTGTTTTGCTCCTGGATGTAAATTCACGCATTTTGTTGAGTTCTCTTTGTGCTAGTTGCAGAAGCAAGGCAGGGGTGTCTTTCGTCAGTAATACTTTAAATTCAAATCTATTGTTAATATGGTGATTCAAATAAGCATCTGATTATTTGGAAGTTTTCAAATGTTGCCAGCCAGGTGCAATTTATTTATAATTCAACTATGAAGTAAAAGAGAGGGATAAGGAGTACATTACACAACTCCCTTGTAATTAAAGTTAATTAATTAAGTTAACTTAATTAATTATTTAAGTTGATTAATTTAATTATTTAAGTAAAAAGGAAAAGGTACATCTGCAATTGCACACAGGCCGATGTGGACCACAGGGGAGGTGAAGGTAGGGCTCCAACTATTCATCCCTGATGGCACAAGAAGGAGGTTGTGTGGCAAGCACTACGCACCAGACACCTTTACCCCCAGGAAAGATCCTGGTACTCACTTGGAAAGGAGGCTGAGTCGACCCCAGAGTTGCTCTGAACGGAAAGCACCAGATAATAATCCCAGCCTATGCCAGGATTCAAGGCAGGGTCCTACACTGAGCCACTGTGACTCCAATTATTTAGGTAAATTAATTAATTATTTACATTGCCAGGTTAGAGAACTCACCCTCTGCTCGAGTTGTCAGCTTCTCCGCTTCTTGTAGAAGCTCTTCCAAAGGCTTGGAAGTGACAGAGTCACGTGTGCCTGAACCCTGTGACTCTGGAGAATCCCTCAGCAGCTGTAAAGCTGTGGCCTCCTCTTCCAAAGCCTTCTCCAAGGCTTCCAGCTGAGAGCTCACTTCTTCCTTCCAGGCTGATGCCCAATCCTTCGTCACTTCCTGCACCCACAGCCAAATTAAAACAATGCTGACCCCAAGAAAATCACATATTGTCATCAACAAAAAAGTGTAAGAACATGAGACCACAATCTTGGGATTACATCATTCAACACAACAATTTTTGCCCAGATCATTTGTTTACATTCAATGTTATCTTCAGGTAATATTAATTTAACATTGTTCAATGTGCAGGATTCTAGAAATAACATTGCAAAATCCCAGACAGAAATTCAGAAAATGACAGGAGTTATTGCCCTTACCAAATCCAAGTTTACATGATTATTTAAAATTATATTAGTAAGGCTATCAAAGTTTAAGAACACATGATGCTGTTAGGAGTCTTCTTTTTCTTCTTCTTCTGCACTCCATGGATTAGGCTTGAGCCTGTTCCGTCTTCATAAGTTTTCCTTCCATCGTTTTTTTGGGTCTGCCCACGTCTCTCCTTCCAAGCGGTTGATAGAGTAAAGCTAATTTAGGTAGTCTTGAGTCATCCTTTGTGTGTGTTGATAACAGTTATTTCGATATTTAGTTATTTTGCTTCCAATTCCTTCAGCATTTAGTTTTTCCCTAACATTCTCATTACGAATATGATCTTCTTTCGTGCAGCCTAGCGTTCTCCTCAAAACGTCATTTCAGCGGCCTGAATTCTACTTAAGGTTCTTTGTGTTGGTACCCAGCTTTTGCTTCCGTGTAGAAGAATTGGAAGAGCCATAGTCTTATAAAACTTTATTCTTGTATCTTGTCTTTCACTCTATTTACATTATCAAAGGCTTTTACAAAATCTATGAAAGCTATGTGTGTCTGCTGATTGAACTCCTTTCTTTTTTCTATTATTTGTTGCAGTATGAATATATTGTCTGTAGTTGATCTCCCTTTTCTAAAACCATTCTGTTCTTCACCAATGAGAGTTTCTGAGATACATTTTAGCCTTTTATTTAATATTCTAACGTACAGCTTGTACACTGCATTTAAGATACTGATTCCTCTGTAATTATTACAATCTTTGCGATCGCCTTTCTTGAATATGGATATTACTTTAGCAGTTTTCCATGATTCTGGTATTTTGTTAGTTTGCCAACAATAATTTATGATGTGTTGTAGTCGCCAGTGGAGCATCATCCCACCGTATTTTAATAGTTCTGCATTTAGGTTGTCTGTTCCAGTTGCTTTCCTATTTTTAAGTTCTTTCAAAACCTCTTGGATCTCGATTATTGTTATGGGATCAACTTCACTGCATATTACTTCACATGTTTCATGTTGTGTTTCATTTTCCTTATACCATAAATTTCTATAGTGCTTAATCCAGTCTATCTTATCAATTACATCTATTCTCACTGTATCTTTTTCTTCTTTGTTAAGATGTTTAAGAATCTTATAAGCAAAATTCTGTCTTCCATGTATAGCATTCTATTTGGCTTATAAATGTATCCCATGCATGTTGTTGAGCTTGTCGAATACCAGTTTTTGCTAAATTACGCTTTTCCTTGTATCTTTCTTTACTCTCCTCAGTATTTTGTTGTAGGTGCTGAAGATAGGCTATTTGTTTGTTTCTTACTAGGTTTTCAATCTCACTGTTCCAAATTTTCAGACCCTTTTTACTTCTTATTTTCCTCTTTCTGCCTATAGCTTCTCTTGCCGCCTTTTCAATGCAGTTTTGCACATTATTCCATTCTTTTTCTATATCATTCTCAGTTGGTGTTTCTAGTAAGTATTTCTGCAATCTAGTTTGGTACAGCAATTTTATAGTTTGGAGTAATATCTAAAAACGAATTAAGAAAATACATGAAACTAAGTCTGTTATAAAGCAATGTCTAGGAGTTATCTGATTTGTCCCTGTTTTTTCAAATTCCTAGTTTCTACCTTGTCTTGAATGTCTGCATATTTGCTTTTCATTTTTATATTTGCTTATTTATATTAAGCAACTCACCCTAAGAGCACTTGTGTACTCAGAGTATAGAAGATGTTTCAGCTGAACAAGCGCAACTTGGCTCGAATCTGCAGAGTGGAGTTGTACTGCAGTGCTCACATTCAAAAGAAGCTTTGTAGCGACTTCTTCATTATTCTCAGTTAAAAGGGCTGAATGCTTCTCCTGAAGACAATGAAATAGACAAGAACAGTCAAAAAGCAATTTTTTTAACATCTATGATTAATTACTTTAATAACAATAACAACAACAACAACAACAACAACAACAACAACAACAACAACAACACAATAACAACCAATAAAATAAAAAGAGTTTATCTTAAAGGCTTATGTACCCAGTCACAGTTATTGAAGCATAACACATCTAAATCACACCACTAAAGTGAAGTTTGACCTCGAGAAAAAGGTTGCCTGCACACCATCTCTTTTTTCTTTTTCCACTTACCTCCAGTTTTTGTAGTGTCTTAAAGTGTTCTTTTTCTAATGTGGCTCGGAGGCATTCTAACTGCTGTTGATGATGCGAGGTCAACGTTGCCACTTCTCTCTCCATAAGTTGCTTATTCTGGCTCTATTGAAAGAAACAACAGGTGGTGAATTCAGTTAAATAATCACACAGAGAAGGTGCTTTTAAAAACGCTTTCAAACTATTATAAACTAATGTAAATGATACTTAATCATTCATTGTGAAGCTTTATTCATTCAGGGCTCTGAAAATCAGGTTCTTATTGAATTAGGGGTCAATGGTAATTATTTGCATACATCTTCATTATACTAAGATCGAATATTATAATTGAATATTTCATTACACTAACGTTGACTATTTATATTAAGAACAGTATACTGCTTATTGAATTTCACAATAACACACATTACATAGTCAGCATATAGGTATGTTTTTGATAATGTCATCTACATTCATTTACATTTCTGAACTCTAGGTCTCAAATACAAATTATCATTTCACTATGCTATAATTCAAAAGATGCATGCACATCTCTAAGTATTATAATTTATTTTCTTATTACATATTATTTATAATCAATTATTTCAAAATTAAGAGCATGATGCATGCAAATAACAAAGATGTTTGAAGAATAAAAGAATTTCACTAAGAATTCTCACTTATAAATATTTGCTTTTTGTTTAATGCTGTCATAATCACATCATTTGAATAAAATTATACATTAAAACACATTATCGAATTACATTATCCAATCCAATGTAACATAGACTGGTTTATTCATGTTTAATTGTAAGGATCATTTTCAAAGTAGTTTTCTTTTGCAATACCCGGATTTCTAACCTTCTACAATTATGTACATAAGCCAGATTATACAATGAAACAGACAATGAACCACTTGTTCCCAATTGAGGTTAAAACCTACTTTCTAACAAGGATTCCCCATTATGTGATTACAAATTTATGTGGAACTGTTTGAATGTAAAAGTATAATACTCTCAAAGGCTACGCTTATCCAACAATGGGCATTGTTATGTTAAACATAATCACATGATCTCGCAAAAAATTGTAAACATAAAAATTCTAAAATGTGATAAATCTTTTTTACTACTTAATTCAAAATTTTTCTTTCTAATCTTTCACTTACAAACCCTTAAAATTATAAAAAACATTTACAAACAAACAATGTAAGGTTTCATGGCCCTTGTTAACTTTGCTGCCTTTTGCACTGCTGGCCAGTCATCGTCAATAACACACAAGGAAAAGTCTCCAACCTTTACTTCTCTGCCACTGATGATGCCTGCCAGAGTTGCAGGCTAAATGTCTAGGAGGACTTCACATAGACTACAGCCAATCAGCCCGGAAAACAACTTAAACAAAACATATTCTGGCAAGGAGACATAAATGAAAGTTCAAAACCAGAAGCACAGTAAAAACCATGTGTTACAGCCAATTGCGAACTTTTACAAACCTCCCAAATATTCCAACAACTGCATGTTTAGATACATGCAACCTAGTGAGTTCACAATCATCAATTTAGGAAGCATTATTCTGACATATCTTGTTACAACTGCAAATGTGAAACTGCATTAGGCTTTCAAACATAAGAAGTACCTGAAGAAGAGTAGTTGTTCCAGCCACCAGTTGTCGCGCAAATTCCTCAAACAAATGCTTAAGGACAGCAAAGAGATGAGCTTGGCCTTCATCCAGACCCGAGCAGATGGTCTTCAGCTCCTGTTCATATCTCTCCTAAAAACAAATCACTGATATGGACCTCAATATGTGTAGAGAGGTTAACCCACATTAAAACAATCTTAATGAAAAGAATATGGACAAACCTGTCAAAAAGCAAAAGAATTGTAAATGACTGGGATTCTTTTCCATAACTAGCAAAAATGACTGCTTTCCATCAATTTATTTAAATACATCAATATAACAATATACTAATTCCTACATGGCCGTTTAATTGTAACAATGACTTGATTTTGAAAGAGAATATCTATCATTTGTATCTTTCTTTTCTTTTCTTTTTTTTCCCCTTTCTTTTTTTCTTTTTTACTTTTCCTTTTTTTCTTTTTTTCCTTTCTTTCTTTTTCTTCTTTTTTCTTTTCTTTTCTTTTTCTGATTGTAATAACTTATATTTTCTGACTGTTTTGCTCATTCAAATTGTGAATATACTGAGTTACAAGCAAAAAAAGGCCTGATTTATTACTCAATATTTTCCCTTTTTCATAATGTTTTCCCCTCCATTTTCCATATTTAGCCCCAGAAAAATTTTAATGCAAACAGGAAATGTTATAGTGGCGAATTGCTGGTGATATTAATTAATACGTTAACCTGTAAGATTTTCTATATTTTCATTAAAACACAAAGTCCTTTCAAGGTCACATTTGCATAACAGCATGGGGGATGCTCTTTTTAGCTTCAGTGCTTCAGCATAGAAATTTAAGTCGAACGAAGCTTGCAATTCAGTGTCTGTGTTCTCCTCTCTTGCCAGCTTGCGAGCTTGAAAGGACTTCCTGTCCTGTTTTAATTGGAGTGTATGAGTAGGGATACTCCTGTTACAGATTACTGAGCAGTAAACAGAAATCTTTAAACATGCCCAATAAAACTACACAAAGTTTTAGGACATTTAAAATTGTCAACCTATATTTTTTATGACTTTCAATAGAATTCAAACACTGAGTAGACAACATCATGAGAAGATCAGAAATATCACACAGGAGAGCCATCATTTAAACATTACGATTAGAATTTTCACTTGTACATAAAGAAAATCTCAACTACATAAATTGAAGTTTCATTCATTTATTCTCCGTAAGATAGTTTCATTCAAGCCTCCCATACCACTAAAGAATATTCATATCTTTATTTCTGAAATCACTCAGATTGTGGATGTATCAATTTACAAGCAGAAAATGGTCAATATTACAATATTTCTGACAAAGTTGTTTCCTCCATTACCCACATTTAGCCACACGAAAATTTTAATTGAAGCTTGATTTCTTTGTCTTATTGAATTCCTGTCATCCAAAATTGCAATTATTTCTATTCATTATTAACAGAGGAGAAAATTATTTTTAAAATTTTGCATTTGTTTTTGTATTTTTAAATGTTGGTAGGAGACACTTAATTGAAATTATTCTGAATACAATAAAAAATAATTCAAATGGGTCACATTGATTCCTGGGAATCAAACCCATCTCCAGGTTTACACCCAGCTGTTCTATCACTAATTTACTGAATGACCAATAAATAGTTCCATAGGCCTGGAAGTATTGCTCTAAGTTCACATGCAATTATCACTACTCTATAACCTTACTGGATAGGTAAGTCCAACTTAATTCTGTCTTGTAGCAACACAACTTAAAAAATACTAATGCGCTTCATTCGTTTTTAATGAAAACTGTCTTAACAAATTTTCACTGATCCTACACTTCATTTTAATTAATATTCCAAATAAAATTTTAAAAAGTTGATTTTCAGGAACAAATGTTTTATACTAATAATGAGTGTAATTCAAATCTATTCACTGATCCATTTTCAAAACACTTTTTGGTGTAAAAGCAATAAGGAAATTTGATCTACTGACTGGTCCAAATGAGTGTTACAATCATAAAGATCAATTAGGGAATCAAACAAGATCACTTTATGCCAGTTAACATGTGGTCAGAAATCTCTCATAAGGAAGTTACAAATGACACATGGAACCCCAGTTTGGTAGGAAATTAATTCTGCACTGGTGTTTGGCAGTTACAGTCCAGTTCCAGGGAACTTCAAAATTGAGAGGTTTCATACAAGAACCAAACAAGTCCAAAATTCCATATTTTGAGATATTTCACCAACTAATTCCCTGCAACTGGCACTATCTGCCAGGACACTTCCTTTTGACAAGAACCAAACACATTGAAAGAGATAAGGTGGCAAACAATCATAAATTCATTACTTTCTAAATCATTCATTCCACATTATGATGTTTTTCAAATTCGCTGCAGTCAAAGCTGAACAATAAACATAAAAATACTCGATATTGTCTTTGTCTGTGGGCAGCAACTATGACTTGGTGTACCTAGCATTAATATGTGAATTGCCTGATAATATAGAGGAAATGTAACTTTGTTATAAGAAATTTCTCACTGAATGATTATTAGCAAAAACTGATCATCTTCAAACCCCTTACATGCCCTAGAAGTTTGTAACATTTATTCAAAGCTACTCTGCATCACGTTCAATAGTTTGTTGCTTTTTCTCCCTGTTCTTTTACCCACATTAACACATTCTTGAAACAATTTACCAAATCATCAATATTTTCTTGACTAAGTATTTAAGTGCAAAAAGCAGGCTTGTGCTAAATTTCAACCTACCTTTGCTGCAGATAATTCAGTTGGCACATGGCCAGCATTGCCCAAAGTTCTTGCAAGATCAGCGTTTCGCAGCCGCTCTAGCTCCTTCTCTGCACTCAGAAGGGCATGCTGCAGCTTGGCCAACTGCCACAGAGCAACATAACAGAGGCTTCATGCATTTCCAGGGCACAAAGTGCACATGCAGAGACAAAGATATTTGCACTAAATTGCAAACATTAAAGCATACGAACAAGTGCTAAAATAAAAAATTAATTTAATTTTTTTGACATCACTTTCAAAAGAAACGGCACATGCAAAAAAAAGGTGCGTTAAATTTATCATTAATTTAATTAAACCCAATTATAAATACAATTAATTAAAAAATATTATTTAAAAAAATATGTTTAATCACAATTAATAAATAATTTATTACCAATTCGTGTTTGCAGTACTGGCAGGCAATTTATTTTCATTGGTAGTTTTCTCCTTCAAAAATTATGTATTTTCACTTTATGTAACTTTATTTTTAAAACTCATTTATTATGTAACTTTATTTTTAAAACTTCAGATCATTTTCACCGCAACTCAAAATTAGTAATTTTTCCAATATTAGAATATCAACCCACCAGCTTCATGCAACTTTAAATGTAATCAGGTCACATCTATATTCTGCAGTCAAATTTGCTTAGTCTAAACTATTAACAGTAAAACATTACAAATATTATTTCATAAAACCAATAAAAATTTCAAATCAAATACAGTAATATTTGTCTAAAACGGAAACTGTACAAGCCCGAAACCTGCCTTAACCAGAAAATTTCTCTGGCTCCTGAAGTTAAATGGCATTTTATACAGCATAAAGCACAACCTGTCCAATACAGAAATGGAACGGTTTTTCATGTCCTGCAATGAAAAATAAAATTACAAAATGGCAGTTCCGAAAATTTAATGCAATTTAGAGAAAAATGCAAGATTCTCTTAATGGAATGATTGCCTATGAAAGTTTGTTTTAATTTCTCTGTCATGATAAATGTTTCAGTCATGGCAACCGCACAGTGAATGAGAAGGGCTTCAGCTGTCAGCGTAGATTTCGACCTTGGGGTAGCTTGTCTCTCAAGGAGTCAGCCGTAGGGGAATTTCCTCCCACTCGGTCCTCGAGCATGGGAAGATGTACGGGCATGGTTCCCATGGACGCATCTCCCGGTCCCGCATTGAGATTTTCGTCACCCCTCGGCCAGAGACGCCTTAGGTAGAGGTCATGCGAGGGTATCAGAAAGACACAGTACTCTGGTCTGTGATGCATGAGTTTCACAACCAGTTTAACAATGATTGAAGAAAAGCTCCAAACTTTTGCAACTTCAGAAAATATAACTGAAAAGACGTAACTAAGGCGGAAAACCAAAACCTTTAGATGTTGGAAAAAATTATATTGCTTTAGTATACAAGTTGTGAAGATTACCCTTTTAATTGTCAGAAATATGTTTAATATTAATTTATTTGTGACTTCTTCCATGAATACGACATATGTTAATATTTTTTATAATTATAATAAAGTCATGTAATTTATTACTTTCAGAACAGAAAATCAATACAAGTCATAAAATGGACAACCCTGCATAAAACAGAAACCTCCTTAAACCAGAATAATTTTTGTCCTGATCGATTCCAGCTTACACTGATTTTACTGTAATTTCATTTATCAAAATTTGTTACTTAAACAAGGTATTTATACTTCCAAATAAATTTAAATTAATTTTCAAATAGAAAACAATGGTTCAATATTTTCATGAAATGGTTTAAAATTTCCCACACTGAACCAAAAGGAAATGCATTTAAATTTTCCCCTGAATTCAAATTCCCTGACTTTTTCACACTTTTCAACTCTGTTGACATCCTGCTTATGTTTCTTTAATATCTTATGAACTTGCCTTTCGTTTAACAGTAAGATTTATTTTCTTAAGCATTTAAAGTGTACTTTTTCCTAAAATATAATCTTTGTTTAAAAATATAATAAGTTTTAATTGTACTTTTGTTTATATAAGTTATAATTGTCCTTTATCCTTTAATAGAAGTTTTTTTATTATAAAATATAATATGTGTATATTTATATTTATATTTAGAACATGTTTGGTGAAACTCACTTGCTGTTCAAATGTTAAAATATTGTGCGAGAACACACTAAACTTTCAAAGAGAACTGAATCTAAGTATTGAATACCTATTCCAGACTTTCTCCTTAAATAATTACTTTTCAATAATCAGTTGGACCAGAGCGAACAGACCAAACTATGTAAATCACCATTTTAAAAGTGAAAACAGCTTCATATGGGCACTCAATTCCAAACAACTAGGCCTGAACTCTGGATTAAATCATACAGGCCTGGCACTGCACGTGGATTCTACCATCGTTAAGTGTTTATTAATAAATAAAAATATTTAGACCATTATGATTTTTTTTTTATGCCTTTGCAATTGCACACAGGCCAATGTAGCCCATAGGGGAGGTGAAGGTAGGGCTCCACTTATTCGTCGCTGTTAGCACAAGGAGGAGGTTGTGTGGCAAGCCCAATGTTCCAGCCCCCTTTACCCCCAGGAAAGATCCTAGAACTCACTTGGAAAGGAAGCTGAGTCGACCTCAGAGCTGCCCTGAATGAAAAGCACCAGATAAAAATCCCATGCTGGGATTCAAACCTCTATGATTAAACTTCACAAAATATGAAATAGTGAATTTAATTTTACACAATTCTGGGATTCTACATGATACAGAAAGGGGAACTCAGAAATGTTAAACCTCCTCAAATGCAATAGAAGACCCAAACAGACCTCATTTTGTAATTTACAACCCAATAAACGTTTTGGGTAAAATGCAAACATATTACAACTGGTGCAAACCACCAGTTGTAGATTGTGCATACACCTGCTGACTTCTTTGAAGCACAATGACCAAATTTCTACATTTTTTGTCTTAAAAATGTATGACACCCTTTAATTGTCTACATAGCAAAAACATGTGGGTTTTCTCTGATATGGTACAAAACGGCCATTTTTGGTAGCATATCTTGTAGAGAACGGGGATGTTTGTCAGCAACACATATAAATGGTCAACATTGAGTGCAACTAGTTTAATTTTCTTCAGATATTACTTTATGTGTACAAAAATGGACATGTTGTAAAGTTCAGGTTTGGCCCACATTCCTGACTGATTTTTTTCTCAATCTAATGAAAATCAATAGAATCTTGAAGAGAAATCGTATAAATATAGCATTCAATTTGGCATTCCAAAGTGAGATAGCAATTCTTAGCAACATTCTCTGCTTGATAATTGGAATTTCACTTGGTAACAACTCTACATTAACGTAAGTACCAAGTGTGAATTGATTGTATCTGTTGCAAGGGTCTTGAAACTAACAAAAATGTTCCACTGCAATAAAAAGTAACAATAAGACAATAACTTCAAAATATTGTGGAATCGTCAACCTGGATGGCTAAGAATGCTGAGTCAGTGCTTTGAGCAAAGGGTCACAATCTCAATTCCTCTACTGGACACAGATCTTTGTCCCTCAACTTTTGTGTTGCAGGTGTTCTTGTGTAGAGCCTCACTTAATGATAACCCCAGACCCAAGGAAACCCACAACAGTGTTAGTGTATAATGTGGCTCAGGATTATCCCATTGGCTTGCTGCAGGTAACTGGCATTAACTAGCATTAGCTGTCACAACAAACAATGGTAAATGTCCAGATCTGAAGTTTTATAGCCAAAATATGTGTTGCTAAAATAATTTTTAGTTTCAGAGTACAATTGAGTTGAGGGCATTTTATTTGTTTGCTTGTTCTCATTCAAATGTTTAATTATCAGGCACCGTAAGTTTATCAGGCAAAGAATCACGTTCCATTAAAACTTTGGAATTTCCTTTACAAAAACCTGAAATGTATTGTATTTTTTGATTCTTCTGCATAAAGCACACATTTTGAATGCTAATAAAATTACTATTACAAAAATGAATATTGTTAAAAAGAAGCAAAATTGTAACTAAAAACTTTACACAAAAATAAATTCATCTAAGAAACGTGACGTTGCATGCATTATTGCAATAAGTCTGGGTCAGGACACACATTGAAAGAAAAAGAAGAAGAAAACGTCCATGCAGAAAAAAGTTTTATTTCACTTAAGTGAAGAGATACATTGGATGTGAGCTAATTGAGCTAAATGAGCCCAGGCCAAGATAAATCTCACCACATAAGCACGCCAGATCACAGTTATGATTTTGTTAATATTGTTATTATCAACAGCATGAAAAACTGCAAGTGAAGGCACAAACACTGAGACAAAGAGTGCGGCTAATGGTGTTATGGTGTTATCCTGACCCAGACTTGAACAATTTTCAACAAAATTTAAGAAAAAACAAAAAAACATCACAGCCCTCAGCATACATTGCATGCTCATAGCAAAAAAAATCATTTCCTTTTCTCTTACATTAAATAGAGAATTTTTTAAAAATAGAAAAAGCAAACATGTGCTCAATGGTAACTGCAAGTGGTATACAACTCATTCTACAGTCTATCCTCCCTATCACAAGAATGACATGCTTGTTCTACAATACACAGTATATATACAATAAAATAAAACAAATAAAAGTAAAAATGATTAATAAAGCATGAACATGACATACATCCTAAACTCCAAAATGAACAACGTTTTAAGGCATGCAAGAATGACAAAAAATCACTATGGAAAAGAGTGGGTAAAATATTTCTTAGATGATTAAACTATCTCAAAAAGACTGGGTTCTTACTATTTTGGTTTTAAGTTTTAAGAAGTTGTCTTACTTTTTTGTGTGTGTGTTAACTTAACACTAGAACACCCAACCATTGGATTTACTAAGAACACACGCAAGCAGTCAGAATGTCTGCTGATGTTTTATGTCATGTAACCAAATCATCTAATCAAGAATACTTTCACTGAATTTTTTTTTGTAATATACAGTCGTTTCTGAAAGCTTTTCCTGGTAGACAATACCTATAGTTATCTGTCCTTAGATATTGATTGTTGTCAGAACAATTTTTTAGTGCGAGTGCAAATGCCTAAAGGTCATCATTTTTTATGAAAAAGCAACATTTTTATATGAATCATCATCAAGGATGCTTCAAAATCAACAGAGAATTTCCCTGTTGCATAAGACACAGCCAGTTCTGACACATGGTATCACAAACTTCTTTGAAATAAAGAAATATCCGAATCAATGCAAACAGTAGCTAAAAGACACATTTGGGAAGCTTTTCATTTGCCTGTTGTATTTCATGGCAAGATACTTACATATAACTATAACGCTGATGTGACTAGAATATCGATAGTTCAAATAAGTTTAACTCAGTTGGAATTATCTTTCATTATTCTCATGCTCGATTTTTCATAATTCAGTAAGATAATATAAACAAGACTGATCTAGAAAAGCATGGCTCTAGAACAAGACATCCAGCAAAGTAGTTAGGCAAGTCATCAATTTGACATCTTTTGGATGTTTAAGGACACAATGAAACAACTTAGGTGTGATGAAAATTTTCAAAAATTTCAAGTAATATCCATACCATAAATTCATGAAAAGCCACTAGTTCTAAGAGCTCTATTACTCATTGTTCAAATGCGAACAATATTTGAATATGACGTAGCTGTGAAAACATTGGCATTGGGCATTCTAGTGTTCACGTACTATACCTTTTCAACTCCAAAATGAGACCAAACAATTTCAAATTTAACACACTCAACATGAGAGTAAACATAAGTAGATTGGGATTAAACACAAGCAATTTGAGACATAACAATTTCAAATCAAGAAAAAACAAACTTGAATCAGCTTGAGTTTCATTTGTTAATAGCAAAACTAACCTATATTTCTCCATGAACAGGTAAGGGAATTGCGTTATAATGATTTACATAAAGAAAAAGGAAGCTGAGAGGAACAAAATATCAATTTGTGCAGTATACAATTATAATAATGCAGTCCGGAGAGAGCTCACTAATACACTTAGAGAGAAAATATCAACTGCATATCGGTGTGTAAAAAGTCAAGAAGAAATACCATGACAACGCGGTGGATGAAGACAAGTAACCACAGGGATTTGATGATTCTGTACATAGAGGAAAATCCCAGAATTATATTAAAAGAACTGAATCATATATTTGAAGATCAGCATCAAGTTATTGTTTCTACCAAATGTTTGCGTCAACATTTGGATGGCTTAATGTTTATGATAAAAGACATTTGTAGAGAGCCTGAAAAAATGAACAGCAATGTAAAAAAGAAATTAAATGAATATGTGCTACACCTCTTAAATTATCAGGTAGATAATATCCCTAAATGTTTGTAACCTGATTTTTATTTACTTTCCTGTTTCAACCTGTTCAGTCTCAATTTAGAAGTAATTGGTCTCGATTTGAATGTGTTTATCCCTAATTTGAAATTGTTTGGTCTCAAACTGAAGTTGAAAAGGTATAGAATTTACTTGCATCCAATATCTAGATCTTGATATGGTTTACATTCATCCAAAACTATTCACCACAGACAAACACACCTTCCAGACTGATTCACCAAATGGGAGTTTTCATGTATTATTGTTCATAATGGGTAAGTGTATTAATGTAAAATTATCTATCAGATTTACTATAGTATAACAGGAAATGAAATTAAGAAGCAATGTCTGGGAGATATTTGGAGAAAATTGCTAGACTTATCTCCTGAAGATAAAATTAATCCCCTGCCATTATTCTGAAACTTGAAAATGAATTTTCAATAAATAACAACAGCAAAATTCAATGACACATATTCAACAGGGAAAAGCAGTCTGATTTGATTTTTTTTAATTAATTTCTATTTGAATCATTGAATTTATTTGAACTGATTGAATTTTTTGATCGGTTTTAAAAAGGTCACAAAGGTGAAAGGAAAGGCAATAACTTATGAAAAAAAAATTTAAAGAAATCTAGCAAATTACATCACAGAAAATGTAAATGTTTAAAATGTGAATGCCAAATCCATCAAATTAAGTTTTCAAACAAGACTTAAAAGGAAAAATGTATAGGGATAACTTTTAAAAAATTTTGATATTGGTAAGGTACACTTATATGACTGACATACAAATATTCTAATGGTTTTGATTTTTTGCAACATCTGAACCATCAATTTGCACTGTAGCACAATAAATGCTTTTCAAGTAGCACCTTGTGAGGTAGATAAGTCACAATCTTATAAAACATATGAGCATACAAATTCTTTAATAATTTTACAAGATCAATAGCAAATTTGAATTATTTAAAGGCAAAATATTTTCTCATTAAATTATTAAAAGCTACCTTTTTCTTTTTAAGTAGATGTGTCAAACTCAAATGTTGTAACCCATTTAATACATAATTTTATTTTAGGAACCTCTTTAATACTGTTCAAAAATATAAATCAACTAATACTACACAAAACAAAACTTTTAAAAATATTTATAATACAAATAAAATATAATTAAAAAATCAGTCAAGGCATATTTGCCAAAAGTCATGCAAAATTAGGAAAAAAATACAATACATCAGTTGTAGGTTATATCCAAATGGCATACATGTGAGACAAACCAAATTCCATTATCTTATTTTTACATTACAACGAACATTTTCGGTACACTTGCATCCATAGATTACTGAAGTTTCTCTGCAAGTAAGAAAAATGTTCACACTTTTTTCTTATTTAAGTTAACTTTCTATTGCCTCAGTTTCTCATAACAATCTGACAGTGTTAATCTTTGTTCATTCTAACTTTACTATGCATGTAAACAAATGCAGGTGGTTATCTCTCATTATAATTTGCCGCTGGACACTATTCTGATTCAGGACAGAGGGTAATACTAAACGGATCCCCTTCAAAATGGATTTATTTCTTCACTCTGTTCACTATCGAAGTTGAATATTGTCCTTTTGAAAACAAAGAGAGAGAAATCAGTCACCGAGTGATCTTGGCTGTGAATGGACATCCTCGAGATAACATTAATTGTTCTCTAGATCATTACCACTTTGCCTCTGTCAACGTAAGGTGTCTCTGACAACACATCTGCTTGTTCATATACTTTTTAGAACAAAAGACCTTAGTTTCAGCAACTGATTCTCGACCAATTGCAGTTCCATATTTAAAGGAGATTTTACAAGTGTGTATTCTTTTTTTGTTGTCAGTGAAAGGTGACGATTTGCTAATTGCGTCAAATCAAAAGGATTTTTGTTACATCAAACACAATGAGTGAGGACATTTCGGGCACATCCAGCATATCGCAAATATAATTACCCTGATACTTAAGCATATTATCGGCACATTTTGGCTGGTATTTTAGATGTAATAAAGAAGTACATATTCACCCAAACATAAAGACAAGTTCTTTTTTCCAAAGTATCTTGTTAAAATTAGGAAGGGTCATCCCGTATTCGCATATTAGGCCTAATTGGTTGGGATTTTCTTTTATACTATCTTATGTGAAGAAACTAATGCTAACAAAACAATCGTCTGTATGGGCAATAAATATCATATCTATAATTCCTAATTATATTTGCACATTTTCTGTTGGCATTCACCAGGGATTGCTGGGCAATTCAGACCAATATTTTTTAATGGACTGATAAAGGAAGAATCCCAAACAAATGGCATTGTAGTAAGTGATATGCAATGTGAAAATAAAGTATAGTTGAATTATATTCGATGTTCAACAAGGCCATGTGATCTCTCAGTTTAGGACAAGCAGATGCCCAGCATGTGTGAATCTTTTCAATCTTCCAAGAGATGGAAATAAAAAATTCGCAGATAGAAGTACACATTCTACTTCCAACCACAGAGACAGGAAAATAAAAAAAATTCTAGCAACATGTTCCCAAACATTGGTAACTTTGCTCTAATCGCTAACTCGCTATAATTGTTAAAAAATCAGAAAACACAGTATGGGAGGAAAACTAGATAGAAAAAAACAACAATGACACACGAGAAGAAGAATAAATTGACAAAAAAAGATGATGATGAGGATGATGATGATGATGATGATGATGGTGGTAATGATAATATCGTCATCTTCAAGGAACAAAAAAAATAGTGAAAGCTCATGTAAAATATTTTAACATCCTCATCATCAAGGCAATATTCTACTCAGTTAGTTTGTGACCTTTTCTAGACTAAATAGTAAGAATTAATTAAAAATTTTAAAAATTCTGAAGTGGCATCTTTAAAATCTTATATTCAGAGTCATCTTATATTTGGGTAAATACAGTATTACTGAAAATAGTGTGTTTAAACAGTTTTTGCGGTGACTCATATTTACACTTAAGTAAGATCACAGCACAAAAGGTGCAGGCAATCATTAACTACAAGGTGGAGGAAGAAATACAAAATTTGTTTACATGCAGAGTTACAAGTTTTAACAAAGATTAATTAAAACACTAAAATTTTAGGAACTATTAATTTACTTCAGAGGCAGTCATTTTTTCCCTTAAATAAAACAAATATCACATATCATGTAATGTTTCTATTTAAAATATTTTTTAAGCATATGGTGCCTACTAATGTCAACAAAAATCACGAACTCATATCTCACATTCTTAAGAACAACAACTCAGTCACCAAATAATATATATCCCAAAATATTTACATGTGAATGGGTATGAAATAAGAATAAATTATCAAAGTTATTACTTAGACAACAACATTCAAACAAAAATAATTCTAGTAAAAATATTTGCCACAAAACAAAGCACAACTGAGCCGAGCACAAGCCACAGACACTACAAAAAATTACTGTTATCTGCTGAGATATGACAGTTCTAGGCTCTAATTTTTAGCTGTGTTCTGTAAAATGCTACAGAAATCCAAATTGAATTCAAAATGTAAACTCTTTCCAAACTTATCCAACTCTTAGTTATGTTCCCAAATAATCATAATTTCCCACAATGAGTAGTTCACTAGTTCACTACTCACAGGGGTTTTCTTTTCAAGTTCTTTTCAAGCAGGAAGTCTCTAAAGATTGCAACGATTTATCAATATGAAGATATTGCTCATTGTTCACTATTTCGCTACTATCATGACCTACAGCAGACAAACAGAAATTAAGAACCAAAACACATGCATCAAACCAGGGCTAAAGAACCATGAAATGCCTGTGCAGCTTCTAAAGTAAATCAATACCAAAGAAAATGCTCACCACATACACAACTGGTAGCTGCACAGGTTGTTTCTGATTACCCATATACAACATTCAATACATAATTTAAATGGCATTAATATATTAACATCTGTTGAATGAATGCAACAAAATAAGTAACGAGCTACCATCACAAGAGAAAACGCAAAATATGACTAGGAAATATTCATTATCACATTCAAAATCTCATATCAACAGTAGCCAATAATCTTACTTAATCAGATATGTAATACAAATGAAGCTATTTAAAAGAAAGTGATGAATAGGAAGGAAAGAGGAATAGAAAAAAAAAGTCTCCCAAAAAGTAATTACTATTTAATTAGACAGATAATAAATTGTCACTAATAATTTATTTTTAAGCCAATTCTAGTGGACTACATTTCAGCTTGCTTTTGCAACTCAAAAAGCCAAATTCAAAACTGGGAGAGTAGGGAGGTTTGAAGTTGAATAAACCTGTCGAGTTTATCAAAGATTTACACACCACAAAGCAAAGCTCTAGCTGGGCCTCGTAGAATTCTTGTTTGGCAGTTTCTAGCATTACTTTAAGTAGTCTTTCTCTAAAATCAATCATTCAAAGCCTACTAAAGTAACACTGTCAAATTACAAAAGGCTACAACTTATTCAGTCAAAAAGATATATAGCTTATTCAGTCAAATTACAAAAAGCTGGCCAAAAGGGCAATGAAATTACACATTGCTTTTGAAAAGCATGTTCTCCAGGATTTCTTTTCAGGTAATCATTTTGTATTAAAAATTAGTAGCAAGTGTTACTAGTACCAAGTCTATTAAACAAAGTCAAATTAAATTTTGGGCATCAGTGTTATTTCTTGCTACCCATTGTGAAACTTCAAATGCTTTTAACAGTATATTGAGAACTCAAATGATCACCTATTTTATCGCACTGACAACTGAAATGCTTGTACAAAAGCGACAGAAGTATTGCTCATCCCCGAGATAATGGGTACCTTAAACACATATGTTGAATTAAAGATTTGGATTGTAAAGGAATGTTTCATTGAACTGATTTTGAAATGGAAACTTGAAATTAGTTTTGGAAGTAACAAGGCAAGTCCAAAATACCAAAACAGGAACAACCATGCTGAATAATTACTACCCAATACTATTGCTTTTCACAGGTCATGAATCTTCCTGGAACTTTGGTCTTTTAAGCTTTCTCCTCAATAGCAAAATTAGTTACATCAGTTAAACAACAAAAACCTTTCAAATTATCAACTTTTGCATTTTCACTCATGATGGAAATGAACAAAAACTGAACATTTTCTTTCTCCTTATTTTGAAGCATGAATTCACTGAAACCTTTCAGCCAATAATCTCAATGTCATCTTAAAACTGAAAGTGAAACTCACATACATCACACAACAGCACAAGCAAGAGGAGTGCTAGCTCACCTGCTCCCGGTGGGTGGCCTGCGCACTGGCCATTTCTGCTGAGAAGCCCGCTCGCAGGGCTTGCTCACGTGCACTGAATTCTGCATCCAGGTGCTGCTTGAGGCGCGCGACGGCCTCTCTGTGAGCCCTGTGCATTTCCTCTCGGAGCATCTGCAAGTGGCCCTGGAGCTCAGTGGTCGAAGTGTCCACTTCCTTCTGCGAGTCTTCCAAACCAGGTGCCTCTCTCAGGCTTTCATCCAACTTTCTCTCCACCTGTACACAAATTAGTCTCTTATTACCGACTGGAAGCACTGATTGTCTTCACAGATAAGCATAGAGTAATTAGTTTTACTTTTCATCTCATCCAAAAATTTAGGGAAGGCTAACAGTACAACTTCCAAACATTTTGTGCAATCAACAAAAATCGCAAATATTGAGAAACAAGTCAAATCCTTCAAAATATTTATTTATACTTTCAACTGTTATTTACTTATCTATACAACAATAGGATGAACCCTTGACTAACGTATCATAAAAAATCATATATCACAGTAACGACTGGACAATGCATGATTTTAATCAAGAATAGTGAAATCTCAGTATAACAGAAGAAGAGAGCATCTCAGTATAACAGAGGAGCATTATGTACGTATTTGAAATCCCCATTTAAATGTTCTATTTTATAATGTAAATATAATTCACTTTTATGAACTCTCTACTTGGACCTACTTCAGTATTACACAGTAAAAATGTATGGATTCATTTTATCTAAATATTTTCATTCACATGGAATGTTGTCCTCAGATTTTCTAGAATATGTATTTCGTAACATTTCCTCTGTAGTTATGTCCATTATATGCAATGTGCATTAAATAACATATTGATACTACACATCAATCAAATTCATGAAGACAAAACCTTGTTTGCCATATTCACAGCAGACAGACGCAGTAGTTGTTATTTCTGGATCGTGTGATGCGGAATCCCAACTTTTTCAATTTCGAATATTATGATGTTCCAGAAATTCATTTCATGTCTTGTTAATGGCAGTGAACATTCTGGTAGCAAATACATGTGTCGTGGTGGGTAGTTTTCTAAGCATGTTTTGTGATTGTTAATAGTGACATTCATAAAAATATATGACCCTAATTGATTGTAATGGAAAGGAAGGAAAGGAGACAGTTTATGATAGAAAAGAAAGTGGAGATAATAAAAAAAAAATTGTGGAATGAAGCAGGTTGATGTAGCACCTGCATATGACCTGAAGCCAACTGCAGTTTCAATAATTTTTTAAAACCAAGAAAAAAAATTCTAGGAATGTATGAACAATCAATGATATGCCCCAATCGAAAGAAGGTTCGTTTAGGGGATTTTCATAAAATGGAAGAGGCAGAAGACATGTGGTATAAGGAAGTTAGGCATAGGGGGGTCCATGATGTACTTTATACTCAGATTTCACTGAAATCAGAAATTTTTATAAATAACAAATTATGTACGTTTAAAGGCCAACACCTAAATAAAACCCATGGACAACATAGCACATAGTTGTAATATGGGCTGCAAAATGCCAGAATCCTTGAGCTGAAGAATAGTTGGTGTGCACAGACAGAGTAAAAACAGGGAGAAAGGCGGCCTCAGAAATGATGTCTTCTGTGAATAATTTGAGACAAGAAGATTAGGAAAAGGGAGAGAACAAAAATGCTGGTGCTGCAGCAATTGTGGAAAGTCGTTTACCTTTAACACTGAGAGAAAGAAGATACAGAAGCCTAGTACATCCAAAAAAGACAAATGAAAGATTTTGAAAGTACAAAATTGACAAGAAACAGTGTCTCTTAAAGTTTGTACCACACTCTTCTTCTAAGTTAGAAAAATTAATTGATTAATGTTTTTGGATATATCAACTGCTAAGATCATTGGTCCTGTAAGCTAAGTGCATGATTTATTGCAGGAGATGGTAGGGGATCTTCCCCCACTGGATGGCGAGATACGGTGCCGACGTACACCAGGGTGGCCACAAATTTCCCTGACTTTTCCTGTTTTTCTAGAGCATTTTTAACATTTTTCACTATGAAGGAGTTGAATAGTATGAAGTATTTAGAAAGAAATATCCTGAGATATTCCATTCTGATGACAAGCCCCCACCCACCAAGAAATAAAAACCCAAGTATAAGCCAATGGTTATGACAAAACATACCTCAGAAGCTCTTTGCTGTAGTTGCCATCTCCGTAGACGCATCTCTTGAGCTCGCAATTCTGCTTGCAGCTGCACTCTCTGGATCTGCAGCATTTGTTCACGCTCCCTCAGCTTGTCTTCCAGCTGCTGTAACTCTGCCTGCAGGTTGCACTTCTGTTGGAATAGTTCCTACATAACAAAACAATCCAGTTCACCACATTGTCAAACATAAATCACTTATTCCATAACTCTCTTCACGAATCCTGAGATTCTCTGAAACTAGAAGTCAAGTATTCAGTCAATTAAGTTCTATTAAGAAAACTTGAATTAGAACCAAATACATTTTCCCCATTACAAATATTACACACTTATTTAATTTGGTCTATACATACAGTAAAATTTCACTTATATGTTTTTCAGAAGACTAAAGAGAAAAAAAGTATAAGTGAGAAAAACACACAACTGAAATTGATTATTATAAGCAAAATAAAAACTCAATATTTTTGCAATATCATTTTATCAGTTTTCCCAGTTCTTTAGCAATATCTACCCTTTTTTTATTGCCACTTTCCCTCACAACTTTGACAATTTTTATTTTTTCTGATATTGAAAGGGATATTGATATTGACTGAGATATTGAGTGACGCAGTTTCACTTCGGAACCAAAGCCCATGTCCTGCATGGGCTACTACAAGAGGCAGCAACACGCCTCCTGTTTGCTTCGGTTTCAAGCATGATGTTACTTGAGATTCCGCGGATGAAAGCATGGTGTTCTACATGGGCAACGGGAAGTGCCCCTTAGCTTGATGACACCCACTGCATCGCACGGAAAAGCAATCAGTTTCATTAGCTACTTGAGCCACGCCTCTACCAAAAGGATCTCATATGATATTACGGCGAGCTAAAGAGCCTTCAGAGAGTGGGACAGTCTGTGCACAAATTTTCTCACTTATTGGTCATCTACATCGTTACTCTCTCCCGAGGATTCTTTTGACCTTCCCTCCGAGCTAGCTGTTGCCTTCTGAGATCCTCAGAGAGCTCCCGTATGCATCCAACTCTGAAATATTTCAAAGTTCCACTGCTGGAGGTGGCCTAGGAGCCGACATTGCGCTACCATCCAACAGGCTTGTGCAGTCTTGGCCCCTCAGCTAGGTCGAGTCGAGCTTTTGTATTACAAGTTTCATTAACGGAAAGTAGCCTCAGAGGCCGAGAGGTTGTTCTGCAGCAGCATTCTGGAGAGTGCCGACTCAAGTATACTTGGATTTATTCAGAACTGCATCTATTCAGCTGTTACGGTGTCATCCAATCGGAAAGTCAAATGTCACTGTAGTGATGTGTAAGGCCCCAAGTGGATGGCACCGTAACAGATGATGACCTGCCAGAGTTAGCTCTGAGTAAACCGCAGTATAGCATACAAGATCCGGACTCTCAGCACAGGTCACCCATGCTTCACCGGGATCTTTTGAATGTTGTACGGTCTTAAAGGGACTTCTATTATAAACATGTAAATCTGAAAAATGTATGAACGTAACAAGCATAACTGAAAGAATTTAGCATGGGAACTATAGGAATTTATCCAAGACTTACCAAAAAAACGTAAAAATGTGAAAAACGTGTAGGTGAGAAACATACAGAGTTTCACCGTATTAGTTATCTGATTTAAATATGAATAGTTTGATACATCAATAAAATTTTTGTTGTACTTTCTCAATCAAAATAAACTGTACGGCATGGTCTATTCAAGCCAGTAGATTTTTTTTGATGGGTTCTAAGACAGATGGATTCTTCCATCTGCCGGATGGGCCATCAACTTAATGCCTCCAAGTGTTAGTTCAGTGCTTGTAGTCAGGGGATAGTTTTCATGCGTGGGACTCCATTCCGATAGTCGCAAAAAGAATATTGTAAGAATTGATACAATCATATCAAAAAGTAGATGAGAATATGGACAAGCATCTCTGGCACATAAAATTTGGGAGGAACATGAAAGGAAGTGTGAACCTCTGTGGAATTTTAGTTCTCACCATGAAATTTTTTATTAATTTATTGAAGTTAATATGTGCTTATGATTAATTAAAGTTACAAAGAAGAACACATTAAATCTGAAAGTCCTCCCCAACTCACTGAATGTAACTTCTGCTTCACAGTTAGGATAGAAACACACGGCAAGGCAGGTGCGAAGTGACGTGAACCAGTGTGAATAATTGAAAAGAGGCACTTTTGGAAGCAAGTCAGTTATGTCTGTATGAAAACATGTATTTAAAGTATTAAACCATAAGAGAAGAGTGGGTGAATGCAGCGTGTGAGCATGGGGAATATCACTGTCTTTTTTGCATAACTTGTGATAATGGAAAACTTTCCAGATTTGTATGAATAGAAAATGGTTACAAAATATACAAGTATGAGTATATTAAAAAATTTCTACTACTCGAAGAATCCATTGCCTGGGCAATTTCCTCCCACATCCTAGTAATAACACTTCAGTTCAGATTGTGTTTCTGCACTCTGGCTAATTGGCAGCCATGAAAACACTTTGTTAATTAACAGTTCCCCATCCATGATCATAGTCTGGTGGGCTCACATCATGGGATATTTGAGAAAATTCACGCAAAAAAATCAAATTTGACTGTTCCAAATCACACCACGCCACTTGGAATGTACCCTAGCTCATAGCCCTGTATAAAATTGTGCTTTCCACATCGCATCTTGTGTGTTTCTACCCTCAACAGCAGCACGAGTTCACATGGGAGTCGAAAGCGCAGCACTTGCCTGGTGGAGGAGATTCTTCTCCTGCAGCTGCTGCTCCACGAGCTGCAGCCTGAGTCTGGAGCTCTGCGCTTCTGCCCTTTCCGTCGCCAGCTGCTCCTCCACAGAACCCTTTGCCTGCAACACATTAATATTCATTGAAGGATAAATTATCTCAAGCAACTGTTTTATCTCTACCAACACCATCGCATGAATTACCAACAGATGGAGTTGCCAGCTCCCAGGACATAAAATTTGTTTTTATTGTTTTTGAGAATTTTGATAAATTATACTGTAATGATTTCATTATTCCTAGGAATACTTCAAAACAATAGTGGACAAAAGAATAACTATTTAAGATCTATAGTCTATGATGTACACAACGTGTATTAGAATCAATGAACAAGACAAAAGAACAGCGCGCCGCGGAAGGTATATTTCGATCGTTCTGGAGACTTTTATGGGGTCAACAAATGCGGAAAGAAATTTTGAATAACCATTTAGTTGCAGAAGAATTAAACGAACGCTGTATTTTTTGTTTGAACGAGATCGGACGACGAATTCCCTTAAAATTGTAATTTGAAAATTTAGAATGAAATCCCAGTCGAACAGGTCAAATGGCATAAATTGAATTATCGAGATTTTGCGAAGAAATGCTGATTAAACAATGAGATGCGGCGGGAATCGTCGTAATAGGAATTAAACAAAATGTATACATGGTTTAGAGAGTTATAAAAACATTGAACATTCTAAATAAATAAATATTGCACGCTAACAATACTGCCAAACAAGCAACGATTTACTGCTGGGGAATGTCGACAGAAAATTAGCATTTTCGACGGGAAATAAATAGAAAACTGCTGTTTCGACAAGAAATCTTTAACATTGGGGAAAAGCTAAAGCGAACGAACACGAACACAAGTTAAAACGGGAAATAATGACCATTTTAGAAAATTTTGTGGAAACAACAATGAAAAAAAAGCGAAAGGGATTTCGCCGGCATTTTTCATAAGCGAGTCAACATGTTAAATCGAAATGATTTTGAGCACACTTCGGTCTAGTCAGCGGTCGAGAGAACGTGATCCCCACGTCCGTAGTATTCGTGATTTGTTTAACTTTTCGGACTTAGATATTTTTTGAGCGGTGGAGCTAAAGTAATTGATGAACTTATAACTGGGCGGACGTTGGCAATGCATTAATACTTGAAGAGAGAAGAAGTATTTTTGGTAGTGAATTTGTGATGCAAGTGTTTGGACAATTTTTTTTGGAGAAATACTGAAGAGAACCGGCCCGTGCACGAGTGGAGCGTGCGTGGACATCCGATGCGTGCGAGTGGACGCGCATGGGATCATCGGACCGACAACAACGCTGTTTTCGACGAGGCAGAGAGAAAGGGAAGTGACGCACTCGCGAAATAATTAAAGAAAAAAAAATCAGCTTTGAACTTGTGCACATCAAACGTAACAAACATTCATGAGACTGTTGAAATTTACGGAATTTCAAGCGAAATCAGTATAATATCATAATTTGTAGGCTGGTATTTAGTAATTGTCAGGTTTCATTTTTTTTTTCTCTCATTGTTGCATTGAAGTACGTACGTACCTAGTATTGATTGGCAATAATATTGAGTTTTTTTTTTTTTTGTAAAAGGAATTCCTAAAGATTCATAAACGATCAAACGACTAACTAATGGCCATTGGAATAGTAATGAATTGTAAATTCATGTAATGGGGTAATGTTAATGTTAAAGAAACCCATAGCCACATTGCCAAGCGTATGTAAATGCTCATGTGCCGTGTAGTGTTGACGGAAGAATTAGAAAATGAAAAAGGGGAATTAAAATTCTTGTTTTCTTGCTTGAAATATATATGTTTTTATTTCCGTATTTAGTAGCCCTGTGCATGCTGTGCTGTTAAGCGTTGTTTACAGGTACTTCCCGTACGGGGCCGTCCACGACCTACGACCCAAATAAAATTTTATGCAACACCCTCAGATAGTAACATTGACAGATTGAATAGCGGTAAGAAAGGTATGGTTGCATTGGCTCCAAAGTACAGAGCAATTCAGAGAAAGGGGAATAAATAAACAAGGGAGGTATAGAGAGGGGCAAATTGAACGTGAGGGAGAGAATACCGTTGCATTGGCGGAGCCCAGCGTGGGGCAAATTGACCGTGTAGGCGAGGGAAAACAGTTGCAATACATTGAATTTCATGAAGAAACCTATTTTATTTTTGTGAAATAAAGCCACTGCATCTTTTTAATATAGCAACAAATTAAACTATTTTATACTAATACTTGAAATACTACAAATATTATCCCAACTCTTTTTATCCACAGCTGTAATAATTCGAATTTTATCAAAACACTGCAAGTTTTATGTAATATTCTATTTATCATGTTATCATAAAATAATAAATACAGGCAATATTATAATTTAGGGGCTGAGAAGCAAACTGATAAAAGCAACCATTTAAAAAAATGTTATATTTTTAGAATATTACAAGGTTAAGTAGAAAATTCTGTCATTTTGAAAACAACACAATGCCATGTAAGAAGACCTGGACATTAAATTTGCAGGAAAAATTACATTTTGGAAAATATTAAAGTAAAATGGATTTAAATTTCAAAAATGCAAAAACAGAACATCTGATTTACTGTATTTACACAAACATAAGACAAAGTTTTTTCACAAATATCTCATTTAAAAAGTAAAGGGGCAGAGACAGGACATTAAAAAAATTTTTTTCTTTTGAAAAATTTCTCGAAGCTCAAGGCTTGCTGCTCTCCCCTGCATCTTTCCCGAAACAGAGATGTACAAGTTTGCAGTTCACAACTCAATCTTATGAACATTAAACAATACAAATTTCAAGTAAATTTTGTTAAAGAATCATAGGCCACAAAGAAGAAAGCAACAGGAAAAAAATCTTGTCATTCAAAAGGAAATGGTCTTAGTGGTGTAAGATAAAAGATGAAAGCAAATTCAACAGCCAAAACTTTCATCGGGACATAGTCTGAGGGTGACACAGATGGGAGGAGGATCGAAACAAAAGAAACAACGATATATGTAAAAATAGAAGTGACAAAAATCACAATTAAGATGATTTTAAGAACAAGAAAATAGTGATAACTGAAGCTAAGCTTTATCATTCTCACCAACAATACAATTTTCTAGTCCATTACACAATTTGCAATTTGATTGTGAATTAATAATAAGAATTAGCTGTTTTTTATATACATATCTCAGGAGGCTTCTTCAAAATGATAGGTCATCTTAAATTTGGGTAAATACAGTACATCTATTACTGAGCTAGAGTCAGCTCCCTACAACATGCTTAAGGAACTGTGCAACATAACATATTAACAATGTGTGTCCTTCACTAAAGTATAAAAGTCACTAAAAATATCTGATGTTGCCTTTCACACTCATCTACTACAAAAATGGTTATGTCTTAATTTCCAGCACTGAGCAGGAATAAGTAATACTTAGTAATCAGCCTTACAACATTCTAAATTAATATCAATCTTGAAGCATTCACCTGCACCAAAGCCAAGAGTTCTTCTTTCTGTTGACGAAGCGCTTCCTGGAGGGCACCTGTTGAACCAATGGCTTCTGCAAGGCTTGCATGCTGCTCCCTGTACACTGAAAGCTGCGCCAATAGGTCCACTTCTGATGTGGGGCCTTCCTGGGAAGCTGAACTCTGCAAAAAACAGCCCAAGTATCAATGAATACAGAGTAGAAAATCAATTACTAGGAGGACACTACAAAAATTTACTAGTACATTTTCTTATTAACTTTACAAACTTTAGTGCTTTCTCAGTCTTTATTTTAAATCTCTACAGGCAATGCAGTTCCTGCCAGATAGTTTTTCATATAAAAGAACAAGAACACAAAACAAGTAGAGCATTAGCACACAAAATAAGTACACTAATATTGTTAAAACACAAAACACTGACCCAACTATTAAACAGTTCCCTATCTAAGGCGAGTGTCTTTTTCAATGTATTGATTTTGTTTTGTTTTGCTTTGTTATTTTAAAAAGTTTTGATGAACATTTTATTCTTAGGTAGTAGGTATGTTTGATTTTGTGATTAACTTTTACTTAATAGACATTTGAAATAATTTCAACTGATTTGACATATCAAAGTATTAACTTTTACTTAAGAGACAACTCAAATAGTTTATAAACAAAGTTATTAAACTAGACCAATTTGATATGTAGAACAGAATATTGATTTCTGTATCCCATAATTTTAGTAACCTAAAGATGTAACAAAACATGTTAGGAAACATCATGTAATTGATGATAATAAAGGAATGTCATAAAAAACATTGGATATTTTTATTAATAAAAATATCCATTGACAATCAGGAAGAACTCTTCAATTTGATATACAAGTTTTACTGGTATTACTTGAAATTTAATTTTTACAAAATTTTTCTATTGTTATTGTCCAAAATATTACTAATATATAAAAGTTTACTTTTCAATATATTATTTTGTCAGTTCACTTGTGCCCGTTCAAAATGTTTGTTTAACTTCCATTCCGCTGAACAATAACGACATGAAATATTTAAATATATTTCAATTGAGATGTAATACAACTCTTATACACTAAAAAATTGTTTTTAACAATGTTTAAATAAAATATATAAATATTTTTGCAAAGTTCATTTTTATAATTATGATTGAAGGCTCGGAGTTGAAATGACTCCACTTCAAGGGGGTATTGGTAAGCCAGGCATTCTAGTGTTAAAGCACGTAAATCATGGATACTGAGTACCACTGGCAAATTTATCTTATTTTTATCAAAAGAAGTAACAATGTTACAAAAAGAAAGAAAGAGAGACCAAGACAGAAAAATTATATTGTAAGGTTTAACATCAGAATAAACAATATCGTGCACATTACCAACCACATACTATGAGTACTGACAATTTTCATTCAGGTATTCCTTCAGCAGAGGAATTTGTTAATCACTGCACATTTGGAAACATGCATAAAGAACAAATCTACTTATTACATTACCTGAGAATGTGTCTGTCCTTGTTGCTTTTGAAGCTGGTCTAACAAAGACTGCTTTTCCTGCAGTAATTCTAAGTTGCTCTTCATCAATGCCTCAAGTTTCTGTTTCATTTCTAAAGGCTCCTCGGTACAACTCTTTTCCAGGACCATATGCTCATTGCGTGTGCGCTCGCTCTGTAGCTCTCGACGCAAACTCACCAACTACAGAAAAGTAATTCAAGGGTTACAGACTGCCTTCTTCAGAGTATATGACACCAAAACCTCCATGCACTGACACAAACTAGGCCAAGTTTGCAATTCCAAATAGATGAATTTTTTTTTCAAAATTCCAATATAAAAGCACAGAAATTGAAAATAAGGGGCCATGACCACAGTGAAAAAGAGAGAGGAATGACTCTTGGCTGTCCCAGGTGATGCCACGTCATTGGCTGAGAGGCTGACGTTTCGTCTGTCATGTCGCAGGCTTCCTAAGGGAGGTCCTCCTGAGGTCCCTTTCACCTTCCCTGCCCTGACCCCCATTATTCCCTTGTATGGGAATACACTGTTCATTGGTGCAACACTAATGAATTTAAATTTATTACGTCAACAAATTTTGAAGATACAGTGTAATTCTGATTAATCAAGTTGTTTGAAGTCAGCCCCACGGCCGAGATCGCTAAGACAGTAGTGCCGTAGTGATCTTGGACCATGGGGTGGTGGGTTCGAGTCCCACCTTGGGCATGGTTGTATGTGTTCATCTTTTCACCACCTATCTTCCTCATACCATAATGTTACATCCAATAGTGGTTGCTAATGATCTAGAAGTTGATGCTACCGTAAATAACAAAACCAAAAAAAAAGGTTGTATGAAATTATAAAGATCTATTCAAAATGGTACCAGAAAATATTTTATTCCGTAATGATTATGATTTCGGTCTCACTATTGAAAGGTTTTTAAGATTTTCCATTTTGTTTTGATGTCATGAAAAAAGCCAAGTTATAATATACATGTAAGAGATTTGATAAATATAGAAATATATAAAAAAGGTTACTCAGTCATTGAACATTAAAGAACATTTAGATGCCAGCAGATGCCTTGTTCAGTCAAACATTCAATGAGATTGGTTTGATATGACTTGTAACTTACCTCTTGAGCCATTTCCTCCACCATGGTGTGCACTTCCTGATGAAGGTGGAAGACGGGGCTATCTCCTGCGTCAGGAAGTGGAACAGCAGAGCTGTCCAGGCCACTCACCCTGCTCTCCCTCCGAAGGCCTGCAATAGCCAGCTCACAGCGCGTGCGGCCCAGCTGTTCCTCGGCGTCTGCCTGCTCCTGCCAAGCTGCCTCCAGTTGCTCCCGAGTGCGCCGCGCCTCCTCCAGGAAAGTCTGCGCAGGCGCACACACACTCAGCTACAACTTCCCCAAAATTACACTAGCTGATGATTATGTTTTTTACATCTGAAAACTGTCTTCTTGTTTCTTGTCTTTTTTCTAAAGAACAGGTCTCTTTAAAATTTTAGAATGCTGGTGTTTTATAATTAATTTATTCCGTATCAATTAACAATGTACATTAAACATTTTTGAGTTACTGTTCCCCTATCTTCAAATCTATTGTGACAATAAAATTCAGCAGATGATTAGGATAATCCTTTAGTTTTGTGCAAGGATACATCTCATCTTGAATGATACTCCTTCTGTGAGAGTGTGTGTGAGAGAGAGAGTGAGAGTGTGTGTGTGTGTGCGTGTGTGCAAGTGTGCCTGTGTGGTGTGTGTGTGACATCTCCAATTGAAGTTTTTAATGTGATTTCCAAAGATATGGAAGTAATAGAGCCTTTCTCCTCTAACATTATGGCTTATGAGAGTTTTAATATTAAGAGGTGCATGAGAAATTTTTAGGTTATAGTTCTATTGTATTGCATTTTGCAGCATTTGTTTCCCTAAAGATATTAATATTGATGAATGGATTTGCTACTGCTATAGTAACAAAAGTGAATAAGATTTAATCATTTATTTAAGGGGATATGGAAAGTGTAAGTGAAACTGATCACGACAGGAGGAAAATTTAAGACATTTCTAAAATTCAAAATGTTAATGTACGTAAATTCACGTACATAAACGTAAATTCAAATTATTAATCTACTCCGCTATGATACACAAATGCACCATATTCAACCGTTATTCAAAAATGAAATTGTCTATTTAACAGACCAACATTTTTGCTGCGTACAATCTCAAACTACACAATTTATAAGCGTGAATAAGTGAAAAATCAATGAACACTGTGGGAAAGTTGCACTGAAAAGGGAGTCTGGCAAGAGCGGTTAGTCAATCTTGAAGAGTTAAATCACATCAGGGCTCCAAAGTGGTCGTTTAGTCAGTTATATTAGTCAAAATATTTGACAAATATAACTAAATACAACTCAGATGTTTTCAAAAATTAACCCAAAATTTAATTATATATTTCTAAATACTGTCTCCTTAACTTTTTATGACAATTTTGTTTCTTAGCAACCATTCTGTATTCATCAGTTATTTACTCCACAGCCACCTAAAACCCCCAATTTTACTTCAAACATGGTAGAAAAAATGTGATTAATTAGAAACTATCCATTAAAATCTTGACCAAAATGCTAGATGCATGCTATCAAAAGCGTGCACAGCCTAAAACAAGATGGGGGCCCAAATTGGGGACACAGCCTAAAACAAGATGGGAACCCCCACTGAACTGAACTGATACATGAACATACAACTAACAATATGGAATAAACATAGAAGGAGAATCAAATAATAACTTTAATGATATGAGTAATGAGTACAGTGTTTGATTTTATGTTAAACCAGTTAAAAAAGCTCCAGATGGCTTGTTGAGCCTCTTCCCCAAATGGCATAAAACAATTTCCCAAATGGCATAAAACAATTTCCCAAATGGCATAAAATAATGTCCCAAATTCTCAGGTTGAAAATGAGAAAAATTACAGATTAAACATATTTAAGGAAATCAAACATTTTATTATGCAAGCTGCAGGGACCCTTTGAAAACTTTCAATTCAGGTATTCCTAACAAAGGGGGCCACCACTTTCTGTTGCTAAAATTAGAAATTCAAAATTCATAAAATGCTGCTGTCAGCTTTGATTGGTCCATGGCAGTTTTGCCAAGAAGAGGGTATTGGTTTTCATTGGCTCTTGGTAGTGTAAGGGTAGTGTTTGGTAGTGTAAGGGTAAAAGAAAGATACTACAAACCAAGTCAATGAATTGGGGACTCTCCTGCAAGACTAACGTGGGGATCAATTCTCATAAAAACAAGTTGACATACCTGAGCTCAAACACTTGAAATCTATTTTAGTCATTTCAAACACACACACTCAAAAAATTAAAAGAAAATTATGCAGCCTCCAACCATGTGAGGGGAGACTATGGTTTAGTAAGATACCCAGGAACTCAGGAAAAATACAAAGACAGTGGAACACCTGCAATTTTAACTCAAAAATGCAAATACAGTAAAACCCCTTTATAAGAGGCACCTGGGGGAATGGAATTTTGTCTCTTATAAGCGTGAACTCTTGTAAGTGGGAAATGCGTTTTTGACTTGTTTAATGAGGTGTTACCATATTTTTAGTGGATTAGTATGATTTGTACACTTATTTTAAACTTGAGGAAACATAAATTAGTTGATTCCAGAGCCCATTTAACCATTTCTATTGAGTGAACTTTATGACACTTAAAGCACATGTGCTCATATGTGAACAAACATGTGAACAAACCACCTCTAATGTAAATATTGACACGAGAGTTATAAAAAAGTTAAATTTGTTTAATTTTTTAAAAAACAAATGAATAGAGCAAAATGATGTTAAGAGTCTTATAAAGTACCTTTATAACATCATATCAAAAGTTTAAAGAAAAAATTTGGAGCTGTTTTTGGGAAAATCTTGTTTTTGTAAATGTTTATTACTTCACTTGATATTATGTGAAAACTTTTTTTTTAGTACACAACGTTAATGAAAGACCTAATTATAGAGAAACAAATTTATTCTAAGAAAAAATTTCTATCTTTAATTTTGTAGCTATAGAAAAACACTGAAAAAACTGCAAACTTTTTCAATTTTCGAAACTTTAAGAGTTAACAGTGAAAATCCTAATAATGTCACTACTATAAGTGAATTTCACTGTATTCTTACAAGAAATTTAAAGAAAAAAATTGGAGCTATTTTTGGGGAAATTTTGAAAATGTCCCACGGGCTTCATGTACCCACAAAAACTTGTTTTTCAAAACCGCAGAGTTCCGAGCGGAAACAGATTGATCGCGGAATATTCATTTTGGAAAAAAATGTACGAATAGTTTTGGCGCTAGTGTTATTCACGGACGGACGAAGGGAAGATTTGAATAAAAAAAACAAACCGTTTTCGGTATCAGAGGACCCCAAAACATGCATTCTTTTAAAATCTCGAAGTCGATTTTCTGCAGCATTACATTACTTTATCTATATTACGTATATATGTACGTATACGAGAAAGTAACAATTGGAAACACTGGTCAAAACACTAAAAGCAAAATACTGTGATTTATTCAACTCTGCTCTGACAGGTATCAGCTGCTGACGGTTTCATCCAATCGGGAGCTTGGAAGTCACCATCGTGACGTCACTGAAGACAGAAGCTTCCGATTGGATGAAACTGTAACAGCTGATACCTTCTAGAGGCACGGTTACAAAAGTCGCACTATACGCGTCTTCCTTGCCAAAAGACATGAAGCTTACTGAATGAGCTTTCTTCACGAGAACTTCGCACACCTCTCCCCCCCCCCGCCGGTGACACTGGTGTTGCGAACCCCTGCTCCAGCCTATCTTAAGCACGTGTCCCAAACCTTACCACGCTGAGGAAATTCCTGAGTCACCTGGAGGAAAATTCCACGCTTCGTCCCTTACAAGCGAGAAGAAACGCATGGCGGGGAATAAAATCTTGTCCACTATACGCGGGAATCTCTTATAACGGGGTCTCTTAAAAGCGGGAAATAAATGCATTGTTTATATACAACTGACCTCAGGACCGTGAATTTTGTCTCCTATAAGAGGGATTCTCTTATAACGGGGTCTCTTATAGCGGGGTTTTACTGTAATTGTGTTATTCCAGCTGTACATACGGTCTGAATTCTCATACTCAGTGCATCACTGCTTACAATACATATGACATCATCCAGCAACAAGACATAAAGGAAGAGACCATGAGCCATTAAATATTTGCTATTTACATGTTGAATTATGGAACAGCAATTTTTTTTAACATTCTTGGAATGTACAAAACTGTCCTACATTATATCAGTATTTACTATACCATGTTATTACAGTACCTGTGAAGACCGTTTTCGTTACAATATTTACTTCATATTTATATTGTTGTTCTTGAGGGGGGTTGCAAGTGTGCACATGTGGGCGAGTGCGAGTGTGGGCAAATGTGTATTGGCGTGCGTGCATGCATGCGTGTGTGTGTGTGTGTGTGTGTGTGGGTGGGTGGGTGGGTGGGGGGTGGGTGGGTATGGGGATGGGTGTATGTGTGTGCATGCGTGAGTGTGTGTGCCCTACTTTTTGAAAAATCCTTTTGTATGGTTTTGTTCAGGCCTGTAGCATTACTCCAAAAATGTATTCTAAACAAAATACTCACCTCAAACTGTTTCAACATATCCTGTTTAGTTTTCTCCAGAGCTCCCACATGGGCTTGAAGGACCTGACTTTCACGTTCGGTAACTTTAAGCTTCTCTTGCAAAATAGCCGCTTCTGTCACTTTCACCGCCAATTCCTGGGCAAGTCCCTTTGGATCCACGTTCCTAGACCCCACAATCTTCTTTAAGTGCTGCAGTTCTTCACGCAGGGAAAGAAGCTCATCCTGAAGAGAAACCTTTGCTGCTTTCAGAGCAGAGTTTTCCCCCTCCAAGGCACGCAGCTCACATTGCAGGGCCATTTTCGCACCAGCCAAAGCCTCCCGTGTGGGCTCCTGCTGCCGAGCTTCCTGCAGACGCTGCTCCAGAGCCTCACACCGTGAATTTGCTGTACACAAACAGAACACAAAGAAGGTTTTATTTTACAAACAAGATAACCAAATGAAACAAACAAATTGTATCACAGTAGCACTTCCCTAGCATTTGCACCAGAATGTTTTGAACCAATTACACAACAGAACAGTTAAACCTCTGCAACTTTCCCATTGCCAATTAATTTCAACATACCAATGTTAACTTTCCGAGATATTTTATTAACTGAATGTGTATGGCTTTCAAAATAAAAGCAAACAGGTTCAAATTAAATTAATGGAAAATATAAAGTAACAAGAAACAATCATCACGTAAAAATATTCAATATTGCAACTCCAATTGAGAAGCACCCAAAACAAATTTTTAAAACATATTCAAATTGAAATTGCAGTGCTTCATGTGAAAACTAATGACAGTCTAAATGAAAAATACTTTAGGCAACTCTTTATTCACAGGGAAAAAAAACAATTACTTTTCACAAGTTAATGTTTAAAATTCTTAAAGTAAAACAATAAACAAGAGTTGTATTACATTATTTCGTTGGCATCATTATCAAAAACAAATTAAAAGAAATACAATTGAATATTCATGAACTTGTCACAATTGTAAATGCAATGGACTTTGTACCAATAAAGATTTATAACAACTGCAAATATTTTACTTCGTAGTGTAAAGGTGACTCGACACTCGATTTGAATGAACAGCACAATGTAGGCAGTGGACAAATGTATTCTTCTGTCTTATTAAACAAAAAATTCTTATTAAGCATTCTTCTGGTCTTATTACACAAAAATTGGACAGTGAAATCAATTTAAACTCTACAAGAACATGTAAGAACATCCCATCTTTCTATTAATTCTACCAAAGGGCATGTTAAATATAACACATATCCTGCTCTAACCGCTTTACAGGGTTCTCAAAATTATTACTTTCAAAAACATACTGTATAAATATTCAAAATTGTCTGATCTTTATCTTTTTAACACATATTAGAACAGAATTCATACAATCAGTTTTAATTATGGAAAATGCGCAGGAGGAACGTGATGACATCTTCAAACTATTGCATCTTCAGGTTGTCTGAATTGTACCACTATGTACTGGATTCAAAAAATTGAAACTTGGGAGATTAGGGAGCTTCAAAACTGTTTCTACTTGTCTCATCTATAAATTGAATTCCAAGTTCATGGTTTCTTATCTTGAGATTAAAATTTCAGAGATTTGAGAGAAAATGAAGTTACCAGCAGCCAATTCTTCATTGAACAGCAGCTCTTGTGCTTCCCTTTCTTCCAAACGACCACGCAATGCATCACATTCAGATGATAGTGTTCTTTTAGCTGCATCCAACACAGCACAATGCTGCATTAACTTCAGAACAACAGTATGCAAGGATCTGCAAAACAACAAATTATAAAATCTTAATTATCTTAACCCAAAGTTCAGTACACCATTTTGGCAGAAACACTAGTGTTCTACAATGACAAAAAACTCTTCTCCCAATAGTGAGAGCATATACACTGTTAATGATGTGAATGATATTATAGCCTACTCTGGCAAACTTAAGATAAGCAAATGCAAAACATTATAATTGAAATACAAGAAAAACAATTTGTCAGCTCCACTGACATTTTTGGGGAGAATTTTTTAATTACATCTATGTATTTTGGCTCTCAGCTTTACTACAGAAATGGTACATTATTACATCTCCCTCCATAGTGAAAGAGGGGAATTTATCTTTTCTTGTCACTTCAGAGCTCCCTACAAAGGAATATTTTTCATCTCCACACTTATGAATCACTGAACTAAGTTACCACAGGCACGGTGAGGCTTTGTGAAGCATGATGCATTGCAAATATAAATTCATATTAATCAATATTAGGTCAAATTGCAATCCAGCAGATACAAAAGTAAACTGATGTTGAATTCTTGGAATTAACAGAGCCTTCCTTAAGTCACCTTCTTGCAACCACATCTAGCAGAGTGTGACAACTTTGGAAGTCAGGTTATCAACTTGCCACTCGACAAGCATTTTGGTTGTGACCAGATTTTGAGCCCAGCGCACACCCACATATCACTTCAATTACAGTGAAACCCCAATTTTACATTCCCCGATCTCATATTTTCTCAGAATTTTCCATCATACAACAAGAGTGGTCCCGGCAAAACATCCACATAAGTAATGTTTAATTTTCCTCGAATTTACAGGTTCACGATATTACATTTTCCTTGATCTTGCGCCTGACTTGTGAAGTCCTACTGCGTAATAAAACCTTCATTTTAATGTTTTTGCATGGCAGGTCTCCAATTTAGACAGACACACTGAAAGAAAAGGCATCAATGTTGGTGGGAAGGGTGGTAGGGATACAAATAAACGTTGTGCGTTTTGCTATTTACAAATCAGAGTCTATTATTGTGAATGTTCTGAATTGGTTGGTTGAGTAATTTTCCAGGACTAAGCGTGCTTATTTCTTTTCGAGTGTGTTTGTTGAGTTAGTTTGTCGCCAGTGATAAGTCAGTTGCTGGTTTTTACTTTCTCAATGCCGCTTATGCAGTAGAGAGAAAGTTATGTGTTGCTGCAGAAAAAAGCAGCGAATTTTCAGCAAAAAACCTCTTACTGCCGGGCCCTGGCACTGAAAAAGTGGATTAATCCAGTAGCTAAATTTAGAAAAAAAAATCTCTATCACATGGTTTAGCGAGAATCCATGTTTTGAGGAACCTTGATATCAAAAAATTGATTGATGCCAAACATCATTCTGTCTGTCCGTCTATGAACAATGCTAGTGGCTAAACCATTCAGCTGATTTTCTGCAAAACTGATATTCCCCTATTGGAGCCAGATTGGTTGATGTTGCAGCCCCTCTAATTTGAAACCCGTATTGTAATTTTCGGGGGTACTTGACATGAAGTCCCTGGAATATTTTCAAAATTTTGCAAAAAAAATGTCCCCATCATTTTTGATTAAATTTTGTTGTTGGATAGAGTGAAGGACATTAAAGAGAAAGGTGTAGGTCTCATGTTCATAAAAAACTCTGATTTTTCGAAAATTGCAAAAGTTCAAACTTTTTTCAGCTCTTCCTACAATATAATTATGAAGATAAGAGTTAATGAAATCTGTTTCTTAAAGATAGATTTTGAAATAAGGTCATGCACAATTTTTCAAAATTTTGAGTACTTTTCGTGTATTTTTATGTGAAAGTACATGCTATTTTAGCACCACTAGTTTCTATTAATTTCTTTTTAATTGAAGTTTTAATGTATTATTTATTATTTTTCGAATTACATGTTTTAGAACAAAATCTATGCAAAAAAATTCTCTCTATTTTACATTTTCCTTGATTTTACACTTTTTTGGCCATTGTCCAGTGACGTAATATGGGGTTTCACTGTATTTTTATTTTTGTAAAGAAGTATTAGTTTAGGACCTCTCAGGCAGACAATGTGACATGCAAAAAGAAAAGAAAAAAAAAAGCAAAATACAATGAAACTTCTATATAACATTCCTCCATACAATGTTTTCCTCTATGTCATGTCAATTTTTTCTGATCCCGACCAAAAGCACAGTCTTTCTCTTAATAGTGTTTTCCTCTATACAGTGTTCAGAATTCATGGTTCCTTAGAAAACGTTACATAGAGGTTTCACTGTATAACTTCATCAAAATGTTTGTTAATAATTTGTGCACATATACCAAAAGTCTTTAAATAAGATTATTGGAATAAAAAAGGTATTTTTCTTAACATCTAACGTCTAGTTTTTATGAATTACATAGCAAAAAAAATTATACATCAATGCTTCTTGAATAAAAATAAAATGTCATCACACAAGAATTTTGAAGGCAGAAAAAGGAGATAGAGTACACTCACCTATTTGGTTTCAGTGAACTCGTAGCATCGCCCGTTGCATGGACAGGAGCAACATCTGCTGCATCACTTTCTTCCAGTCCACGTACTCCAAGATCCAAGAAATCCAACGATGCGCTCAGATTACTACTGCTCACACTATATTCTCTAAGTTGAACACAGGCTGCTTCTTCCTTGACACTGTCTAACTGCTCTTGAGTACCCTTCTCTACACCCATTCCTTCGTGTTGCAACTCGCCTGCTGTTGAAGATGCTTCAATCTGCTGTTCACGCAAACAAACAACTTCAGCCTTCGTTTCTTCCAAGAGTTCCTCCACTCTGCTCTTCTCAGCAAGCAATTTTCTATGTTCGTCTAGGAGGGCATTATATTGCAGAACTAGATTATTCTGGGAATTTTCTGACATTTTCAACGATCCTTCTGCTTCAGCAACATTTGTTGCATGTGAGTGCTCTGCCTTTAACTGTTCTATTGCATTAGCTAAATCTGCCTTTTCCTCCAGTAATTTTTCTTTATCTTTTTCAGATTGCTTGTACTTATTAACAATTTTGTCTCTTTCTCTCTCAACATTTCTAAGTTTCTCTTCATCAGCCAATAATTTTGAATTCAGATGAGATATTTCTTCTTCTAAGTTTTTACACTTATTACATGCCCCAACTTCCATTTCTCCTACCTCTTTTTGCAGGGAGCTTTCTGCTTCAGTTTTTCCAGCAAGGAGGGACTGAGCTGTTAAAAATTTAACAGTCAGTTCTTCCAACTGTTCTTTAAAATTCTTTTTCTCTTCATCAATTTTACCCAACTCTTTCTGCAAGTGATCAATACGTTTCTTGAGAATAATTTCATTTTCCTCTTTTGTAGCTAACAATTCTTCAGTGGCAGAAGATTTCTGTTTAATTGAATGTAGATCTGAAACGAGTCTCTCTACATGGCCCCGTAACGCTGACACATCATGATGTATTGTTGCTGCACTGACAAAGCTCTGCTCCAAACTTCCATGTCCTTCTTTTTGTGACCAATCTGGGCTCCAGTCATCCTTGCCGTTCATGAAAGAAGACTCTTCACTGCTTTTTTGTTTATTGTCCTCCTCATTAACAGTCTCATTACTAGGAGCACAAATATTGACTAGATTGTGCAACTCAACTCTCACTTTCGAAATTTCATCCTGAAGGTTAACTTTCAAGAGTTCTATGTACTCTCTAGTTTGTGTTAGATCCTTCTGACAAGCATCTAAAGCTTCTGACTTCTTTTGAAGGACACTTTCTTGATCTTGAAGTACCATTTCTTGTTCAGACACTTTCCTCACAAAAGAATCTTTCACAGACACACACTCTGTGTGGATTTTAGAGATTTCTTCAAGCCTCTCATTTGTTATCCTCAACTGATCCTTATAGAGTGTGACCTCTTCACAAATTTCAGTCATTTTAGTTAAGTTTTCTTTCAAAGAGCCATTTTCAGCAAGACAATTACTGTTACGTCTAGACAGTTCATCTATTTTTTCACTAGCTTCTTTCAATTGTTGAACGTATTCAGTTATCTCATTTTCATACCTGGCAGACAATTTATTTATGTGAGCAGTAAATTTTTCTTTCTCGGAAACACAACCATCATGTGCTCGTGAAAGTTGTTCATACTTTCTTTCTGCTTCAAGCAACAAGTCGTCTTTCTCTTTTTGATCCTTCTCTAATCTAGAAATGAGGCTTTTAAGAGCTTCTTGTTCAGAATGGCAGCTTCTGTGCACTTGGGAAAGCTCTTCCAATTTTTCAAATGTGACTTTCAACTTATCTTTGTATGAACTGGTCTTTTCATTATCTATTAATAATTTGTCTATTTCAGTCTTCAAAGATTCTTTCTCTGATTCACATAGGGAGTGGGTTTTCATGAGTTCTTCTAATTTTTTATGGACGGCCTGCAACTGCTCTTCGTATAGATTTACCTCTTTCTGGTGATTTTCTGCTAACTTGTTAATATGATCTTTGAAAGATTTTTCTATGTCATTCTTTTCATTTAGGGCATGTTGTAACTTGCTTTCCAATTGCAACAATTCTGTTTCTGAAATACTGCTGAAATTTAAGCTGTCTCTGTCCTTAGGACTCTTTTCCTGGGCAACATTCAGTTCCTGGAGACCAGCATGCATTGCCGACGCGTTCTGCAACTGTTCTACTTCTATTACTTGGTCTTCTGATTTTTCCTGGGATTTTGCATCAGGGTTCACTTTCTCCCACAGCAGTCCCGCATTGTTCTCGCCTTCTTGCGCAAACTGCTGTTGAGCTTGCAGCAAAAGCTTGTTGACATCATCAAATTTACATGCAGACTCTTCCATCTGTAGGTTCAATTTACCAATGTGTTCATTTTTAACAGCAATTTCAGCCTCAAGATCTCTTATCTTATTTGTGTACATTGTTATATCTTTTGACTGACTATCTTCCACATGTTTTAGCTTTGTTTGAAGCTCCTCAATCTGATTTTTCTTTTCTTCTACCTTGCTTTTAACTTCCAAGAGCTCTTTATTTAATTCTGCCACCTGTTTTTTATTTATTACTTCAGCTTTCTCCTTCTCGGTGGCAATTTCATTCAGCTTTTCAATTTGCTGTTTATATGAAGACACCTCTTTTCTTACATCTACTAGCTCCTTTCCAAGTTCCTCTGCCCTTTTTGTCTTCTCATCCAATTTCTCCACATACTCCTGTCTCAAACGTGAAGTTTCTCCTTCAAAGGTGTTGTTTAAGGTTTCTAACTGTTCTTTGTAACCCTTCAGCTCTTGCTGGCATTCTGAAATTTCAATGAGATGAAGATCTCTGGTCTTCAATGCTTCCTGCAGGTTGTTCTTGAGCTCTTCAATATGCTGCTTGTGTTTAGAAATCTCCTTCTCGTATCCTTCACGCAACATCATATTCTCATCAGCACGGTGACATTCATCATCTAATCGTCTGTTTAAGTGATCTAACTTTTGTTGATATGAAGCATTGTCTTCAGTAAGAGACTTAACACACACAGATAAATCATTAATCAACACCTCCTTGGTCTTTGCAGATTGCGAAACTTGTTCTCTTATGAGCTCCAAATCATGAATGTACGACTTTTGAGACTCGATCTCTTGGCGCATGGAGATTGCTTCGTTGTCCAGAGAATTCTGTTGAGATGTCAGTTCATTGATCTTAGCACTAAGCACATCAACCTGCTCTTTGTGCATCTTCGCAGCTGCAATCAGTTCCTCTTGAAGACGCTGCTCTGTACGAAGGCGTTCCTCCAAGTCAGAGTTTAAATTCTCTAAATGTTGCTGATTTTCTTTCAGAGCAGCCACTTCAGCAGAAACCGCCTGTAATTCTGCTTTCAGGACTCCTTCTGTTTTTTGTTTCTCTTGCACCAAGAGATTAAGCTTGTTAATCTGCTCCTTGTATTCCTGAACGTCTGGCAGGGTTTTCAGAGCAAGAAGTTCATTTCGAACAGCTTCCAGTTCACCTTCTAGCCTCCTTTCAGTCTCCTGCTTGCTCAAAAGCTCATCCCGTGCTCTCGCCTGGATGTCCTGAACTTCCGAACTCAACCTACTCTCAATTGTATTGAGATCAAACGTCAAGGCTTTCACCCGTGACTCATAGTCCGAGATTATCTTGTGTTCACTTTGAGAGCGCTCTTGCAGCTGGCGATTCAAGGAATCAACTTGTGTTTTGTACACCTCAGCTTCTCCTGTGCTCTTTTTCAGTTCCTCCAGGGTACACTTCAGAGTTTTTAACTCGTTTTGCAAGAGCTCCCCTTCTTGAACTTTTTCTTGAAGCTCAGTTCTCAACTGATCCTCAATTTTAACCTTCTCCTGCAACATTTGTTTCACAGAATTCAACTGTGATTTGTACTTGTTAGTTTGTTCCTCTAATTCTTTCTTCAACATTTGCTCAACCTGTTCTCTCTCCAGCACTTGCTTTTTAAGCAATTCTTCCATTTTTACCTTCTGCTGAAGCTGCTCATTCAATTTATCAATCTGTTCTTTGTACAACTTAGCATCTCCTTCTCTTGCAGAAGTAATCTTATCAGTAAGCACCTTTAGTTCTTCTCTTAGCGACAATTCAGATCTCTCTTTCTCCTGCAATTCATTCCTTAATTTTTCTACACTAATTGCTTGTTGATGCAACAGCTCTTTTTGCTGTTCAAAGGCACTTCGTAGCACCTGCTGTTCCTCCTGTATTTCCAACAACCTTCCCTTCAGCTCTTCCTCTGCCCGTATACTTGTCTCTAACTCGTTCTGCAGTCTTTTCTCCATCACAGTCTGCTCTTGGAGCTTCTCCTGTAAGCGAGCCACTTCTACCTTGAACTGCTTCATACCTTCCACCTGCCCACTGAGAAATGCGAGTTCCTTTGCGTGAGCCTCCTGCAAGGAAGTTATTTCAGTCTCGTGCACTTTTGTGCATTGCTCCAACCGCAACAGATAGCTCTCGGCCACCTCTGATACTTTCTGCAACTCTAAAGTCAAGGAGTCCACTCGCTTCCGCCAGGTGGCCACTTCAGAGGCTTGTGCTTGCCTGTACATTTCAAGCTCCTGCGACTTGTCCTCCTCAACAGCATGTAGCTTATCCTTCAACGAATGTAATTGCTCTTTTAAAGACACATTCTCGCTTTCCAGGGAAACACGCAAACTCTGTTGAGAATCATTAGCCTCAGACGAATACTTCAGGATTTCTTCTGAAAGACATTGCACCTGTGAAATAAAAACAGGTCTAAGAACATTAAATAACACAGAAATTCTAAATCTGCAATGGGGGTGAAACCAAATAATTTTTGTTTTCAAAAATCAGACAAAGTCCTCAACATTTCCCAACTGACAAAATAAAGTGGATACATCAAATTCACTTAGATGACACGGACAGAGAATAATGATAATGACAGACATGGTGTTTTGGCTACTGATATTTACTATTACACTACTAATTTTCACTATTACATTACTGATATTAATATTTTGTATTACTAATATTTACTTCTGTAATTGTATATTGTATATTATTTACACTGATTCAGCCATATTCAGTGTACTGCTGCCAGTAAATTAATTAATTAAATCAACAGGATACTCTTTACTTATTGACAACCCAATTCAGATTTCATTCGTAATTTGCCTCCGTACCATCTTCATGGATTGAGAAAGCCAATCTAAAAGAACAAATGTATTTTCATAAGCAAGTACATATCATCAGTCATTGTTATCGTTTTAGTATCAGGTTGACTCTCTTTACTTGCTCATTTCCAATTTGAAAGCAGGATTTTGGCCCTCTCCTTTAATGATTTACATAAAACAACCTTGAGTATACAATATCAGATTCATTTTTATGCCACAACCTACTTGACACCAGAACATGAACAATTTAATTAATACTCCACAAAGTGGGAAATAAAAATTACGAAGGGCACGTCATTGTTCATGACAACATTGTAGATATGTCCCTTATTTCCACCATTACTTGCTAAGCTTATCCATTTCATCACCTTTACACCTTCTCGCTCCCCCTACCTGTACTTCCATAATTATTTTACATCTCCAATGCCACAGATTAGAACCGTCAACAAAAAAGAGTATGGAAATATTGCCTATGTAACATTGATAATATTTTTCATCAAATTAAGTACCCCATGTATGTATTCCACGAAGGGTCCCCTTGGGTTAACATCTGAAATATTATGGGGTTTCTTTGAAGAAAAAATTTTCAATTAGTCAATGCTCAAAAATAATACTAGATTATTCTTTCATAGCAAACAGTTTTCACACAATTAGAAAATAGTTGGCATGTAAACGCACATTTTTCCAAGTTTCACATAGTTAAAAAACCACATTTTCTTTAAATTTTCTGACAATTCCAAGAATGATTTTCAAAAATGAGTGAAATACTATAAAACCACTAAAAAAATTGAAAAGAAGACAAAGAAGAACAAGATGAAACAAAGGTGAACAACATGAAAACAAAGAAGATGAAGAAGAATAGGATGAAGGAGAAAAAGAAAGAAAGAAAAGAAAGAGGATAATTGTTTTGAAAATTAAAACAAATTTTTGAAGTTCAGATAGCACATTATGTCATACTATTCACAAATATTCATGCAGATGCAAATTTGAAAGCGACTGTTAGTGGAGTCTAACAAAGAAAATTAAGACTACAAAGGCTTAAATATACCCCAAGATTCAATTACAAGTATCATTTGACCTGACCAAGACACATTTAGCAGATATGTACCTCTAGAAACTCTTAGTTAACTTGCATTGAAAATTATGCTTTCTTTGGGTTCAGAAAAGCAAAAACAACAAGTGTCTCATCACTGTCACAAAACCAGTCACGGAGACATCCCATCCTGCTAAATGAACTCCATCCATTTGCCCAAAGGTTACAGTAATGATTTATTAACAATGACTGATAGAAGAAAGTGTAAATTCTGTGTAGAAAAAGCTACAATATCTTGAGGTCTTGCGCACCTGCCCTTTGTAGAGCGCCAACTGGCTCACCAAGTCCTCTCGCTCCGCAGCCACTTGGAGGGCTCTTTCACTCAATTCCTGTAGCTGCTGTTGAGTGTCACTGTCATTTGAAGAGGCTGTTGTGGTAACAGAAGCACTCGTCAATTCTTCCGACTGCTGTTGCTTCAGAACCTGCTCAGAGAACTGGATTCTGAAAAAGGGAACACTAGTTCAAATGTTTGCTTAATTTTGTATTTTTCTCTGCTACCAAATTTGGACACTAATATCTGCTTATTCATAAATAAATAAGTAAATTAATATTTATTCTGGAGTCTAATTTATAGCAATGATGATTCTTATCTTTTGGAAGAGGTATTTACCAGGTTGTGTGAATGGTATATCTGTAATTAAATTAATCCTAAAATAAATGCTAACTTTTACAAAATCTTCACGGTTCTTGTTTAATTACATGGTGCATGACTGCACGGAACTTGAAGACACAGCATAGCCAAGAGGGCACTCTTGGTCAAGAAAAAAGATATATTTACTAATTATATTTACTAACTATTGGCCGAGAAATTCACAATGTAGCTCATAATGTAATAAAGCACCACAGAGCTTCTATCAAGGCAGGAAACTAATCAACTGCAACAGTCCACAGCAGAAAATGTACCAACACTGTTGTGTCACACATCACCTGGATAAAGAACATTTTTAAAGATATTTCCATTCCATGTGCACTGAGAAGTGTAAATTTATAGAAAAATATATACAAAAAACCACTCTGAAAGATATCAATTATAAGTAGTTACTGCCGCGAATAGTCTAATTGACACATGGCATCCACCCTGAGGACAGATATTTAATTTTCAATAAAATTCTTGTTACCATACGAAATTACTTGTAAATATGTTACGTTAATTCTAAATTGTTTGTCTGGAGGAGAATTCTAGTGACCGGCTGCTCTGTTCAGTAATTTTCCATGGTTTCTCCTATCAACACCAGGCAATGCCACAGCGGTACCTTAAAAAACAGGGTACAGACCGTGCATCATTTTTCCTTCCTCCTTGTCCTATCCTCATCCTGTACTCACACACTTACGTTAATATGCACTTCACTACCACATATGCCGGGAGACCAGTCAGGGGCTTAGAGATTGCCCTGTCTGGGGCAGTGCCCAGCTGGTGGGAGATATCTGGTTGGGGAAAACCCACTAGTCAACGGTAGGTTGGCTTTGGATCAACCAGCATCCAACAAAGAAGAAGAAAAGCAATACAAGTATTGGACTAATGAGCTCAGTAGTTGAGGTGCCCAGAAAAACTAACAATCAATCAATCAAATGGTTTAAAAATAAGGCAAAAAATTATTTGTCACGTAATTTCAAAAGGAACTCCACTTTTTCTGAACTGTGAGTTCAACTTTTATCAGTGTCGAATACCCACACGTGCTGTAACATATCAAACCAAACCACTCCCTCAAAGGGAAAATTTGTATCTACGAAGAGTACAATGACTCGAGCCATCCACAATTGGGGACACAAGGCATAAGAAGGTTAAAAAAAACTATTGTAACGACAGATGTCAAGATGTCTGTTTCATTTGTATAAACATATGTTTAACTAATAAAATGCCTAATAAACTCTCTTCTGTCTGTCTGTACTTGGCACCACAGCCCACATATGGGCCATGGCCTACCAGCAGCATCCTGGCCTCGTGGCCATAGGTTAAGGGGTACGTGTGGTTAGCAAGAAAACATCCTACACCATATTCTGGTCTTCTCAACCTGAGAAGTGAATTTTCTCAGCGTCACACAGCAACACGTACTGTGACATTGCAAGGAAAATGCACACTATAAACCTGCCCAATTGGGAACTTTTCACAACATGAAATTATACAATGACTACCAATTGTTTCCTTCACAGTTGTGTGCACCTTTACAAAATGAAACGAATTTGGAGTTCAGAAAAGAAAAAAAACTGTACGTTAAGTGACGGCAATTTTCAATGTCAAGTCCCACTCTATATAAGAGCACAAAGCCTTAAGTAATCCAAAAACCATTTTCATTACAACATGATACTGCAACAACTTATATTTTTTGAACAATGCTTGAAATTTATTAATAAAAGTCTTTTAATAAAAAAAGTCTATTAATAAAAGTCAAAGAAAGAAAACCAGAAAAGTTTTATCCTAGTATCTGAAAAGTATATGAAAACCTTTAACACTTACTTGGTAGGAAAAGGGCAGCTGAGAGTACTGCATGATATAAAACTCAAAAATGTCAAAATTGCACAATTTCGTCACTGATGATAGACAACTTATTAGACAAAACTGAATTTGAAATGCGACATGGATTTTGTGTTCATGTAGTGTAATCTGTACACATATGCAGTATAATCTGCTGAATGGTTTTCTATATTTGAAGTTTCTAGTCTACATACCTAGGAAATTTTCTTCGCAATACAGAAGAATAAGCAATTGGTAAGAAAAGCGAATAATCAATTGAACTGAAATAAGCTTTGGAATTAATGTTGACGAATAAGCAATCTCTTGAAAAGAACATGAATCAATTGCCTTTTCTCATAGCACACGTTGGAGGTTGTCAATCAACAATATGACTCTCACTGACTACTTCACTTGTGCATTACAAACCTGTGGTTCTCCTGTATTTGCATCAGCTGTTGTCCAAACTGCTCCTCAAGTTCAGCCCGCAATTCGGCCAACTGTCTCTGATGTTCTCGCTCCAGTCCCACCACTTGCTGAGCTCTCTGGCGTTCAAGAGTCTTGCTATTGACAGCTTCTCGGTGCAATCGCTCCACTTCTTGCATGAGTTGCTGCACCTTTATAAAGGTTGAGAAAATTGTCAATCATGAAACACGCACAAAACAAGTCATAAAAATACAGCTCGCTATCATTAATGACCAATAAATGCACAGGGGACAGAAGAAATGTTTCAGACATACAACAGGAATAAACCTCACTGGCCAGCGAGCAGACATGTGGTTTCCCATTGCTACTGCACGTCCGAGCCCATTGACTGTCGAGTTTTGTGAGTATAGTGGTGCTAAATGAAGCAGATACTCATAAAACGTATACAGTTGACTCTTCTTATAGTGAACTCGGATATAGTGAACCCTCAGTTACAGTGTACTTCAGTCACTGGTCCCGTTTCACTTACATTACAAATAAGCATAACAAGATTTGGTTATAGTGAACCTGAACCTCGGCTATCGTAAACGTATGATATAAGTCCTGGAAATTAATTGGACCTCATATGTCATTAGGTGATTAAAAGGATCTTCGGAGGGTAGAACTGTGTTCCAATAGTACAAGAGGCATGGAAAGATGTCAAGACTGTATTATGATTAGTTACCGGCAGAGGAAATGCAGAACCAAATAAGGAGCAAGCACTAAACTTTGGAGAAGAATTTAGAGTAATTACTAATCAAAAATGTACAATGCAAACAATTGAAAATAATTTTTTTTAAGGACAAATAAAGATATTGAAATTTTCAGTTTGTGCTATTAATGTCTTATGATGTATTTCTATATTAATAACATCAACTGTTATGAAGAAATTCTATTTAATTTTGACATCATCGGATAGAGTGAACCTCTGATATAGTGAACCAAACATGTTAGTCCCCAGAGGTTCACTATAACCAGAGTCAACTGTAATAACTATTAACGTCATTCAGTCAAATAAAGGCCTTAACTGTATCACATGCATAATTGGATCAGTACTACAAGAGTAATGTAACAATTTCTCTTAAATAATAATTTCAAAAATCTTATTTCTTTGCAGCATGTCTCGCAATACCCAATTGACATGATTTGCAACTCGCTTCACAGTGAAAGTTTTTATGTAAATCTTACCAAACATTTTTGATCAACTCCCAATCTCAACATCTAATCATAATCTACAACAATCTACAATAAACAAAATCGTTTAAAAAATTAAAATGCAAGCTCAAATTCTACAAGATAATATTTTGGGAGTACAATATTTAAAGAACTCAATAATTAACTTTAGTAGAAATTAACTATTCCATTATTTATAATAATGTTACACAGTAAGAAATACAATATAAAAAAAGCAGTATAATATAATGATGATAACTATAAAGCCATGTATGTAATTACATCTACTTGGATATATGCCATTATTACTCACATGTGTAGCTGCTTGTGATTTGTATTGGGCTAGTTCTCCTTTCTTTTGCTCAAGTTCTTTCTTTGCCCCTTGTTCTTCCGACAGTAGGCGCTGCAGTTCTTCAATGCGGGCATCTTTTTTCTTCGATGTATCTTCCAGAGCAAGCATCTAAAAATCATCATAAAATCTTTAGAAGTTACTAAACAATTAAGCAATTGGGTCACTCAAAGGTTTGAATTTAGTTGGTAATGTATTTTTGTTTATTTGTTTGTGTATTTGTTACAAAAAGAAATTGAAAACTTTTTTATTTAGTACTCTGATTTCTCCAAAAGAATCACTCCCCATCACAAAGCCCCAAGCATCCACCATTAAACCAACCAAAATCACAAACATTTTTAAAAGACCTTTTCTTTATTTGTAATTATATAAATACAACAAAGAAGAAATCTTTTACTTTTAACTTCTATACTTTTCCTACAGGAGGATTACACCTATTTAAATTACTATATATTTAAATTATTTGAATTTGTGTGTGTGATCAAATAATGAAATGTTCTTTTTTGTCAAATATCATATTTTGAACATTTTTAATTTAAACAAAATTGTCAAAAAAAATTAGCACGAAACCAAGATTAGTACTTCAGTGACAAAGCAAGAGACTAAAATAAAAATGCTCTAAATAGATTTGTATAAACAAGCTTCAGCTTTTTTATACAAATCTATCTAGAGCAATGTAGATACATTTTATTGGCATATAGTAACCTAGTAACGTAATTCAATGATGCTAAATAAGATTTAAAGATCCCAAGTGCCTAACCATCTACAGTCCAATGGTTGGAGAAGAAATGGAACAGAAAGAAAATGGGAGCACATTTAAACCACTAGAAAATTTCATAAAATTTTCAACACAATAAGAGGACTCAGGTAACCATTTCTTGAAAACTTCAAACTTAGTTACAAGATAGGAAATCCCAAGAAGATTTTATTTTGGTCTCACTTTAACAGAAAATGAGTGCACATTTTGTAATCAGGGTGACCACTCATTTTCTGGAACAAATCTCCCTGTCTTTTCTGGGTTTCACAGAGCATTTTCTTTTTATTTCTACCAGATAAGATTTATAATTTCACTCTACTTTAAGAAAATGATACTAATTAGTAAAGATCGGATTTTCGTGCAGTAAAATTCTCTAAAACGTGAAGTTAAAACACCAAAACGTGCAAAAACACGCAATAAAAAGTTTAAAACTTTGCAAAACAATGTTATGAAGCAAAAATGCAAGGTTATATTGCAAAACAATGTTAACCCACTTATCAACTTATTTTATGTTTTCGATGTGATATTTCAGGTGAATGAAATATTATGATTTTAGTATTTTTATTATAATTCAGTTTGTACATATTGTTTAAACAAATCATATTTGATATTTTTGATATTATTCGCACATAAAATTAAAATTAGAATAAAAATACAAAACGCATACATGCAGTCTCGTATTGCAAGTACAATTCAGCTAAGACGGACAAAATGGATATGTGATCCAATTTAAGGAGAGAGACCCCAAACAATAGCACTGGCTGAGCGGCCGCAACCAAGGGCCGCAGGCCTAGTTCTTGGTACAAATGCATACCCTTGTTGCAATAACCCAGAAATTTTAGACAATCTGCATCATGAAAGGTATAAATGCTCAGTTCACAGGGCAACAAAATGCAGCATTGATATAATATTAAACAGCACTCAGTTTACACAGACCACCCGAATGCACTGCTGAGTTATGCCATAACAATATTTCAATCTTCAAAAAAGATAAATTAAAACAAATTGATTATATAAAAACTATATTTTAAGGAATAAAACTACGAATCTTGCAAATTCGTCCAGTAAAAACCTGGAATATACAATTTTCAGGCAGACTACCCGAAACGTGCAATATCATGAAGTAACCCCCAAAACGTGCAATTTCATATAAAATAAAACAGGTATTAAAATAACGTCCATGTCATGATTCAAATTTCTACCAAGGTTTCATACAAATTCAAGTTAACAAAGAAAAGATGCAGTTACACAGGAATCCGGTCTTTACTAATTAGTATCATTTTTCTTAATGTATTATCATCATTTTCTTTCTACCCTGATACTAATTAGTCAGTCTTCCAATTTCCCCACGACAAAGTACAAATGAACAATATTTTCTCAACAAATAAAAACGGAACAAAAAATAATGTTTGCAGTCGTAATGCCGGAAAAATGTTTTTAAGAAATAATATCTGATTTTGTATCACTCTCAAAATTTTCCCTAATGATTCTTCCCTATTGATTCTTCTTCAAATTCCTTGATATTTTCTTGACTCTTCCAGAGCAATGAAATTCCCTGGTTAATCTCAGTTTTCCACAAAGAGGCCACCCAGCCAATGTCCTCACCCTATTCTGAAGCAGCATGAAGTCGTGCTGCGACTTGGATGATCCTTGGGCCACCAGCTCAGAAGTGGCTTGCAGCTGCGATCGAAGTAATGACACTTCTTGCGCCAGGCGCTCGCCATCTTGCGCCAACTCATCCCTGGCCCTCAGTGTGTGTTCCAGGGAAGCTGAGAGTTGTTCTATCAGCTGGTCTCTATGCTGCACAGCCTGTTGGAACTCCCCAACCTGTAAAGGAATTCAAACAAATATGAAAATTTAATACCTTATAATTTAAATATAGTTTTAGAAATTCACATACATTCATAGTCTGAAATTCCCAAACACTTCCATCATATTGTCTGATGGAATTGAAGTTGGTTTTTGGTTGGTTATTGTTGTTTTTTGTGTGTTTTGCTGTTAACTAAATTGTGGCAAGATGTAGTAATAGTTAATCCTGGTTACATGAGCATTTAATGTGGTAACTTACTAATAAAATAAGCTCCATTCATTGTTTAAAAGTCTAGAGAAAGTACAGCAATCAGAGACTTCTTTTCTCATGCCTTTTGTTTTCTCCAATGTAAAACATTAGGGATAGGAACATGGTGTTGACAAAACTGATCTTTCAAAATTCCCTTACTTTTCCTGATCTCATATAAAAAAGCACAACTACTCAGATGAAGTAATACAAAGTTTCATATATTTAATAAAAAATGCAATAATTACAGATATTATAAAATATCAAATTTTTTAAAATAAAACAAGGTGCACTATCACAACTGTTTTCCTTACATCTTCAAAAGATAAAAAAGCCACACATTGAGCGGTAAACCTTTTTTAGCAGTCCACATATACACAAAGTAATTTAGGTGGTTGGCTGTGTTCTTATATGTATGTTTGTTCATTCATTCATACATTCATTCATTCATTCATGCCTGCTCATAGCACATGACCAATTATGACCACGTTAAGTCAAAATTACTCCATAGGGATCTTTTCGTGACCTATAGTAGGTGTTTTTGCTAATAATTTTTTTAATAATTTTAAATATAGAGAAAATATTTTCAGCATTTTAACCAACATCCACCACATATCAGTACTGATCATTCAGTATATTCCAGTATCAAAATACTAGAATTTTGGAAAGAAAAAAAGCCATCCCCAGAAACACTGCTCTGGTAAACTCACTCTCGCCCTGCATCCTTCCAACTGTGCTCGATACTCCACTTCCACACCCATCGCACTGTCCAGTCCTTGCAGAGCAACATGAAGGGCTTCTTCTTTTCCTTAAACAAAAAATTTATTTTAGCTCTAGCAAGTCAAGGTGCAGGTGAATTACCAGAGGGCAGGGGCTCTGGAGCCTACTGTTCAAATTTTCATTCAATTGAATTATTAGATAACTTTGGTAAAATAAAAAATTGACATATCTCATAATATATATGTTTACACATTTACTCTAAAATATGTTTAATTTTCAAGTTCTACAATTGAGGGGGAGGAATTTCCGCAACAAAATTTGGATGACAAAAATTAATGACAAAACCTTTTATATTTTTATGTCAAAAAATGCTGTTATTTTTTCATATCTTAGTATAATATGATCTAATACATTGCTGAAACTTAAAATACCACAAATATTTCCAAACTTAATTCTGAATTACTAGTTTTCAAGTGAATAGTCACAAATTTAGTTTTATCCTCGGCCAAAATGTTGTTATAATTCTAAGTCTTACAAACACTGGCAATAAACTGCTTCAAAATTTGACTGAAAAGTACATCATAAACAATATTAACAATTTTCAGCTTGGCAAAAAATTTGTAAGCAACTAAAACAGAAAATTGTCGAGCCTCTGAGCACTTCCTCGGTAATGTTGGGGTTAATTTTCTTATCACTGTCAAAATCATACTCAAAATAAACTTTCAATTTATAGAGATTGAATTGGCCTTTTCTTTCTTCTTGATTTCTGTTTGTTTATTTAAAGACAATGTCATATGAAATTCAGACAACACCTCTCCAAACAATTACAATTGTCCAAGAGCACTTCTCAAGCAGTCTTGATCAAATTATAACAAGAATTTCAACTTTATGAACAGCTTTAAAATGTGCGTGACATTTCCAAATCAGGGATGATTCCATGAAAATGACCTATTGTGGACAAGTGTACAAAAGAATTACATTGCTCAAATATTGTGTTTGATTGTTCTCTAGAAACTCTTGGCTTTTGTAAACTTACTCACATGTCAATACTATGCTTTCAATACTACAACTGGGAGTTTAGCTCCCTAATTTCGTGTACACAACCAACAGAAAAATATTTTCAAGAAAAGGATTGCAAATTTGCTCAAATAAAATATTTAATTATGACATCATTTATTTCTAAATTATACATATACAAAGTCAAGAAAAAATAATTATTAATACTGTAAATTGAGCAAATATTATTTTCATTATATATATATTTTTCCTTGAATAACTTATTGGCACAATACTTCTCGTTTGTTCAATAATTATTACCAACTGCAAAGAATACTAAAAGATTGTTACTCTCAAGATATTTAAAATCAATTTTTTGGGAGGATGTAACACCAACTCTTCCTCATCAGTGGCACTTTAAATGAACTTTTACATTATCACATCTAGAAAATAAATCATTGATATAGATCTTTATAAAATCATCTTTAGATGAAAGTAAGAAATAATATTATTTAAATCCAGAAAGCACATTTTTAGAGGAAAAGGGGAATATAAAAGATGATCTTATTGATGAAAGTACTAGCAGATACATTTTTAATAACCGTTCTGTAATCTCATTTAATATTACTGAATATTTTATCAATGTCACCATAAGACAACAATTTTTCAAATCACTTACCTCCCACCAATGCTTCCAATTCCTTAACTCGTTCACGTAGTGTGTCCACAACACTTCCTGTGACTGAATCATTGTGACCCAAATCAAGTGATCCATCAGAAGTATTAACATCCTATAAACATAGTAAACATAAGAAATGAGAACCAACATGACATTTCAGGAGTTGTAAAATCAACTGTCACAAAAACGAAGGGTCACAGGCTAAATGATTATCCTTGAAATTGTTTATTTACTTTTATCAAACCTTCCATGACAAACATATTAATCTTTTCGTCCCTTCAAACTAATTCGATCATTTCTTTCGTGTGTCCAAAAACAAAGTACATGAAACGCTTGCGTGCAAAAACATGCGCAGTTCGTCAGATATAATACACTACCACTAATCTTAACAGCTGTTATTTTCAGATAAGGATAAGTAGGCGTACTCCGGAGAAGTATGAAGAAGGGCGTTTTCTTTGAAAGCAAGTTGCTTCGTAACGCTACACAAAAACATGGTCAGAAAACAACCAACCTCTTCGTTCCCAGTTCCTATCTTGCTTTGCTTTTCTTCATCTCCCATCGCTTCACTGTATTGACACACATGTCCTACAGAAGATGACACCGAAGCTTAAAATCGTCCATACGCTGCGACATTTGCTGTCAAGGAATGAAGAAAAAACTAGGAACTATAAGGGCAGATCCTTCTGTGGAGTCTAATAATACACGTTAAATTGGTAGGCCCACACAGCACTCACGCACACACATACACATCCAAACAGACGAGCTTACGAGACTGAAGCACGATTCAAAACACTGTCTGCCAATGACGATGGGTGTTGTACATCCAACAACACAGTTGCATTACGGGGCACCAATAGAAATCGACTATCCTTATTTTAGGCGGGTTTTCTAAAGTTTCGTTTGCGCTGTTCCAAAACGAACATCCGTTTTGGTCTGTCTGTTTTACTGTCTGCCCTTATATTTTTGAAGAGTCTTAAATTCAAGAGAAATTTCTTTATTGTGTTCCCATTATTGTTTGTGCAATTCATCATCAACGCCAAAGAGCTAATAAAAAAAAAGAGAAGTAAACCTGGACTTCTGGACTAAGGAGAAGGTTATGAGTAAATACCAAAATTCTACGGGATACACCCCAAAAAAAGATAAAATGTACGAATTTCGTATATAAGTAGTCAGAAACGTGTTCGTGGAATCAAAAGTCAGAATCCTAAGGATGGAAGCCTCAGAAACTATATTAACATGTGGCTAATATGAAACAGTAGAGTCTTATCTCGAAAAATGTGATATTTCAGGAAATACTTTCAATTATTGACGAAAATATCCAAAGAGAAAACGGGTAAGAGAACTCCAAGTTTTGCATACAGCAACTCAAGAACTTTGTATCATTGAATAAATTATTTTCATTGGGAACAAAAACAGACATTTTTGTGACAATAAATTCTGCACTGTGATGATGATCAATTTAGTTCTTGAAAGTGAATGAAAGCGGAGAAATTTTTTTGCGGTGCGTCTCTCAGAAATGGACAAAATCTTGAAAAAAAAATTGGTCTTATGAGAAACTTTAGCAAGTTTTATTAAATTGTAACTTTGGCAACTAACCATTAAATGAATAAATAACTTGATAAAAATAGCTTTAAAACATTTCAAGTTATATGGAAACACTAAAAATAAACATTTTCAGAAGAAAATAAACAACAATTCACCAAACCACAAGTTCGTCTAATTCTATTCATCAAGCTCAATACCTTACTATATGCCATCATTAGATATTAGATGTTTAGGAAAGTACCTATTTTATTCTAATGAACAAATTTTGAAGGCTTTTACAATATGTGCAGGAGTTATGATAAAGAAACCATTCTCTCAAAGTTTTATTTTGACCTTTTTTGCCTATTTTTATGAAAATGTCTTTTTAGGCATATTTATCTTTTTTTAAATGATTTTTTTATTGAAATTTATTCTTGAAAATTCTTGAAATACATCTCCTAACCTTGGCTAAAAAAAAAAAAACACCATCAAGAAGTAGGTCTTGAATGAGCACTGGTATCAGATTTGTGGTGCAACCAAATCACTTGTGTCTCAGGGGCAAATTGACAACTCCAATTTCCATCATAGAGCCTTCTTTCTTGGAAGATCATTTATTGCACTAAGATGCTTAATCACAATCATATAAATTAATTATTTTTCCCTCGTGTTATATTGTTCTGCTAATTTTAGGTACACAAGCAGTGAAATATATTATAACTTGCTTTCCTTCCATATTGAGTTTTATTGCCTTTTTTGTTACTTATATTTAATATTGTAGTGCCTTTTTAGCCACCTGAAATGGAAGTATTTTGTGCATTAACATCCACTGTCTAGTCATCACAAATCTACTCATGTCATGTTGACTAGGTAATATCAATTTTTTTGAATTGCAACAAACTCAATGATTGGATAAAAAGTCTCTTATGGCCACAGAAACAAAAATTAAACTTCATGATATCGCTGCCAAACCAACTATATGGCAGTGATAGCAGTGAGGCATAGATTTTAAATCAGAGATAAATGAGGAATTGAAACTACCTATTTGAGGTACCTCAGATAAAATTGAAGCTAACAAGAAGAGATACAATAAGAAAGGAAGAATAAGGGAAAATATTTAAAACCAAGAACATCATTCAAGGCTTGATAAAATTACAAAAGAAATGGCAATACTTCATAAAGAGAATAAGACCAAATTGCCTACAAAAAAGGCCTTGAAATGCAAACCAAAAGGAACAAGAGATAGAGAATGTCCAAGTAAGAGATGGAAAGAACAGAAATGCCTTAGTTTTACGAAGAGAGGACTGGAAAAAAACACACCATTGGGTCTATTTCTAAGTAGTTTTTGATGATATGTATATGTATCAAGAACTTTAACCATTCTTTAAAACATGAAACATTTTTAATTTCCACTTCAAATGCATCACCTTGAAGTATGCTCCCTTGTTCAATTTTGGTTTACACACACCAAGCTTTTTCTTAAACATAAGTACCTAACACTTAAATATGGTATTCTTGTATATTTTAGGCAGGTTCATAGGTCTATAATTTTCATATCTATTACAAATTTTCCTAAAAATGTTTATAACATTGAGACATAACCTGAATGTGACTCTTGCAGTTAACTACCTCAGGTGAAACTAGATATCACTGTTGAGACTTACTCCCGGACAGCGTGGTAGTTTTACTTCAAACCACTGACTATCCTGAGTTTGGACAGGAAAATGTATTAAAAAATAGCATTTTTTGAGGCTGAAATAGTTGCTCCCAGCTAGCATTATAAAAGGTCAGTAGACTACAAACTTTTAGAATCTCAGTGAATCACTGGATAAGAAACAGAAAAAAAGTATCTCTAAATAATAATTATTTATTTGTCAGATAAATACAGCATAAGCAATGTATGATGAGTCAGGATATTTTCATAATCATACAAAGTACAATACAGACATTTCTAAAAATTAAATACAAAAACAGATATTCAAATTCAATTCAATTTTTATACTAAATACAATACAATACATTACAATGCTAATTAATTTTATAAATGGTAGTGTAAGAAGGCTAATTTTGAAAAACAATAACAAAGAGAAAAGAAAGGGAAAAAAGAAAAAAAATTGTCTTCATATGACATTGATGCCTGAGCTGGATCCATCCTTTATATCCAACAATCATTTTGGAGAGTTTCAAAACATGCAACAGAATATGCAAAATTATTATCAAAACAGAATATGTAAAATTATTTTAATTCCAGTTTTGATTTCCAAACTTTGCAATGTGAATCTGAAACTACTAAGAGTGAAGCTGCAAAATGATTCAAAGCTAATGGTTTTGTAGTTAATGAAAAGAAAACTCACAACATGTATTTTAGTATGAGAGATGATGACATAGATAATAATAAAGATAATTTCAAATTTCTAGGGCTGATAATTGACAAAAAGTTATCTTAGGAGCATCACTACATCACTCATCATTTTTGATTCTGAGAATGCAGTGTCCAAGAAGTGTGTGTGGGGGGAGGGGGTGGTTTGACAATCTATGATGAAGATCTGGTGGTCTCAGAAGCTTGGTAGCATTACTTTTCTATATAAGAAAGATGATTCCAGTTACACATATTTCAAACATACATTTGAAATGTTTCATTTCAAAGTGCAAATATATTAAAATATAACAAAATATGTAGTTTTAGATAAAATATGTAATAATACCAAAGTCTATAAAAATATTTTTCTGTTAAATTGAAGACCTCAGGGCAATGAGTTCTATGCCACAATTCTTATGTTTTGAGAAAACAGAGTAAAAGTTCAGACATTGCATTCTACCAACACTACCTAGATTAGAATCTCACCTCAATTACATCTAATCTAGGTGGTGTTAATTCTACACATAGGGATAAAGAACATTAATTTATGAATATTACTGCAATATTGCAGCAAATCTTTAAAATAAAAACCCAACATCTAGATACATGGGGTGTCAAAATACAATATTTCAATTTCATCAGAAATGTGGCATAGCATGTTATTGCTCCAAGGTCTTCAATTACTATAAAACTAAAACTTCAATACTATTAAAATATGTAACTCTCAAACACATTCTTCAATTGTAAATCACCAATTTTATTCTTGCATTTTGCAGTTTGCTTTTATTTGTCGACTTGCTAAATACTTCTTAATATTTTTTTTTAATACTTACTAGTTTATCTTATATATATATATATATATATATATATATATATATATATATATATATATATATATATATATATAAAGATGCAGAATTTTTTTTATATTATCTTATTGTGCCAAAATTATTGAGGTAATTTCCCATGTATGATATAAATAAATAAATACATAAAATAAAATTGGTTCTAATTCATTCAGAAAGTCTTGTAAACTATACAAAATGTTATTGAATTATCTTGTTGCTGTAAAAATATGTACAGTAAAACCCCTTTATAAGAGACACCTGGGGGAATGGAATTTTGTCTCTTATAAGTGGGAAATGCATTTTTTGGCGTGTTTAATGAGATGTTACCATATTTTTAGTGGATAAGTATGATTTGTACACTTATTTTAAACTTGAGGAAACATAAATTAGTTGATTCCAGAGCCCATTTAACCAGATCTATTGAGTGAACTTTATGACATTTAAAGCACACATGCTCATAAATGGATTATGTGAACAAATCGCCTCTAATGTAAATATTGACACGAGAGTTATAAAAAAATTACATTTGTGTAATTTTTGAAAAAACAAATGAATAGAGCAAAATGAGTCTTATAAAGCACCCTTATAATTGTCACTACCAAAAGTTTAAAGAAAAAATTTTGAGCCGTTTTTGAGAAAATCTAGTTTTTGTAAATGTTTATTATTTCACTCGATATTACGTGAAAACTTTTTTTTTAGTACATAACGTTAATGAAAGACCTAATTATAGAGAAACATTTTTATCATAAGAAAAAATGTCTATCTTCAATTTTGTAGCTGTAGAAAAACCTTGAAAAAACTGCAAACTATTTCAATTTTCGAAAATTTAGAGTTAACAGTGACAATCCTAACAATGCCACCTCTATCAGTGAATTTCACTCTATTCTTACAAGAAATTTAAAGAAAAAATTTGAAGCCATTTTTGGGGAAATTTTAAAAATGTCCCACGGGCTTCATGTACAGTACCCACAAAAATTTAGAATGTTTTTCAAAACCACAGAGTTCCGAGCGGAAACAGATCGATCGCGCAATATTCATTTTGGAAAAAAATGTACCAATAGTTTTGGCGCTAATGTTATTCACGGACGGACGAAGGGAAGTTTGAAAGTAAAAAACAAACATTTTTCGGTATCAGGGGACCCCAAAACATGCACTCTGTTAGAATCTCGAAGTCGATTTTCTGCAGCATTACATTACTTTCTCTACATTACGTATACGAGAAAGTAACAATTGGAAACACTGGTCAAAACACTAAAAGCAAAATGTGATTTATTCAACTCTACCTCTGGCAAGTATCAGCTGCTGATGGTTTCATCCAATCGGGAGCTTGAAAGTCATCATCGTGACGTCACTAGCGACACAGAAGCTTCCGATTGGATGAAACCGTAAACAGCTGATACCTTCTAGAGACACGGTTACAAGTCGCACTATAGGCGTCTTTCTTGTTGCCAAAATACACGAAGCTTACCGAATGAGCTTTCTTCACGAGAACTTCGCACACCTCCCCCCCTCCACCGGTGGCACTGGTGTTGCGAACCCCTGCTCCAGCCTATTATAACCACGTGTCCCAACCCTGACCACGCTGAGGAAATTCCTCAGTCACCTGGAGGAAAATTTCGCGCTTTGTCTCTTACAAGCGAGAAGAAACGCATGGCGGAGAATAAAATCTTGTCCACTATACGCGGGAATCTCTTATAACGGGGTCTCTTAAAAGCGGGAAATAAATGCATTGTTTATATACAACTGACCTCGGGACCGTGAATTATGTCTCCTATAAGCGGGATTCTCTTATAACAGGGTCTCTTATATGAAATTCCGTCCGTCCGTCCGTCCGTCCGTCCGTCCGTCCGTTAATTCAAAGGTTTTTATTTTATCAAATAAATCTGTAATGAGACAGTTCTTGAACATTGACAGCATTGATATATTAAGGTCATTTAGATGGCAGGTAATGTCAGCAAGAGACCCTAATGCTGCCAAAATTAAAGAATGTAAAATATTTTTCAACACTTTAATTGGTTTATCAACTTTTTCTCAGTCTCCTAAACACTGCCATGCACTAGACAATGAGGTTAAAAAAAAGGCTTCAGAAAGCAGCTCCCACCATCTGGAATTACAATAGTAGATTAGTTCAAACTATGTATGAGTTTCGAGAACTTCTTATGAATTTGTTGGAAAATATTGTCGAAGGCGACAGTGCAGAAACTCTCACGCTATCAAGAATATTTTTAGAGTTACTGAAAAGAGAGTTTTAATTACAAGTTATTACATTAGCTGTATTATCGTTACAAGTGGTTTAAATTATCCACTGGTCGTCAGATCCATGTGAAAAATTAAAAATCTTCCATCTGAAATGTAATTGCTTCCCCCGAAATAAATTTCACCATACGCCACTGTTGATGACAGACAGCATTTTAGATCTAATTGCTTCATTCTTAGCAAACACTTTAAGACCATCCATGTAAAAAATGTGATACTGATCGTTCATCATGGAGCTTATTATCAAAGTCAGTGTACGACAAATGTTTCGATAGTGAAATCAAACTAATGCAAAACAGCATTGGGGAAAGTGAATCTCCTTGAAAAATACCCCTGATGATCAGAATACTTCTAGTTTCTACTGCTTCCTTTCCGCTGTGTATTAGTAACCTGGTACTCCACGACATCATGCTAGCCTTGCAAAAATCAGTAAGTCTAGGATGAAATCAATGGATCTCCAGGGTCTTCAAAATCCAAACGTGTGGTACACAGTGAAAGGTCTTCTGGCAGTACATCCAAGCCATACTTAAATTACATTTTCGTTTTCTTACATAATTCAAGATTACGTTATTTGTCAGCAAGATTTCCTTAAAGCCATAGGACTCTTTAAGACATCCTTTCTGTTCAAGTGGCAACAGGTGGTACTTCCCTAGGTGTTTGTACATTTTGTTTGCTATGGCTGTAGTTATAACTTTGTACAATACTGGCATACAAGTGATTGGGCTGTAGTTCTTCGCCCAAGAACTGTCTACAGCTTTGGGTAGCAAATACGTGATGGTGTGTGAGCCACTCCGGAAGTTCCTTTGGTTTTCTAAAATTTTATTAACAGCCTTTGTTAGATGAGAATGTAATCCAATAATCTGGATCTTATCAATCCCGGGGGATTTCCAGTTTCCCTGTTCTTAATTATTTGGAGGAGGTCCTCCGCAAATATGCGTCTTTGTTGTAGGATCTTCTTACTGCCCAAAATGTTTCGACTTAATCTTTCGATTGTTTTTGAGTCAGATTGCGATAGAATCTCTTCGCGTCTGTTTCAAACAACCGATTCTGTACACGGAAATCTTCTTTACGTTTGTAAATTTGTCGTTCTTTACGTTTGTCTAATTCATTGAACCCATGCCTGGATTTTCTTTTTTAGCTTCTCAGCTACTAATAGCCTTGTGTCATTTTCAATTTGGTATTGTTCAACATGGAGTAAGTTTGTTTGAACTTGATAGGTGTGAGTTCATTTAGAGGATGTCTCAGCTACGAGTGATATTTCACACCGTGAGTCGGCCATCGTTTCATAATTATTTTCACCCAAGGGGGTTAGCTGTTAACTCTGTCTGGTTGCCAGCCGTCGGTGTTCTTGGCTGGCCCCAACATTATCTGAAATACCAGATATCCAGTTGCATACACAATGAGATTGATTTCAGTAATATCTAGATCTCTACCTGGGGTCGGTACAATCTCATTTAAAACAGAATTTGCTGTCTCTATCACTCTCTTAACTCTGGCATTTTCGTAAATTCTCCATAGTGCACGAAATTCGAATGGAAGTAGACGAACTCGTTCTATCTCGCGTCGGAGGTTTCGGATCACGTCCTTATCGTGTGATTCATAGTCAGATGAATTTTCAGGTCTGGGTCTCATTTTCGTTGATAGCTGAATTTTTGAAATTCGTAAAAATTCATTTTTTTCGGAGTCTTCCTACAACTTTAATTATGAAGAGAGATTTTCCCCCTTAATGAAATATTCCTTAGAGATAGATTTTGAAATAAGGTCATGGACTATTTTTCGAAAATTTTAGTACTTTTCACGTAATTTTGCGAGAAAATACGTGCTGATTTAGAGCCACGTATCGATATGTTACATGTCGTTGAATTCATTTAGAATAGATCTGGCACAGGTACGCCACCTTCCAGAAAATTTGTTCGAAATTGTAACTATAGTACACTACTACAAAATCCTGCTAGTTTTGCCAATTGCATCATTGCTTTATATCTCTCTCCATATATATTGTAACGATATGGGGAATATGCCCCATGTCACCATAAGAAGTCATGGGAAATTGTGAATTTTACAATTTAAGACCAGCGGAAGATTTTGTTTATGCCGGGAAAATTTTAAAGAGGAGAGGAAAGGGCAATGCAGCGATATGGGAAATATGTCCCATATCACCATAACCACCCATCTTAATTCAGTTTACGAGCGGGCGCGAACACGGAGCGCGAGACCAAGCGGTCAGTAGGTACGCCATCTGTCAGCCATCTAAAGCTGGCAGCGCCCAGAAACCAATCTCAACCCAACTATATCCAAAATTTTAGGCTAATTAAATGCTCTATTCCCGAATTTTAGGCTCCTCTGGATTTCCGAAAATCGTGGGCGCTGCTAGCTTTAGTCTAAAGCTAGCAGCGCCCACCCAGAATCTATCTCAAAATCAATTGTAAAATCTGAAATCCATCCCAAAATTTAAGAATAATTTTAGGCTCTTGGAAAAAAATTATCCCCGCCTTCAAATTCCAAAAATCAGGGCTGTACAAAGCGAAACAATTAACATTGGTTCTTACGGGTGAAATGACACCAAAATCAAAAAACCTTAGGAAAAATCTGAAACCCTCCCAAAAGTTAAGAATAATTTTAGGCTCTTGGAAAAAAATCATCCCCGCCTTCAAATTTCAAAAATCAGGGCTGTACAAAGCGAAACAATTAACATTGGTTCTTGCGGGTGAAATAACACCAAAATCAAAAAACCTTAGGAAAAATCTCAAACCCCTCCCAAAAATTAAGAATAATTTTATGCTCTAGGAAAAAAATCATCCCAGCCTTCAAATTCCAAAAATCAGGGCTGTACAAAGCGAAACAATTAACATTGGTTCTTGCGGGTGAAATAACACCAAAATCAAAAAAAATTAGGAAAAATCTGAAACCCCTCCCAAAAGTTTAGAATAATTTTAGGCTCTTGGAAAAAAATCATCCCAGCCTTCAAATTCCAAAAATCAGGGCTGTACAAAACGAAACAATTAACATTGGTTCTTTACGGGTGAAATAACACCAAAATCAAAAAACCTTAGGAAAAATCTGAAACCCCTCCCAAAAGTTAAGAATAATTTTAGGCTCTTGGAAAAAAATCATCCCAGCCTTCAAATTCCAAAAATCAGGGCTGTACAAAGCGAAACAATTAACATTGGTTCTTACTGGTGAAGAGGGTATGTTGTATTCCTAACGAGAATTTTCCATTTTTTGGAAAGGAAAGAGAGAAGGCCAAAATTATTTGTGGGTATAATAGTATTCCCTATAATGTGTGGAATATGAAGTTCAATTTTCAGAAGCTAAGTCGTTGTAGTTCAGGTGTTATAAGAACTCAAATATTGAATATCGAAAAAAAAGTGGGTGTGTTTCGATTAAAATTGTATTTTTTTTCAGTTAGAACGGTGCTAGCCCAAAATTATTTGAGATTGGCATATTAATAGGTAATGTATGGGCAAGTGTCAATAAATTTCTCATTTGAATTAGTAAAGTAGTTCAGAGATTATTTTGTGAGAAATGAAAAATTAATCGAAAGGTATGTTGTTGTTCTCACGAGAATTTCCCATTTTTTGGAAAAGAAGGAGAGAAGCCCAAAATTAATTGTGGGTATAATACTATTCCCTATATTATGTGGAATATGACGTTCAATTTTCGGAAACTAAGTCGTTGTAGTTCAGGTGTTATAAGAACTCAAATATTGAATATCGAAAAAAGTGGGTGTGTTTTGATTAATATTCTATTTTTTTTCAGCCAGAACGATGCTAGCCCAAAATTATTTGAGGTTGGCATATTAATAGGTAATAAATGGGCAATTGCTAAGAAATTTCTCATTTGAATTAGTAAAGTATTTCAGAGATTATTTTGTGAGGAATGAAAAATTAATCGAAAGATGTTGTAGTTCTCACGAGAAGATTCCATTTTTTGGAAATGAAAGAGAGAAGCCCAAAATTAATTGTGGGTATAACCATATTTCTTATTATGTGTTGTATGTCACGCGCCTTTCCAAGGAGCCAAATCCTTGTAGTTCAGATTTTATAACAACGGAAATATTAAATGTTGGAAAAGAATTGGGAAAGTTTTTAGTAATATTAATTTTTTCGAATAAGAACGGCTGTAGCCCAAAATTATTTGAAATTGTGATATTAATAGGTAATGTATGAGCAATCGTTAATAAATTTCTCATTTAAATTAGTAAAGTATTTCAGCAATTTTTTGTGAGGAATGAAAAATTAGTAAAAAGGTATATTCTAGTTCTCACGAGAATTTTTCCATTTTTTTGGAAAAGAAAGAGAGAAGCCCAAAATAATTTGTTAGTATATCTGTATTCCGTATCATGTGTTGTATATGGCCTTCAATTTCGAGGAGCCAAATTGTTGTAATTCAGGTGTTATAAGAACGCAAATGTTGAATATCGAAAAAAATGGGGTGTGTTTTGATGAATATTCCAATTTTTTCCAATAAGAACGGTGCTAGCCCAAAATTATTTGAGATTGGCATCTTGATAGGTAATGCATGAGCAATTGTGAATCAGTTCCTCATTTGAATTATTGAAGTATTTCAGAAATAATTTTGTGAGGAATGAAAAATTAGTTAAAAGTTATACTGTATTTCTTACGAGAATTTTCCACATTTTGGAAAAGAAAGAGAAGCCCAAAATTATTTGTGGGTATAATCGTATTCCTTAATATGTATTGTATGTCACACGCCAATGCCATGAGCCATATCCTAGTACTTCTGGTTTTATAAGAACGGAAATGTCGAATATCGAAAAAAAAAATGGATTGGTTTTGACTAATATCCCTTTTTTAATACGAACTAATATAGCCCAAAATTATTTGAGATTTGAATATTATTAGCATATATGTGTGTAATTGTTAATAAATTCTTTATTTGAGTTGGTACAGAATTTTGGGGTTTACTTTTTCAGAAGTGGAAACGTGGTGAAATGTATATTGTAGTTCTCACGCGAATTTTTCTTTTCTTGGAGAAGAAACCGCGAAGTTCAAAATGATTCATGAGTATAGCCGTATTCTCTATCATGTGTTGTATATGGCACTTTATTGCCAGGAACGAAATCCTTGTAGTTCAGGTTTTATAAGATCGCAAATATTGGATAGCAAAAACAAAATTATTCTATTGATTATTATTCCTTTATTTTTCAATAAGAACGTCTCTAGCCCGAAATTATTTGAGATTAACAAATTGAGAAGTGCAAATGTAAATATGTGCAAATGTAAATAACTTCTCTTTTTGAATTAGTAAAGTATTTGGGAGTTTATTTTGTGAGGAATGAGAAATTGGTCAAGAAGTATATTGTAGTTTTTACGAGAATTTTCCATTTTTGGTAAACAAAGAGAGGAGCCTAAAATTTTTTTCTGAGTACAGCCGTATTCCTTATCATGTATTTGAAAATGACATTATCAAACGCGAAATACCTGTAGTTAAGGTAACGCAAATATTGAATATCGGAAAAAAGTTGGAACTGTTTTGATTAATATTCCTTTCATTTTCAATAAGAACGAATCTAGTCCAAAATTATTTGAAGTTGACATATTGATGGCCAATGTATGAGCAATTCTAAATAAATTCCTCTTTTGAATTAGTACAGTATTTTGGAGTTTATTTAGTGATAAATCAAAATATGATCAAAATTTATATAATAGTTTTCACACTAATTTTCCAATATTTTTAAAACAAAGTGAGTAGTCCAAAATTATTAGAGAGTACAGCCGTATTCCCTATTATGTGTTGTATATGACATTAAATTGCCCGGAGTGAAATCCTTGTAGTTTAGGTTTTATAACAACACAAATAGGGTGTTTTGATTAGTTTTGCAGGAAAATAGGGTGTTTTGATTAATATTCAATTCTTTTCAAAAAGAACGCATCTACCCCAAAATGATATGCGTGTCGCGATTTTTTGCCATAATGTGCATGTTATTTGTAGAACATTGGATTGCTTGAAGCGAAATACCTGTAGTTTAGTTTTGAAAAAAAACCAACAAATATTTGAGATCGGTAAGTATTTCGGACAGTTTTTTTTACTTTGCTTTTCTTTTTCATGAAAAACATGACAATGCCCAAATTATTTCAAGATCGCATCTTATTTTTTAGTATGTGTTCAATTGTTAGTAAATTCCATATTTACATTTGTTAGTTAAGTTGTTTTTTTGACGAATGAAAGATTGAGAAAAAATGTAGTTTGCCTTTTATACTAGGCATTATTCTTTTTCCATTTTTGGATTTCTCTATTATTGATTGTATTTTAGAATTGTAGATGTATAGTTAAATAACTATTTTATCTTTTAATTCGTCGCTGCTTTTTGGAGAGAATTTTTCTTGTATGAAATATTTAATAAGTCCATATTGGATATTTACATAGGAATGAATTAAAGTAATTATTTCAAGGCTTGATATTGATCCTGTCCGAATAAATGGTAAAACTCTCAACAAATACATTTTTTTCTTTTTTAATGTTGGAAATACACGTGTACGGTATAATTCTCCCAGAATATGTGTGAAGTTTCTCCGGATTTCCTAGTTTTGAGATAGTGAGATTCTTGCTTCTCCATCCTCGTTTTTGCTAAGTTGATTTCGGGGTGTTTTTTGATGACACTAAAGAACCCAAAATTATGGCCCAAGATTTTTTAAATTGAGTTGCTATTGGGATGGTTTTAAATATTTGTTATCGTACGTAGGGGTGAGTTTCGAAATTTTGAAAAGGAACAAAAATTTCGCACGTTTACGACCACACAAATATTTTCGAATTTTCAGTACGGGTGGGTGTTAAATTAACAATCCACAATTTTTAACCTTAATTTCGGAGATTGTAGGGTACCAAAATAATGTTTCTGGTGTCACTAAAGAGCCCAAAAATATCCCAAATTTATGGTGGGAGAAATTTTCAAATTTGAGAATTAGGGGTGGTTTTGATTTTTTGTTTTCGTATTTAGGGGTGTGTTTCGAAATTTTGAAAAGTGGCCCCAGAAGCCCAAAATTCACTTGTTTTGACCGTGCAAAAAAATTTGAATTTTAAATAAGTGGGGGTGCTAGCTTAACCGGCCAAAATTTGAAATCGTAATTTCAAGGTGTTGGGAGGTAGCCCAAAATTTTTGGAAGGGGGCTGAAATTAGCCCAAAATTATGGCGCAAGCATTTTTGAGTTTTGAGAAAGTGGGGGTGCTAGCTTTACCGACGTAGTGGCGCCTGCTATTACAAGCACACCGTCCAGACCTGGTCCCTGCCGAATACCGCCGTGTGTGTAAATAAATAAAACTGTGCCCGGCGGGGGCCGCCTCGGCCGCGGGCATCGTCTGGCGGAGGCCAATCCGCACCTAAAAACTCCCGCGCCATCACCCGGAGCCCCTCGATGCCCCTACACTCTGTCAAAGAAGATGGTGCAGTGATAGAGCAGTTAAAATGTAAATAGTGTAAATAGTAATCAGTGCACAACAAGGACGTGACAGTGACACCTGTGCTTAGTGTCAGGTCATTTTAGGTTAAGAGAATTTCGAAGATAAAAGCAATAAGGACGCGACAGAGTCGCTTATGAAGTAATTGTAATTAGATGTAGGTTGTTGAAGTAATGATAGTGTAAATAAAACAAAAGAGGTGCGTCAGTTACACAAGAGAGGAAAATCCTCAGACTATTTTAAATAACGCAAGAAAGGTCAAAGCAATCTCGAACTCTCCAACCATCCAATATATACATGCTATGTAGTGCAAAACTACCACCATGTATAAAAATTGTTCTGTCGACAATAAACGCTACTTAAATACAGAGTAATATACGTAGTATAGGGAAAGTTATATAATGCTGCAAGGAAAATGGCGAATTCTCGCCAGCAAAAAATTAGTTGTCTGGTCGTGATGACGAAAAAGTGGATAAATCCAGTTGCTAAATTAAGAAAAAAATCCCTTAACACGTGGTGTAGCCAGAACCCGTTTTTTTGTTGCTCCTTGATTCCCAAAAACCAACTGAAAGGAAAACGTCCATCTGTCCGTCCCCGTCCGTCCGTCAACACTGCTAGCACCTAAACCATACGTACGATTTCTTCCAAAATGGATATTCCCCGCACGATCTGGTTTGAGTGAAAGCATGAGATTTGGAAAAAGATTCTATAAAATTTTGGGGTACTTTACATGAAGCTCCCCGGACGTTTTTACACTTTTCTCAAAAACTGCTCCAAAGTTTTCTTTAAATTTCTTGTAAGAACAGAGTAAAATGCACTTATTATGGTGACATAGGTACGATGTTCACGGTAAACTCTAAATTTTCGAAAATTGCAAAATTTTGAATTTTATTCAACGTCTTCCTCCAACTACAAAATTGCAGATGGAGATTTTTCCTTCAAATATATTTTTTTCTTCATAGTGAGTTCTTTCATAGTGAGAGGTGTTTCTTCGCCCGTAAGAACCAATGTTAATTGTTTCGCTTTGTACAGCCCGGAATTTTTGAATTTGAAGGCGGGGATAATTTTTTTCCAAGAGCCTAAAATTATTCTTAACATTTGAGAGGCGTTTCCGATTTTTCCTAAGGTTTTTGGATTTTGTTGTTTATTCACCCGTAAGAATGTTATGTTCGCTTTGTACAGCCCTGATTTTCGGAATTTGAAGGCGGAGATAATTTTTTTCCAAGAGCCTAAAATTATTCTTAACTTTTGGGAGGGGTTTCAGATTTTTCCTAAGGTTTTTTCATTTGGTGTTATTTCACCCCTAAGAACCAATGTTAATTGTTTCGTTTTGTACAGCCCTGATTTTTGGAATTTGAAGGCTGGGATGATTTTTTTCCTAGAGCCTAAAATTATTCTTAACTTTTGGGTGGGGTTTCAGATTTTTCCTAAGGTTTTTTGATTTTGGTGTCATTTCACCCGTAAGAACCAATGTTAATTGTTTCGCTTTGTGCAGCCCTGATTTTTGGAATTTGAAGGCGGAGATAATTTTTTTCCAAGAGCCTAAAATTATTCTTAACTTTTGGGAGGGGTTTCAGATTTTCCTAAGGTTTTTTTATTTTGGTGTTATTTCACCCGTAAGAGCCAATGTTAATTGTTTCGCTTTGTATAGCCCTGATTTTTGGAATTTGAAGGCGGGAATGATTTTTTTCCAAGAGCCTAAAATTATTCTTAACTTTTGGGAGGGGTTTCAGATTTTCCTAAGGTTTTTTGATTTTGGTGTTATTTCACCCGCAAGAACCAATGTTAATTGTTTCGCTTTGTATAGCCCTGATTTTTGGAATTTGAAGGCGGGGATGATTTTTTTCCAAGAGCCTAAAATTATTCTTAACTTTTGGGAGGGGTTTCAGATATTTCCTAAGGTTTTTTGATTCTGGTGTTATTTCACCTGTAAGAACCAATGTTAATTGTTTCGCTTTGTACAGCCCTGATTTTTGGAATTTGAAGGCGGGGATGAATTTTTTTCGAGAGCCTAAAATTATTCTTAAGTTTTGGGAGGGGTTTCAGATTTTTCCTAAGGTTTTTTGATTTTGGTGTTATTTCACCCGTAAGAGCCAATGTTAATTGTTTCGCTTTGTATAGCCCTGATTTTTGGAATTTGAAGGCTGGGATGATTTTTTTCCAAGAGCCTAAAATTATTCTAAACTTTTGGGAGGGGTTTCAGATTTTCCTAAGGTTTTTTGATTTTGGTGTTATTTCACCCGCAAGAACCAATGTTAATTGTTTCGCTTTGTATAGCCCTGATTTTTGGAATTTGAAGGCGGGGATGATTTTTTTCCAAGAGCCTAAAATTATTCTTAACTTTTGGGAGGGGTTTCAGATATTTCCTAAGGTTTTTTGATTCTGGTGTTATTTCACCTGTAAGAACCAATGTTAATTGTTTCGCTTTGTACAGCCCTGATTTTTGGAATTTGAAGGCGGGGATGAATTTTTTTCGAGAGCCTAAAATTATTCTTAAGTTTTGGGAGGGGTTTCAGATTTTTCCTAAGGTTTTTTGATTTTGGTGTTATTTCACCCGCAAGAACCAATGTTAATTGTTTCGCTTTGTACAGCCCTGATTTTTGGAATTTGAAGGCGGGGATGATTTTTTTCCAAGAGCCTAAAATTATTCTTAACTTTTGGGAGGGGTTTCAAATTTTTCCTAAGGTTTTTTGATTTTGGTGTTATTTCACCCGTAAGAACCAATGTTAATTGTTTCGCTTTGTACAGCCCTGATTTTTGGAATTTGAAGGCGAGGATAATTTTTTTCCAAGAGCCTAAAATTATTCTTAAATTTTGGGATGGGTTTCAGATTTTACAATTGATTTTGAGATAGATTCTGGGTGGGCGCTGCTAGCTTTAGACTAAAGCTAGCAGCGCCCACGATTTTCGGAAATCCAGAGGAGCCTAAAATTCGGGAATAGAGCATTTAATTAGCCTAAAATTTTGGATATAGTTTGGTTGAGATTGGTTTCTGGGCGCTGCTAGCTTTAGATGGCTCCATCTGTCCGTGGCTGGTCAAAGCGGTGGAGCGCGACTTCGTGGAGAGGCTTTTCTGCGGCCGACGACGGGTGGAGAAATGAAAAGCCCCCCCCCCTCACGTTTTACCCCTATCGACACCGTAAATACGGTGGACAACGGTGGACAAGCTCTCTCGCCTTTCGGTAGTTGAAGTGAAACAAGCTCTTATGATTATGGTAGTAAGTGAAACCAGAGTTAACAATTCAGTGGCTGAGGTGATGGTAGCTCATGCGAGCTTATGATTCAGGAAAAGTACTTTGTGAATACGGGAGTTTTCGGCAAAAGTGAGAATTTGCTACGGTGCGGAGAAAATTGATTTGAGGCGAATGTGGTTCGTGGAACTATCCAGAAAGAACGGTGTGCGTTGCCCAGATTACGCATCGCGAGCAGAGGACAGGCTTAAATAATTTTGTGCCGAGCTAAGAAGTGGTGCAAAATTCGCTGGACGAACTGGAAGCAGTAAACGTGATTTGGCTAGCGCTGCAGTCACGTTAAAGCGCAATTACAACATATAGTTCACCGACGCAAAAATTCAATTTGCAAATCTCGAGAGACTTGGTGCGTGGGCGTGTACGTTCGTGCGGCTGGAGAGAAGAGGGGAAAGAAGAATTCAGGCGGAGGAAGAGCCGAACGAGAGAAGGGCTTTGGTGTGCACGCGAAGCGGACGACCCGAAGAGTACGTGCGAAGGGCGTGGATCGCCGCGGGATGTGAAAATTGGACTTCGTAGCAGCGAGGCTGAGGAACATCGGCAAGAGGACACGAGGGCAGTCGAAGCGTGAGAGACCGTGATGCACGAACCAAAAGAAACGCCGCAAAGGTAAAGGAACTTGCGACATTTTTTTTCCTTCTTGCTCTGTCGTACGAAGAGTTAGAGGCTTCCTGAACTGTTAAGAAGGCAATTAATTAGGCAGAAAGTGAGAAAATTTAAAATTTCTACGGACTAATTTGATCACACTTCATTTCTCTGTTTTTAAATTGAATTCCGTGTACTGTTTTTGCTGCAATTAATGTAAAATTTCATTTCATTACGTAATCGGGGAACATTAAATTGTGAAATTGTTTTATGAATGTGTAAAGATTAATTTAATGGTAAATTGGTATGCTATAGTTAACACTTCAATATTGCTGAGATAATTGTATTTTTTTATGCTTTGGTAATCTGCGAGTGATTCAGAACTCAGTACTTGTGGGCATCGCAGAATCAATTAAGGTAAGTTCATTTAAGGGTCTGTGCACGGAGAATGAACGAAGGATGGTAGAAGCAAAGGCAAAAGCAAAGAAAACCCGAGGGTACATTTTCTTCTTAAAATCTATTGGTTTACAGATTTACTTTGAAGTTGTCGAATGAACGGCACTGCAATTAGTTTCCGTTTTACAACCTAGGTTAAGCCGTTTGTGATCGGGAGCGATCATTAGTAATTAGGGAGCATATGTGTATGATTTTGTACAACTTCCTATTTTTAGAATACATGTGCTTTGGTTACTCATCCATTTTGATTTCTGTGTCGAGGGTTCATACCTTTCTCATACCCTAAAGATCCTGCCTCCTGAGAAAAGCTCGTTTCAACGCGAGCGTTCATTCGAACACGCACGCTTGGGACCTATATGTTGTGGGGAGCAAGAGGCGTGTTAGAATATATTTGTATATATACAGGGTGAGTCACGTAACTTTAGCACCTCCTGTAACTTTTGAACGGTTGAAGATACTGCAATGCAGTTTTCACGGAAGTGAATGAGGGAAAGGGGCTAATTGATATGTGTATTGATTTCTCTTTTATCACTTTTATTTTACGAGATATTTGAGGTAACTTTGTTTTTTCAAATGGGACTATACATATTTTTTCAGTCTATCATAACAAGCGTAAAAAGACGAATCCAAAGATATAAATATTGTCATATGTTAGATAAGCATTTTTTTGAGTAATTGTGATTTTTTGCGACTAGTGTTTAACGGATATTTTCATTGTAACTGTCAGCTCCACAAGGTCACGCAGCGCTCCCCCAGCAAACGCGGGGTCGGGGAAGGGAAGGGATTTAAGTACTTGAGGATACGAAAAATATTCACAAAACTGTTGCACTTTATCCTGAACTCTCCTCTTCATCTTAATCCATTTTCAGTAATTTGGGTTTCTTAGGGATTGAAAATACGGATTTGTCTTAAGTAGTATTTATTGAAATAAGATTATTTCTATCCCTAAGTTATTATTATATTCGTATTAACATTGAAATTGTTTGCTCAAAATATACAATATATTTTTGTACAGTTTTAATTATTTATTCTTATTGTGCTTTGTTTCAAGATCCCATTACTACGTATCTTATGAAATCCCATTAAATGGAGTTGAAGTTATAAACAATTTTATTACAATACAAACTTATGACAAATTCTTATTTTCCATCCTTTAATTCCTTCAATCAAAGAAAGACGAAAATGTGAAAATGCAGAAGGATGGAAAGCACAGTTCAGGAAAAAACTGCAATGGTTTTGTGAATACTTGGAATACTATTTTTCGTATTTTCAAATAAGATCCCTCCCCTTCCCTTCCCTTCGCCGGGCGCACGTGTGCTGGTGGAGCGCTGCATGACCTTGTGTGGTGGACTATTCAAAACGTCCGTTAAACCCCGGTCGCAAAAATAATCAAAAAAATCCTTATCTAACATATGACAATATGTACATCATTGGATTTGTCTTTTTACGCTCGTCATGGTGGACTGAAAAAATATGTATAGTTCCATTTGAAAAAACAAAGTTACCTAAAAAATCTCGTAAAATACAAGTGATAAAATAGAAATTAATGCACGTATCAATTTGCCCCTTTCCCTCATGCACTTTCGTGAAAACTGCATTTCAATAACTTCAACCGTTCAAAAGTTACAGGAGGTGCTAAAGTTACGTGACTCACCCTGTATATATATATATATATATATATATATATTGTGATATACCAGAACGGGACATGGTTTATTCATAATATTAGTTGTATACGGGGCGACTAAATGGACTTGTAAAATGGCGATATCCGGCCCTAGTAACGCCAGCGCAGAGGGTTGCTATGGTGCAGGGCAGGTAAATAAACTAGCTGCAAGCCTCGTAGGTGCCGGAACGCTGGCTAGATCGATATAATAAAGAATATGTGATTGGTCGAAAAACGTATGACGGACGAAGGCGCGGCTACATGGGGTTGTAAGAAATGAGCGGGTTGGCGGGGGGCAATTAGACTTTCTGGTGTTTACCGCCGTGTTTTGGAAAAATAGAACGTGGGACGCTACCGACCCATCAAGGGTTGCAAAATACAGAAAAACATTCATTCGGACTTGGAGCTTCGTTGAGTGCAGATCGTTACAGTCTGACTCAGAGTGGTGGAGTGTAGGTCGTGAACTCGGCTCTTGAGTTTCGTGGAGTGCAAATAGTGTGCGGACCTTGTAGTTGAAAGTGAGACTTATACATTTTCGTGCGAAAAGTAACAGTCGTCATCGGACTTAGAAATTATTTGCCGGAGTACATCCGCGGACTTGGGCAGTTTTGGGTGTTCACCGGACGATAGTTCGAACATTAGTATTTTATTAAACTCGTGTGAAAGATTATAAACCTAAAGCGTCGGAAAGAACTTAGCTAGATTTTATGCAGTGTGGACTGGATACTTCAGCAACCGCGCAAGATCAGAAGACAGAAGAGCGACTCGGATTCATCGGCCAAGTGAGAAGCGTCTTCGGAACGAGCGGGTCGGCAAGACGGTAACATATACTGCAGTATATTAAAATAATATCTTTTAAAAGGGGTCATGGCCATTAAGTAATCTGTTAAAATTAACATTGAATAAATTGTTAAATTTTGTTCTTTGGAAAAAGAAAAGAGTCTGTTCATTTGTCAATCATAAGCTTCTAATTAGTTGGAAGCAGAGAATTTCCATATTTCAGATTCCACGCCAGGCTGTACAGTCGGCAGATCAGGTAATCGGCTATCTTAGCGATAGCGAATACATGTAATCCGAATCCATCGGCCCAAGCTAGCTGGATGCCCATATAATTTTGACAGAATTAAATAGGGAAAAGTTAGTATTAGTTTATGTCACCTGTTCCTGGCGCCCACATCTTTCTATAAATTCGGAACAGGTCAAACTCACGACAACGTATTACGAAGTGAAGGATGAAGGAATATTTCAATATATATATATATATATATATATATATATATATATATATAGGCAATTCTACATGTTTTTCACTGAGGTTTATGTGCTGTTAAATATGTTGTAACTCCACTACATGGCGTTGTAGAACAAAACTAAATATTAATGTCAAATGCAACCCGCAAAACATTCGGCGGGATTTTTAGTCTATATCATTAAATAACTCCTAAACGATGCGTTCTATGGTCTCAAAAACTAAAATTTTGAGGCCAAAGATCTTAAAGAAACGCTTCTCACACCGTAATCTATAGGATGAAATCTTGAACATTCTATTACATTTTTGTTGGTCCGGTACTTCCCGATATTACCTCACCTGCTCAGAGATGTGCAGAATCTTCAATTAAATGTGAATGAGGACAGAGAGCGACAGAGACAGGGTGAGGGAGGGAGAGACGGTGATGGGAGGGGAAAGAGGGAGATGAAGGGCAGAACCAGGGGCGTAGCGTCCATGGATGTGGATGATGTGTTACATACCCTGACAATATCAGCTATTTTTGTTTTAAAATGATTGTAAATTGTCCATTTGTTATTTTCTTTACCTACAACAAAATATTTCAAACATTACGCCGTTGAGAATTGGATTCGTCACAACAGACCCACAAGGATGAACGAATCAGTCTGAAATGCCGCGTAGTCTGTGCCGTGAATCAAATGCACAGAGACCCATTACATCCAAGGTGCCTACGAAAAAGCTGTCGTTTTACGGAACATCATTTTTCTCTTAGGAGTTTGTAAGAGAATGAGATTAATTAATGAACATTGTCGTTTTAAGTTGTATTACCTTATTTTAATGCATTTAGCAACTATATATTTGTAGCCAATTTAGGTTAGGGATTGTGCTGGTTGAATGCACGAGGGTATGTGACTGTGCAATCCACATCTGTGCCCTGGAATGCCGAGCACAACGCGGTTGTCAGTATTAATGAATATAATTATGGAACGCGTTGGCATTTTTCTCTGGCTTTAAATAGATTGTCACGGAATATTGTTGAACCTAAGATGACATTACAAGAGGGCCATGTACACGTCTTCGTACCTTGGTCTAGATCAGTACCTCAGTTTTCAGTTGCACTAAGTATACCTTGGAGCCATGAATCTAGAGTAATTCATAGCTTCACAGAGTATACCAATAGCTCTGTCCCTTTCTCTTCGAAGCAAAACAAAGCGCAGTGCTGCCCTCATCGTCAGTCCTATACTCCGCTTGGTCGGATTATACAAGTGCCTAACGTTTGGAAACATTGTTACAAAAAAAATCGCCCTTTTCGCTGAACTGATACTTGTCCATCTCAAGGAGGCGCCATGTATTATATTCCTCCACGGATGGTTTTTATAATTACTAGAGCCCGGAAGTTTGACAAAATGCCTTATTATTATTTTAAGACTTTTAACAATAGGAATTACTTAACTGTACTCCTGGGGTTGTTTTAATAGATTTTCATTTTTCTTTTGCCTATTTCAAGCATTCTGCTTTGTGTCCTTTTTCCCTCCTGGCATCAATCTCTGTCAAGCTGGAAACATACCTGCAAGCCTGGCCAACATGAAGGCATCGTCTTGTATTGTTTCCGTGGACGCGAAAGCTCTAAGTCATGTTGTGTTAAAAATCTATAAGGGAAAGGAAGAGTGAAGATTTTCGATACTTTTCGTTGATGATTTTTCCATTCACGATAAATCTCATCCTGGTTTCAGGTCGCTAGGTCCAAGGAGAAAAGGTCTAATACTCGTTACGTCGAACGAACAGGACGTCTATTGCGAACCAGATCTACACGACAGAGGATCTTACACCAAAAGAGGTCTAGAATTAGAAGGTTCAATTAACCTCAGCGTATGTGTATGGACTTTGATACCTTTTGAGATCTGCTGTCTCCATAATGTAAACTTCTCAGTTCCTTCTTGTTCTCTCTTCCTTTAATGGCGATTACACAAGTGAGAAGAACGAAATCTATAATTGTTTTCACTGACTATTTCAAGATTCGAAATGGAGTCCATAATAGCATTTCGTAGAGACAGCGTCGCGAGTAAAAGGATTTCCTAGTCGTCATACCGGATGATCATGCGCAACCAAGATTACAAAGAGTGAGTTTACTTCCACGTGAGTGCTAATGAAAATTTTAGTTAGAATAAAAATGTCTATCATTTTGGTTTTACATTAATTACTTATAAATCGTGAGTTTATTGTTTTCCGTTTTTATCATTTACTTTATTAAGAATAAATGCCTTTTGCATGCCTATTTTAGGTAAAATAAATGCCTGAACTTCCCTGCTCTAATTAAATTGAGACCAGAGCGATGACCATTGGAAATATTGTCTTTGAGACAGTCTGCAGAATCCTGGATATTAAGGGTTTCTTTTTACTCTTAAAAATACTCACCTCTGGAATACTTAAAAATACTCACCTTTGGATACAGCCTTTGCATGTGGAATAAAGTGGAAACGATGATCCACAACTTCCAAGTAATTTTGCGTCTTAACTAACTTACCTTAGCCCTTTAAATACTCGTACAATTGTGACTTGTTCCAGGTTTCCTTCTTGGTGGAGTTTTTTAGTAAAGGGTCATGACTATGCGCCTGATATATCGGTTCCACAAACTTAAAATTGCGTTGTCCCAATTTATGTTTAATATTGTCTACATTCATTTGTAGAGAACTGACGTGCCCCATCCTATGCAAATGTGTAACTATTGCGGACAACCTAGTGACTAGACAAGGCGTGGCCTAACCCCGTGAGATATTGCATTCTCAGGGCCCTTCGGAGTACTCGAAGGAATTCAGCTCTGATCTCTGGGCAAAAACCAATCCCAAAATAAATTTAAAACCCGTTTGGAGCTTCCAGTTTGTATTTCACTAAAAAATAGAAGCGAAGAAAAAAATGGAGTTCCTCTAAACGGGCCACCCCAATATACTTTATTAACCCATTAAGTACCAGCGTCCTCATTTGAGGACAGTGATTTTTTTTCATTATTTCATTACATTATACATTGTTTTCACCATCACATTGTTGTTTGGCAACACCGCAAAGGTTCATTCAACAGATATGTTTGTTATTGCTCAGATTTGTATTCTTGTAGTTTCTCTAGCTTCCTAAGTTAGTGCATTTTATTCTTTGTGTTGATAAAAAATTTGATTATATCTACTTTTCTAAATTTTGGTGAGTTGCTAAACTCACTACGTAGTGTTAGTTTGTGCTCATACTTAACTAAGAATATAAAATTGTGCAGTTATGTGATTCAGTGTTTTCGAGACGTTGATATTTTAGTGCCGTCCTCATATGAGGACGCTGGGACTTCATGTTATACAATTTTGTCGTAAAGTGAAAAACTTGTAAAAGAGTTGGAATTTCATTTGATGTTTTTTTTTGAGAAATGATCGTGCCGCTAGATGTTGCATGATTGATCATGCGACTGCTTGGTCACGCGACATCTACCGGCACGACCGAGAAAGACGCGATTTTTATAAAACTGCCTCTCCAGGTCCGTCTTCACGATGGAATACATTGCGGCATTTCGCGGTTTGCTCAGTCGTTCCGTTTGATCGCGACCGTATCAAGCACCGCTTGATCATGCAACATCTAGCGGCATGACCGAGAAATACGCGAAATGCCGGGATAGTTTTCATCGTGAACACGGGCCTTGAGAGGCAGCTTTGTAATAATCGCACTATAAAAGTTCCAAGAATCTGCAAGAAAGAAAGTATCAGTTTTGTCTTCTCCAGCAAGCGTGCTGCCTAACGTAAGATTCGACAGAAAAAACTCATTATCACGAGGATTGCTTATGCACAATATCAGCAGTCATCATGCACAAGCAAGCCTCGCAAATATTTTGCTAAATGCAATATTACTCTCTGTGTGAAATGTTTAGGTCTATTCCACTTCAGAAAGTAAAGTAGATTTTTCTGAAATTACATTTGTACTATAATCTTAGCTGAGTACAAGATCATTTTCGCAAATATGTTAGTAGTAGAAGTCTGTTCAATTATTACCATCAAGTTCTGTTTTGAAAATATTATTCTAGTGTAATCGTATTTGCTTTGTTGATAAATTACAATAACTTATGTAATTATGTTGTTTAATTATTTTATTTTTGTTTTAAATTTAAAAAAGTAGTTACCATTCGAATCCATTCGGCGTAAACATTTGTTATGAAGACTTATTTTGATTATTGCGGAAAACTTCATACCAAGTCCCAGCGTCCTCATATGAGGACAGTCCTCCACACCTACCCAAATGAATAATTTGAATTTCGATAAAATTAAATAACTAGCACTCAATTATGATGATTTTTTGAATTTCACAAAAAAAACTACAGTAAAAATAATTTGGGACTTTATGGGTTAATAATAATTGTATTTCATGGGTTTTGGCCACAGATTTTCTATTACAGTAGTTTAAAAAATGTTTAAGATTATGTGACTCTGAGGTATTTCAAATAGTATTTTTTTCATTAGGTAGTCGAAGTTTGTTCTCCGATGTTTCGAGGTCATGGATTTTTCCCGCAACTGCAGGCTACAATGAATAAATTAACGTAAGAGAAAATTGAGTTTCTTTTATGAAATTAAAACCTCCATTCTCTCTCATGCTCATTAATTCATTGTAACTTGAAGGTAGGTAAAAAACTAGTGGTACTGCAGAATGGCAGACTTTCCCGTATTAGTTTTCTACTTCCTTTGGTCTGGGCTAGCTATTTGGATTCGGTTTTTCAGGTCACTTTTTAACTTTTTCACTGATAAGATATGTAGAACATTTCACACTATTTGAATACGTACGTAAAATATCAAAGAAAACCTGACAATTTGTCGAATCTGATTTTGCAATGATAAAGCACAAATAAAAATAGCGAGAAAGTAAAAACTCAACAATTAGAAATTGAGCCAAAAATAATGGTTATTTTTTAGGAATAATATTTAGTTTTATAACCACCGCAAAATTTTCCCTGGCTTCTAACGATTCTTCCACGAATTCCCTGACTTTCCCAGAACAATGAAATTACTTGTTTTTTCCCCGTTTTCCAGAAAGTGGCCACCCTGTGTGATCCGTCGTTCAAAACTAGAAAATGTTTCGCTTAATCTTTACGATGCGTCAATTTCTTCTAAAATCGTTCAAAGACCTTAGTAATAAAACTATACACTGCGTGGCAATCCATTCAGCACGCTCTGCAAATAATGTCGAATGACCTGGGGACAACGAGGTTTGATTTCAACCTCGCTGCCTTCAGCCTTCTTTCAACACAGTTATACCAAAAAAATACAGAATAGGATAAGAGGTCAAAACGATAACTCACAATCAACCATTTCACACATATTTATTGACATAAAATACATATTACTTAAAAAAATGCAATCAATGAACAAGATAAGCAGACTTAAAATACAGAGCAAGCAACAATTTTTAAACATTTTTAAACAAATAATCAAGACCGTATCAACAGGTATTTAGTGAACACAGTGTTTGAACCATTTAATTTGGGGTTCTCTTTAGGTCATAAAGTATATTACATTAAATGTATAAAACCCTTATTGAATTCTGGGCGTGCAAATGGTAGTTCAGTAGATACTGAATTACTCGAAAATTATATTCATTAATAAGAGTATAATCGGCAAACCAATAAATTATTGGCAGAGATTAAATCTAATACAAGAGAAATACCGGGAACTTACATTGTTTGAAAAAACAAACTTGGGAAGAATGACCAGCACAACAAAATCAAGACCATACGTACAATACATTTTAATAAACCGAAAAAAATGTGAATTTCTAAGGCAGAATGCTCCCAGAATTAATTTGTCTTTTCTTTCTGGCATACATCGCATATGGTTTCAAAAAAGAATATTAGAATATCACAGAACACATTCAATAATAGAATAGAAAACAAATCTTTTCATATGAAATAATTATTGTACTTTGCAGTTAAAAGTGTAGGATTGACTCCAACTCTCTAATTTAATTTAAGTTAGCCAAACGAGCTTCTTTATGAAACCAAGTCAGTAGTTACAGGCACCTTACAAATTAAGGTTATTTTAAAAGAAGCCTATTTTTAAAATATAAAACTTAAATTAAAACATTACGAAGACATAACACTTCACTTCAGGAATTGCATTCTTGTAATCTGGATTTATTGAAATTAACTAGTTCATTTCACAATTATTTTTCATGCCATCTATTTCGTAATTACAAATACTTACGGTCAAATGGAACAAGAAATGCGAGCGCAATATAGTCGGTGATAAAAGAGTTTACCATAACTAGAGCTTGGTACAAGAGGCAGGGAACTGGGTTTTAAGACATTGTTGTTCTATTACGACGTCCTTGGAACTACTGATTGCAATGACTCAGCTGACCGACATCATCTCCTTTAAGCTCTTTATAAAACACCTTTGGATTTCTCCCAGTTGCATGCATATAAATACAATCTTTTAAATTTTAGATTCTACCAGCATCTTTAGAAATCTCGTATATTGCTTCTAACGGAGACATCTCTGACATCTGAAGTGTGAATTGAAGTGAAAATCGTTTAAGAAAGCGCGATCCTATGTTCATCACCTGTTTTGAGTAATTACGTAATTGAGTATTGAATAATTCGTACACCCAAGAGCCAAAAAACTGGTACAGCCATGAGTATTGGAATAGAGAAATCTGGAACCAATCAGAACACTGCGTTCCGGTCGCCCACGACTATACAAGACAACCTGAGTCTGGCACAGTTGTTAGATCGGTTACTGCTGCTATTTGGAATACTGCAGAGAAAGGAAATAGAGGAAGGCAAGCAAAATCATTTTGTGCATTCTTAAAGGCAATTTAGATCTTTAAGTTGTTCAATTATCAATGGTGACTCATTACAACAACATATTTTCTTTGTAACAGGTCAGGTGTTGAGATATCTTACTGAGAAAGTGATTAAGCGCCAAGAGCTAAGTGATACGATGGCCAGTTTTCCAGAAACAGGAAGAACCAATGTGAGGAATTCAGATAGCGTCACAGACTGAAAGCCTGTCTATGAGTCCTGAACTAGGGCGAAACGCTTTTGCTACTCTTAACTGCTCATCCTTTGCGCCTCTGCGCTAGGGTCACCCTGCACGCACAAACGTCTTAGTTCAGGACTCATCAGATAGGCTTTCAGCCTGTGACGCTATATGAACAATATGCTATGTAGGTTCGTACACCCGATGCCACGGTAAGCTACGGTTATGCAATGAAGTTGCACCGAACAGGCAGGGACGGTTTTGCACAGAGGAAGAGACTACCTCGTGCAAGAACACTACTCAACGGCAGCTGGCCGTGAAGCATGTTCTACGCAATGTGAGGAATGTGGAAAGGGAACCGCGAGAAGAGGAGTTGCATTTCATGCAAGTGGCGCAAGTGGCAAGTGGTTCGCAGGCGGAGAGCAACAAAATCCAACTGAAGTACTCCCTAATACGTCAGTTGAAGTTGAGTTAAGAGCTTCACTTGAAGAAACTAAAACCACACAAAGTGGGAATGAATAGGTGCAGAATGATGTAGTTACTACTCCACAATTAACTTTCCAAAGGAGGAGGAAAGTAACAAATTCTCTGCGTTTAGTGAAAGACAATGTCAGAATAAATTTAAAAAAGGAAGAAAATAAAACTCTAAGAAAAGTTGTGTTTAGAGAAAGAAGTTAAAGAGTTCGAACAACAGAAACTGGAGAGAAAATTAAAAATGAACAGAGCTGAAAGAAGTTTTTGATTCTGTGTGTTTCTGATCTCCCCGTATGCAAAGGGTTATACTTCGTTTATTCTTGGCGGGTGGGGTGTGTCATCAAAAATTGAATATCTCACGGTATTTCGCGTCGTTCTCGGTTATGCCGCTAGGATTCGCAAGATCGCGACTGTATCGAGCAGTGCGGGCGATCATGCGAATCCTAGCCGCACAACCGAGAACGACGCGAAATACCGTGAGATATTCCATTTTGATAACACCCCCCCCACGCGCCACGAAAGAAAAACCGAAGTATAGTGTGTTAAGAGTCCGGGGCTCCTCGCCTGCTGATGAGCCACCGCAGGCTCTCCGATCCCTGTCGCAAGCCTCCGCCCCTAGCCGCACAACCAAGTGAAGCGGCAATTCCATTCATTCACAACGCACAAACCGAGTGTGGACTGCTTAAGTCAGGCGCTCCTGGAATCAGTACGGTGTAGTGCGCTCTGGACGCCAGACAGTTTCGACTCAAAGTCATCCACGGGTCGACGCCGAACCACAGACAGCCGAACCACCCACCGACTCCCCCAGTTGGGTCTCTTCCTCCTCCATCTCATCCACGCCGTTAAAGGAAGACCTACTGCAAGTAAGCAAGCACCCCACCACCACCGCCGCCGCCGCTTCCTCAGCCCCCACACACGGTCCGCTCTGTGGGCCCCGGCCTCCCTCCCTCGATCTCGCACGTTACTGTTCGCGGACTCTCCCAGGACCTCCACCCCCAAGGATCTGGATCCCCGACAGGATGTCCCTCTCTTTCTAGTGCGGTTCCTCGTTCGCGCATCTCCGGAACCAGCGCTGGATGTTTCCCCCGCATGCTAGCGCCCTCCCCCTGCCCGCCACTAATCGAGGCCACGGGAGACCCAGAGATGCAATTAGACAAGAACACCCTCCCCCGCCGGACTGACTTAGCGACGAGCCTACTGATCGGTAGACGCGTCAACTACCGAGGTCATTAGTCCCGTAAGTGTGGTGTGTTTTCCATCAAGCTATGGCGACGATCTGCTGGATGACGAGATCCGGTGCCGACCTACCGTCGTCTAGCGGGATTTTCCCCAACCAGGCATGTCCCACTAGCAGGATACCGCCCCAGCCAGGACAAGGTGTAAGCTCCCGACCGGTCTCCTGGCATGTGTGGTAGTGTAGTGCATGTTAGTGTGTGTGTTAGGGGTGATGATAGGACAAGGAAGAGGAAGGAAAGATCGCGCGCGATCTGTGGGCCGTTAGTTCGGATACTGACCCGGCATCCGCGACGTAGTGATCAGAGAAACCACGGAAAACTACCGATCAGAGCAGCCGGCCACTAGAATTCTCCTCCAGACAGCGACTTTCATCTAACAAGCTAGTGTCGAAAATCCTACCAACGTCGGAACTCGAAGTCTAGAACCTCCCGCTCAAAAGGCACTGCAGTAACATCAGTTGATGCACTGAGCACCTCTCCCGGTCCGACGTGCTGGAGGAGTCCTAATCTTCCGGAAGCGGGGCCTTCGTGACTGTTCCCGTCTAAGTCGGTCACGAGGAGGCCATGGAACCTCCCAGGGGAACGGCGCCGGAAGCCGGGCCTTCCTCACCACTGCGGAGCCATCAGGCAAGCGAACCCAGGGGACGGACCCGCAGGTCAACATCACAAGATCATTTTTAAATCATTAAACCAATCCGCGACACACTTAGCGGAAAATGTGATAAAGGTAGAAGATATCAAAGAATAACAAATGAGCGTTAAAAAGAATTAAAAAAATAATCTCGATATAATCGAATGTGAATATACAATGCAATGTGTATTATCAGATGCCAAAGAATAATGAAACTGGCATCCAAATGCTCTAAAGCATTAAATTGTACGTTCGGGGCAGCAAAGCCAAGTTTTAAAAAAATGGAAATTTGAAGAGCAGGTGGCCTTCCTTTTGTTGCGCATTGAAGGCAGAGAGAGGCATAGCAAACTGGAAGTTGCGCCCAAATTGACAAAGCGCAAGTTCTTGACGTGCAAGAGGGAATGTCTTGCCCTTTCACTGCTGACACTGAAGAGTCAAAGAAGTGCCAAGATCAAAACGAACACAAGGATATCTTATCTACGCCCTCTAACGTTTCTACCGAAACATCCAATCGATTACCTTCTGCACCCGCCCCTCCAAGCCATTGTGGAAGCAGACTTCTAGGCCAAGATCGAAAGGTGCTCAACCATTTCGGCTGCTACGCCTCCTAAATATTCTTCCGACGCATCCCATCCATGACCTTTACACGCGCCAGGCCATTGTGGAAGCAGGCATCTACGACACGACCGAAAGTGTCATGCACTCCCATCAGGACGAAATGTGGACCCAATTTTGGAGTATTTGGAAAAATCAAGGAGAAAAAGGGGAGCCAGTCGCTGGCAGATGAGTTAAATGTTTTGTCAATGTTGCAGTCAACAAAACACTGCCCAAGTCATATCAGCAAAATGAACTGCATTTTATTTTCGGCAGCGCAAGAGGCAGAGTTCCAGGTGGAATTTTTCCCATTAATGCTGTGACCGCCCGCGCGCAGTTAAATGTCCGCGATCGATGCAGCGGACAGCGGCAGCGGGTCGGCCAGGGCGGAAAGCGCGCGCCCATCACGGTTGGACAGACGCGCTAAGACTCGCCGCTGCCCCTATGGCAGGGCTGGTCAGCGAGCGGCAGCGGCTGGCGGGCTATAAAACTGCGCCGGCCCGGCCCCGGGACACAGTCGTAGGAGAGCGAGCAACGAGTACTGGTAGACAGCGGAGTGAACAGCGATTTGGCAGCGAAGATTCTGGTGACGACGACTTGGGCAGCAACAACGGACTTCTCTTCAGGATACTTGGCGACCCCTGCATTATTGGAACTTCTACTGGCTACTGGCGACCCGGCTAAGTTTTTCTGCTCTCTCTCCTGGTTATTCGGCAACAAGGCGTTGTACCCGTATTCGAGAATATTGTAGCAATATTGTGAAATAAACCAAAACTGTTTTTTCTGAATCTCTCTTCTTTGTTTGGATCCAACAATTAATGTCTTATCAAAAAGTTTATTCCATGATCATATAATTTTGCGATAAATGTGATTTAATGACTGATTATATCAGCAAAAA
>JAHLJT010002630.1:47796702-47823433 GCA_031308135.1 Acheta domesticus
ATGATGAGTCCCAAAGAACTCATACGTGTGACGCGACGTAATAAAGCTACATTCCGTGCGAGAAAATGGTGGTAGTGCTTTTTTTTTAAGACGAGGAAAGAAGTCAATTGCATAAATCGATTTAAATGAAGTGTACAACAAATTATATTGGTTAATTTTTAGGTTTAGAGTACGGTTCACATAAAAGAACGAGTCACGCCGAGAAAGAATCGATCTCCTCGCTTTCGGTTCATTCTGCCGCTGAGCAATGTCTTCGCGTACCACCTGTGTTCCTGCCACGTTGTAATGCCAAATTACTTTCAAAAGCCAAGTGTTCTCTCTTCGCTCGCCCGAATCCAAGTCATGGCAAGGCTCGGGCATTCGGCCCCCGCGTTCACTGTAAATAGCCTTGAGTCTATCCACCGCATAATTACCAATTCACTTTTATAAGAAAGCACTTTAATGGTTCACTCAGTTAAAAGTTCACTCTCTGCAATTAATAAAACTTACCCACATTTCAGACTTTTCAGACTTTTACACTCTTTTCGCAAAAGATCAGGTTTTTGGTACCATTTTATAACATTATTAGCTTCATCTTTTCGCAACCAAAGAAATAGCCGTTCTAAACTTCCATTGAACACACTGGCCTCCAGTATTCAAACTGCGCCGTTGCAAACATGTAAAGAATGAACATGTTGTTTAAAATCGACTCCAACAAACCGTTCACAGTGAACGAGAGTCGTACCCTAAAATAAGAATTAGCTATTACATCATGATGGGATAAAGCAGTATCGGTTTGGTTTGACCTTTCTTCTGGGTTTCCGTTCGCCCAGGGGTAAGATAATACCGTGCGCTTGCTTCTGCCCACTTGACTGGAGGATAGGGGAAGAAATGTGCCTATACTGCGATTTATTCAACTCTCCCTCTGGCAGGTCATCAGCTGTTACGGATCCATCCAATCGGGACCTTACACGTCACTGCAGTGACGTCATGATGATGGTGTTCAATCTTTCGATTGGATTACACCGAAACACGTGATTTACGTCACAGCCAGAGTTAGAATAATCCCGGTATAATTATGAGCTGATTCCAGTTTAAAGGGACGTCTGTCGATGACAATTCAAGTGAGGAGCTCAGGACCCCGGGACATACGACTCAATAAAATGTGCTTTTAGACAAGAACTAGTAAAAGCTGTGCTTTCAGGGTATGTGCAACATACTAAAAGTTCAATTTTTAGCACTAGTGCTAAAGTTGAGAAGATGATCGAGTATTCAGAGAAATCTGTGAATGCAACAATGAAAACAGTGCCATTTCATCATACCGCATCAGTTACTACTGACCTTAATGTGTCTTTAAGTGATTTCTACACTTGAATCAAATAAAATGACAGTCACTACGACTGTCCCAAAAATTGTGTGATACACGTAGTAAAAGTGATTTTATTTTGCTCGGCCTGTCGGCCTCGAGTCGCAACAACTCGCAAAACAAAATATCACTTTTGCCACTCGTATCACAAATAACTATGAATTGCTTTTCGGGTCGCAAGAGCTCTGTGAGATTTGGGCAATCAGTCTCTCTGGCTACAGAGAGTAGTGCAACCTTGTCACCATGCACCATTCGATGTCGCCCCGCCGGGCAATGTACAGAAGTTGGGGAGAGTGCTCGTCTTCTGACGGCAGGTATTTCCCCCTTCAGGGTTTTTTCCTCAGCCGTACTTTATGGTCTCCTTTCCACGGCTTTGATTCGATGAAGAGACCATTAGGGGTGAATACCAGAATTCGAAAGGTTAGAATGTGGTAGGATGTAGGTATTGTAATGGCTTAAATGCCTTCAGCCTAGCCACATAGTTAAAAAAGTATTGAAATTATATATAAATGTGTTCTAATTACCTAGTAAATAAAAAATAAAAAAGTTGGGGGAAAAACTACAACAGAAGGAATTACGGAGGTTGTCGAATACCGTAATATTGGTTCTGATTAGTGATTTCCACCATACAGAATATCTACACAGTCCCAACTCCCATGACAATGAATATAAAAAGAAAATGTGCGCAGATAAATCTCTTTCCCCACACGTCATATACAGTTTTTACTGTTTTTTGACAAATAAATAAATAAAGGGTGGAATCAGCGGTACAAATATTTGCCGCTTTAAGTTTCTAACGGCTCTTTGAGTGAATGCTATAAGAGAAAACACAGAGTTCCTCCGTGAATTCTTTCGACCGTTTTTTGCATCACTTAAAAAGCCCACGTAGTTTGTAACTCAAAGTCAATTTTCTCTAAGTTAGAATAAAAAAAATACTCATTTTTCTCGAACATCAAATCAAATATATTATCTGGTATCTGAAACACTTAGAAGAAGAAAATATGCCAGGAGGAGATCTCTCCTCTGAGAAACTGACCTGCTACTTCAAAGGCGTCCATGATATTGGCATATATAGCTAAACCAAGATAAAAATACTCACGTATACTAGGTCCATAACAGCATTCGTATAGATTTCTCCGCTTACTTACCTGGAACAAAAGCATGCATACAATAGATTTTTGGCATATTTATAAGGCTCATTTGATTAAGGGCAAACATAAATCCTATCAACAAGCTATGGGAGGGGTTTCAGAGTAGAAAAGAATGATCCAGTTACACTTCGGACCCCGTTCTTCAACTGACAGGTAGAAAAAAAACACTTTTTAGGAGAGCAACATAGCTTGCTTATCAACAATACTGTGAGTATTGGCGTCACAATACTGTGATCTTCGGGCGTCAATAAAAGCATAGCTCAACTCATTTTATGTTAATCAATAACTTGAAATTATAGTTATTTTATTATTAATATAGCCTCAATGAAACAAATGAGACAACTCGAGTTATTTTGTTAGGGTTATTGAATATATAAAATCTTACGTTCTTAATATTCTATCGCTCTTATTCAGCAACCCGAAGCACTTCAAATTATCTGATTATACATAAATGAACAGAATTTTTAGAGTAATCCAGTAATTTACTTATATACTTTCCAGAAAAAGTTGAATAATAGACTTATTTACTGAAGACAGAATTACGCTACAAATACCCTTGCCAAGTATGATTATTTCAGCAGATTACGACCCTTAATTTCTGCACTCTTGTCCACTCCATCTCACATCAGTTACAGGGAGCCATTGATTACGATATATAGCGATAAAATTCATACCATATTTTGAAGACATTCATTAATATTGACATACATTCATTAATATTAAAACTTGAACAAATGTAAATAATTAGTTTGAAAAGGTATCAACGTTCATTCTAAGTCGCAATAACGTTTTACTTAATGGATGAAAATACCAAAAACATTGATCCAAGAGAAATATTCGAGAATAACAAAGTTTACGTGAAAGGTGTAATGCTGCCCTTGCACTATCTCCAGACATTAAAATACGCTTCAGCAGCAAGCCTCGGACTCCGTTGGGCGAATGCTCACCCTGCACAAGAGCTCTACAAGTTTAAATGCACTTTTAACGACAATTCGGTGCATTGGATTAAGAATTTATAATATCGCGAGAACTAGATTATCATTGTCAATTACATTGCAATCGGAAGGTAATAAGATGATTTTTGAAGCCAGAAAAGGATTTTTTTAAATCATCACTTTCCATAATGTAAAATTTAAACATGAAAAATTTTTGCAATATAGGTATATGTCTAACATGACCTTATTTAAAGACTTCGTATATATATCGTTATTTAAATATCTATCTTTGATGAATAGATTTTATTAAAAACATATCTCTAGCTTCAATATTCTATTGGCAGGGACTCGTCGAAAATACTTCCAACTTTTGCAAGTTTTGAAAATTCAGAGTTCAACAAGTAGAGCAAAGTAAGCAAAGTTTTGAAATATGATGAGATCCGATATTTAATATCGGATCTCATCATATTTCAAAACTTTGCTTACTTTGGTCTATCCGAGGGAACATTTTAAGAAAGAACTTGGAGCACTTTTTGAGAAAATTGTGAAAATGTCTTTGAGGCCTCGTGTAAAGTACTCCCGGAAAACCAAAACATCTATTTCAAATTCAAGAAGACGCGACATCACTCAGATGAAATGGGGAATATCAGCCATGACAAAAATTAACCACCAGAGTGGTTGGCAGGCGGGCAGACAGACAGACAGACAGACAGACAGACAGACGCTTTGCTGTAGCAAGTTTTGGGACTGTGAGGTCTGTGGTTGAAATGACCTCACCTCAATTATTCAACAAACCTGAGGAACCGGGCCTCAAGACAGAAGAAAAAATATAATTTTAGTATTAAAGATTTTATTTTTTTAATTGAAAAACGAAACAGCGCTAACAATATTTAATTGTTCGCTCCTTAGAAGAATTAAACCATTATGTCATATTAAACAAAATTAAATCAAAATAACTTAGTAGAACATTTATGAACATGCTTTATGCTTACATTATGTGACATTTATGAACAAACTTTTCATTTGAATGAAATATATAAAGCTCTTCTATTGTTAATGATTGACTGATTGATTCGTGATTGCGGGCACGTCAGTTGCAGGAGTCCCGTAAGAGTAATGTGGGTTCTATGACGGGAGGGGGTGATCTCCACCCACTGGATGGCGAGATCCAGCAGCGACCTGCACGTCGGTTTGCATGGTTTTCCCCAACGAGATGTCTCCCACTAGCGTGACTCCGCCCCAACCGGGACAAGTTATAAGCTCCCGACTGCTCTCCCGACAACGTAGTGCAGCGCATGTGAGTGTGTGTGTAAGTAAGGGTGAGGATAGGAAAAGGAAGGGGAAGGAAAGATCGCGTGCGCTCCGCGGTCCGTGGCCCGTTTATTAGGGTACTGCTCTGGCAATTGCCTGATGTTGATGAGCGAAAACTAGATCAGCCAGCCACCCGAATTCTCCTCCAGACACCGCTGAATTCGACGTATCAATGTAGTTAGTGTGGAAAATCTTGCCACCGTCGAGACTCGAACCCTAGAACCTCCTAGCCAGAGGTACTGCAACGACATCAGTTCTGTGATCACGGCGTAGAAGTTCTTAAGTCAAAAATCTTAGTTTGGAGAAAACAAGGGTTAAATATCATTGAGCCACCGCTTCTTCCTATGCTCAACGCTATTTCCCAACGCATTTTTGTCGTTAAGGAGGCAACATTTGAATTCGGTCCTTTTACTAAAATAAAATATAGATACTTTACTTGAACTTTGAGAACTTAACCCAATTTTGCCAAAACTGACTTAAGAGCTTTTACCCCATGACGACAGAGTTGATGCCCTCATCCATCTAAGCCGGTTTCCATTTTTAAGAAAATGATGGACCATAATCAGAAGAAAAGCGGAAAGGCTTGGATGAAGAATAAAGAAGGGCTCCCTCAGAGCCTGCCAGAGTTGATTGACGGCGGCGGTCCCCGATCGATTCCCGGAGCCACCCACGCGGGCGCGCGAGATGGCTAGAAAGCGGAGGGGCTTTCTCAAGAGAGCACACGTGGCCTGTGACGCAACGCGCTCCGCCGGCGCGCTAAGCAGCTCCAATTGCAGAACGCGCGTTGCCTCAGCCAGCGGCTCAGCGGCGGCGTGACCGGAAACAACTGCTTTGGACAACACGTGTTGGCTTCGCACGAACAAGCAGCGTTTTGTGCTCCCCGAGGTCAGAATGTGGATTATGTTTTTGTGTTTACACCGAGTCGGGTAGCGTATGTAGCGAAAGAAATACCAAAGTCGAAATTCATGACAAGCTGCCCCTTTCCCTGTCTAGTAAACAAAAGTAGAGAAAGGGTCATTGCTTGAGTGCTGTACTTCTTCGACTATATTTGGGATTTTATTTCTTGGCGCGTGAGGGCTTGTCTTCACGATGGAATATCTCACGGTATTATACATCTCCGTCAAAATATAGAAACCCATTTTTGGTAGCGTATTATCTTTTTTATGAATTCGAAAACTTACAACTAGATAGAGTTCTAAAAAATTTAGTCTTGTACTTCTTTTCTTTAGGTATAATTTTTAAAAAAAAATAAATCGATATTGATAATTTTCGAGTTATAATACGAACATATCCGATCTAAAACCGAAAATGTTTTAAAATCGGTTAAATAAATCCTCAATATGTAAATATATACGAATAGATAAAGTAGTTTCACCTAAAGAGTTTACTTGCATGTCTACGTGCATTGTGAATTCTGTTCACATAATGCAACATTTCAGAAACTAATTATTAAAAACTGAAATCTTGTAACGTAATCAAACGCTGCAAACATGAGCAGACAGAAATACATTAAGTATGGCGAAGTGTATTTAGGAATTTTCCAGGTATGACAGAGCGAAAGGTCGGACTGGTAAGCGGAATTCACCAACTCGCCCGCTTCAGGGTTAAGCAAGGAGAAATTACGTTAATTTGTACTTGGTCCATTTTCATGCTCAGGTTCTATTCATCACTTTATATAATAATAATAATAATAATAATAATAATAATAATAATAATAATAATAATAATAATAGTATTAAGACTTCTTCATTTATCTCTTTTGTTCCATTCATCCCACACATTTCCATTCATTTTAGCCTTAATAATGAGATCAAATAAGGCCTCTAAACGTTGGCTGTGATACACTTACAGCAATAAATCTGAAAAGAAAAAAATTAACTGTCTTGACTCAATCCTGAAGCATCCTCCTTCGTTGAAAAGGAGAAATCCCGTTCAGTTTTTACAGCTATTTTACTTTATTGTCAACCCCGTTTGCATTCCCCCTTTGTGTCTTGTCACCGGAGCCTGACGCCGCCGCCGCGGCTGGGCTTTCTGGCACCCTCCGCGCAGCGCCTGCCAGCGCCGATGAGCATCAGATGACTATCGCCAGAGGCTCCTTTCGCCGGGCACCAGAGCGCGGCCTAGGCGCGGAGGAGGCGCGGGTATCGAACCACGTACCGCCGCGCGGAGGGGACGTCGCACTTTCGACTCATCGCTGGAGGATCTTCGTCGGCGCGGGGGCGGGGCAGCCTTTGATAAAGGCTAACGACAGAGTAATGTACTCGAATAAAACAAATTGTTTAATACTGAAATTACGGGCATTTAAAATAAATGAATAGTTTCAAGCTAAATTCTACGAACACACTAATGATTGAATTATTAGTACCTTATAATATCAGTAATTCGTCAAGCCTCATTTGGTACAGTTGTTTTATATATCATTGTATGTTTTGTTGTCTTAATTATTTTGTATCTTGTATCATTTGTATTTTTTGTCTTAATTATTTTTTATCTTGTGTTAATGTATTTGTATTTGTTCTATTGTATTTTGGTTTATCTTAACGTTTCTGTATTTCATGTTGCTTCTGAGTCTTGTTTCTCTTAATTGCACTGTGACAAATTAATCCGCAATCGTTATAAAAAGTTTCAAATAATTATTAACAGAAACCTACTGATTACTGTACTACCTGATCTATCGGAAGTGGTTTATAATGAAACTTATTGATGACTGAGCTGTGAGTAGACAGTCATTTGTAATAGGATAATCCTGTAAGCAAATTATAAATACAATTGAATAAAGAGAGATTATTTAACAAGAGGAACTGAACGAAACATTTAACGATTTGTGATTCTGATATGAATATATTTAATTTCGTTCCTTCTTTGGTTTTCAGTGTTAATCACTACATCAATTCTATATGATTGTAATGTGTTTTGAAAATCGCCCTCAAATTGAAGTAGCTCAATTGACTTTGTGTTAAAAAAGAATTAATTAATTAAAAATATTAAAAGTATTTTTTTTCAATATCTTGCACATAGCCTAATACGGGCACCCTTGAATGTTGAAAAATAAACACCGTTATTTGGAGAAGACTGATAGATCGTTGCCGTTATGAACCCTACCCCCACTGAATTTAGCTTCCTTCAGAAGTTTATTTTAATGCAAATTTTAACTTCAATTTCTAAAAGTTTTGTAAGTTCTAGTTTAAAAGTTAAATAATATTATTTAATTTCAATGAAAGCAGTTTCTTTTCAATTTATTTCATTTAAAAATAAAAATAATAAATCTTGGAGAAACAATTTCTACAAATAAAATAATTGTGTGTTTTTTAACGAGTTAGAAATACAGAGTGGTTGAATTTCGTTTTCAAAAGATCAACTAACATCCTGAAATTGGTATCAGAACCACTTAATGTATTTGAAGAGTCAAAAGGGGAACGAAGCCAGTTAAGAAATTTAGACTTCTGAGATGAGACTATGCCCTCTTGCATAAGTTATAAATCGTCTAATATGGAAAGAAAACTTTTGGAAAGTAGTCATTTACATCACTAGGACAGAACTAGCATTAGAACAGAAAGGGTGTCTCTTGCTTCATTGATTGATTAATTAGTTATTCCGGACGCTACCACAGTTAAGGTTATCGGTCCCGTAAGTGTAGTGCATGGTTTTATCCCTGAAGGTGCCTGTGGTCTTCCCTCGCTGGCTGCCGAGATTCGGCGTCGACCTACCGCCGGATAACGGGGTTTCCTCCCAACCAAGTATCTCCCACATGCGGGACAGCGCCCCGGCCAGGAGGAGCTCTAAGTCTCTGACCGGTCTCCCGGTATGTGCGGTAGTATAGTGCATATTGGTTTACGTGTGTGTGTGTGTGTGTGTAAGGTGAGGGTGGAACAAGGAAGAGGGAGGAAAGATCGCGCGCGGCCCGTGGCCCGTTTGTTAGGGTACTGCTCCGGCATTAGTCTGATGTTCATCGGAGAAACCCCGGAAAACTATCGATCCGAGCAGCCGACCGCTAGAATTCTCCTCCAGACAGCGGCTGAATTCGACCAAGCTATCTAGTTAGTGTCGAAAATCCTGTCGCCGCCGGGACTCGAACCATAGGACCTCCCGGTCAGAGGCACTGCAGTGACATCAGCTGATGTCCTGAGACAGCTCAGCCGGTGTGAGTCTCTGGCGTACGAATGCAATGTTGACGGACGAGGCAATGATAGAAGCCGAGTCGGACATTTCGAAATGAGGGTGCCAAAGACACTTTTGTGCGATTATGCAATATATTTCATTACGGAAAAAATCTCTGTCCCGATACAGTATTTGAGTAACTCCGAGTCTGCGTGTGTGCGGATCCGTTACTCACCCTAAGACGTCATCCGTTACACCAATCGAGACATATGAGATGCCATTCGACGCGACTCGGTCTCCTGATGGGGAACTGATAAATTCTTTTTCGGATCCGGCCAAAAGATTCAAAGAAATTTCCAAAAATGTGTTTTTCGTGTTTTGGCGCTGCGATCTTAGTATGCCAAGAATTCAACCAACGTCGCCTAAATAGATCTACGTAGGAGAGCGTTTATTAAACTCCAGTACCCAAACGCAATTATCACTCCATACACCTTAATATTCTTTCACGACGTTGCAACACTGATTTGCCATTTTTAAGTAAACAATTGAATTACCAAGTGAAACGTGCTGCAGATTTCATTTTAATTTTCATTCTTATTATCGTATTCTTAAAATTAAATTTGCGAAAACATACGTATTGCCTCGAAACTTATTAAATTTTAAGAATTTCAAGTGAGTACGGAGGAAACAAAACGGAGAAAACAAAACCGCATTAATTAACGTTCTTACGTTAGACTTCTCACTTTCCTGTACCGATTTTCAAATGAATGTGATCCAGAACTTATTCTGATAAAACTTAACTAACACCTTATTCACATAAACAAACAAAACAGTCGCATTTTAATGTTTAATACAAAAGTGTTATGTGCAGTTTTGTGCATATTAGCAAACAAGCGTAAAAATGTTACTGTTCTAAAATCTAACTATTCGCATTATCAATACCTGCAAGTACTTGTTACGGCGATTATAATTTTGAAATTGCAATGTTACCAGTTCATATCATGTATGGAGGTAACACAGAAGGTAACATTGGGTGTTGGGAACTTTTGAACGGGAGTACAACATTATCAGCTACTATGATTGTAATAATTCTAATGCCAGATACTGAAAGAACATATTTGAACAAAGCTAGGCATGAAAGGAATGAATGGAATTTCCAACACATGAATATATTTTTAAAACAGTTTACAGCGTCGGCGACGCCACATTTGACTCAATATGACTGTTGTAGGAAGACGCCGAAAAGTTTTTGAAAGTTTGCATATTTCATAGTCAAAACTTTCAACGAAAATGTGGCCTGCGCCATTTTTAACCGTTCTTTATGATATATGAGGAAACCGTTTAATCAAAAAATTTCGAACTACCTTTGAAAAAATTTCGGAAATGTTATTGAGGCGTCATATAAATTACCCCCAAAATCAAAATGTCCGTTTCAAACTCTCAGAGCGTCAAGTTCCTTCTGGTGTCTTAGGGAATATCAATTTTGGAGAAAGTCGATTGAACGGTTTACGGATGGACGAACTGACGAACAGACAGACGATTTGCCATCAATCGATTTTTTTGGTATCAAGGACCCCCAAAGCGTGGATTCAGGCTACATAACGTGCATAATATGTTAAAGTAATTAGATAAGACGATTAGAATACTTTCTCTTTACTACGTACGTAGTAAGGAGAAATTAACAGGGAAAATATGACGTTACTCCAGGGGAGGACTTTTCACTCCTCTTAAATGACGCACGCAGCTGCGGTAGCCCTTCAATGAAATAATGCCCATGCGATGACTGCCACACTCCTACAATATTTTATTTGACATCGCGACTTAATTAGAATCTCTTGATTTTTAAGAAGCCATTTGTACGTTCAATCGTTTTCTTCCTACTCTTCAAAATCGATATTTAACTTCTTCATTCTCAATAACTCGTAAGCATTATTGCGTATTTGTTCTCTTCAGTTCGCACAAGGCCATTATCGTGTCAGAGGGATTCTTTAATCGTGACGGCGAGAATTGATGAACCTATATGACAGCGCATGCATCTCCATACATCTCCAAAAGCAGTGGCTGCGTAATCATTTAGTTGAATTTCGGTTCTTAATGTGTTCATATAATTAACATCATTATTTTTGATACGTGTCTACTTGTAAAACATCCTCATACGAGATCCCTGATGTTACCTGGGCTTTCTTGGCAACTGAGAAATGAGGAGTGATGATCGTTTGCTATCTGCCTACGTGCCGGTTTGTCTTGGTCTCCCACATCAAACCGCTCGGTGAAAACGTGCAATGCCGTACGCTTGAATCACCACTCTCATCTGGGTTATTTAGGTCTGTGGAGAAAGGGCACCTTGAGATTTGTTGAAGGGTGTATGAAAGTCCGAACGATTCCTTTCAAGTTCCTTGAACAGTTTTTTCAATGAAAATAAGATCTACCTTTTAATGGATGAATTTCTGGTTCTAAAGATGCAAATTTTGAAATGAAATCAATTTTAAATCTTCAGACGTATTTGGGAAACTTTGAACGTCTTCCTACATTTTTAAATATTGAAGAAATAATACTTTCAATGTTACTGAAAGAATATTAATTAAATAGTGGAAGTAACGACCTTGTCCTGGCGTTTATTGTCCACATTTATTGGACAGGAAAAGGAATTAATTCTATCTATAGTTTAAAATAGTATTTACAACCCCAAGACACCCCGCTCCGCATTACCCCACTTCGTCCATTGGCCCACGCCCCTCCTCCTCCGTTGGAACTAATTTTCAAAGATGACTTTCAATTACAGTAATTCCTCAACATTCGCGAGAGTTACTTCCCAAAAAGCATCACGTCCGCGAATGTTGAGCTATCATTTAATGAAGAAAGGGGGTTTAGGTTCTTCGATATCGAAAACTGTTTATAAAAAAAGAAAAAATATCTGAAAAATAATTGCATAAAAACTGGGTAAGTGAGCAGAATTAACAATTAAAATCCCAAAGAGAAGAAATAAAACAATATTTGAAAATTTTCAAAGTTGAAAGTGATTGGATACAAGAGTTGGTAATTTTTTTGTTTCATCTCCCTCCTCGTTCTAATTTACAAATGTGGAAGATTTACTGCTCCTATTCCTCTTTTAAATTTAAAACTTATTTCCATGTTCGGAACATGTTCGAATGCCCTTTCCACCAGAGCCTGTTGAAGTTTTAGAACGCCTTTATCAGTTTTGACATTGACACAGGATGCAGTTTCCCTTCCTTTGCTTCATAATTACGTTCGAGGAGGTTTTCTTCGCTGATGATTTCCCGAATCTGCTCTTCATTGAGGTCATTATAATGAGAGTTACACAGATCCTGAAGGTCTTTTCTGTTCATGTGGTCAAAACCCTTACCTCCAATTTGACGCAACTGAAATTAATTATTTTACATCTCTGTTGTTGAATATATTAATATGAATTGACATTCAAACACTGACATGTTTGCAGAACTTGATACTTTGAGCTCCAATGTCTGCTGAGTTTGTTTGCGAGATGACGCTGATAAAAGAAATGAAATGTGCTCACTTAAAAAAACTATACAGTACTACCAAAAGATGCACTCGTGAATGTTAAAACCCGTAGCATTTCTATAATCGGGAACGTTCGGAACTCGCAAATAGCGAATACGCGGATGTCGAGGGATTACAGTACTCTGAGCCTAATTGCGCTTTCGGAATTAGTATATCGATGTGAGAGGAGGCCATGCTTTCGTTGGAGAATCCGAAAACCATGAAATATTTTCGATTTAGCTAAAAAATATTAAATTGTGTTGAGAGCGAAGGTTTCCGTGACCAGAGTCAGTAGCTACTTGGCTGGCCGGGAGTCTTCGGCACTTCGTCCGGAAGAAGGTCGCAGAATGGCGGTCGACACGACCTGCGCCTAGGACGCAGCGTCTCCCGAACCGTCAAGTAGCTACCATTTAAGTGTGTTATTTCCCTTTTATCGAACCCCGCGTAACGACTGAATTATTACACGCAGTTTGTCACTGCTTACAACACAGCTGACTCCTGTCCTGTAAGACTCAAAGGAAGAGTCCTCCTTCCATTAATTTTGCTCTTCATGTGCTGCGTTTTGATATACCAATATTTTTGATTTTTTGGTATGCAAAGAACTGTTTTCCTGTATGTCCGTATACATTACTAAAGTATGATATTGGAAACTTCGTGTTTATAATAAAATAATTAATTTTTTGCTGTTATTTGTGGCATGTATGAGAGTATTTTATTTGTTGTCTTTGAGCAGTGTGTGCGCTACCTTTCGGAAAACCTTTTTGTTTGGTTTGTTCTGAAGCGTTTTGGCTGCTGTAGGCGCCTGGACCTATCTAATAATATTATACAACCTTTCGTACAGGATATTTTTCCAAAGGATAGTTCAGAAACTTTAAAGGAAATATCTTTGGAAACTGTGATCATTAATTCATGGATCATATCATCGCTTCGCGGATCACTAAAAGCATTGTTTCTCACCGAATATGATCGTAAACAGCAAAAAGTTGAAAGTACAACATAAAATGACTACCTTAATAGAATCATTAACAGTTATAAAAAAGTGATTAAAATATTGAACAGGGAAGAATGAGAATCACTTGTACGCATGCGCAGTTGTACAATGAAAGGTGCGGAAGGATAAGCGAGGGGTGGGTCAGGAATTTTGTTAACTTACGAAATTGAAAAATTCAATGTCAGATGACGTTTAACACTAAAATAATAATTTTCAAACAATTAAAACATTTTCTTTAATAGGCTTCAAATAACTAATTAATTAGTAAATTTATTTTTTCAAGCAATTTTTTTCAAGTTTTAAATATAATCCATGCTTGAGCGTTTGACTAGCGACTAGTGGTTTTTGCACAGCGGGACACATAACTTGTAATTTAACAATTATAGGGGTTGAGAGAATTTTCCACATTTTATTTTTACAAGGAGTTAATTAAATACGTTGTTCCGAATTGTATTAGTAGAAAAGGTTGCTGACGCTACATTCTCAGGATGGCTTTTCTGATTTTGCTTCTTCCGATTTAGATGAAATAACTGCATTTAACTGCAATTGAGTACAACTTGAAAGCAGTGATTTTCGCAATAAACTAATAGTAATACAACATAAATACAACTGTTCACTGAACAGCATCACCCCATTTTAAATGATTTAAGTTTTAACTACGTGATATTCTAAAGTTACATCATCTATTTTTTCTAAATACTGTAACATATTATTTCTAAAACTACATATATTTGCGAGGAAGAGTTTTGAAATTTATGGTGGCAAAGCGTTGCAATTTCTAATCTCTTGCCATTAGTATATAGTTTGTCTGAAAATAAATTACAAACTTGAAGGGAATTTAGAGGGGCCAAAAATGATAACTTTTAGACAGTGGGAATGTTTCAAATACCGTAATATACATATGACATTAACCAGTGATATGAAGGCAACTCATTGTTCACATGTGTTAGGCGGATCACTTTTGAACGTGTTCAATGGAAAACCCATCAAATCCCAATGCATGAATATTTGCCTGCCACATGCGGCGCAAATATAAGTGTAAGCTGTTTTCTGGCATTTCCCGACGTATATTCAGTAGCAAAAAGCAGTTCAAAAGTTATCGTATCTAATCTCGTATGTGTCCGAGAAGTTTGTATAACATTTATCCTGAAACACTTTAGCACAGCTGTACACTCTGCCTTTTTACTGATTGATTAGTTTCCAGGCGCATCAATGGCTAAGGTCATTATTCCCGTAAGTGTAGTTCGTGTATTCCGTGAGTGTAGTTTTCCTAGGGAGGTGGCGGTGATATTTCCTCGCTGGATGGTGAGATCCGGCGCCGACCTGTACGTCGAAATGCCGAGTTTCCCCAACCAGGTATCTTCCGCGGGGCACCGCACCAGCCGCGGCAACTTCTAAGCTCTGATGAGCTCCAGACATGTGTAGAACATGTAAGCGAGAGTGTGAGTTAGTATGATGTGTAAGTGTGTATAAGTAAGGACGAGGACGAGGAAGGGAAGATCACGCACGGTCCGGGGCCCGTTTATGAGGTTTCTGCTCCGGCATTCGCCTGGTGTTGATCGGAGAAACCACGGAAAACCACGGATCAGAGCAGCCGACTGCTAGAATTCTTCTCCAGACGGGTGCTAAACGCGAACTAGCTATAGAGCTAGTGTCGAAAATCCCGTTACTATCAGCATTCGAACCCTAGGACCTGCCTGTCACAGGCACCACGGTGTAAGATATATAGGTGTGTCAACTAGCCGCCTTTTGGACAAAATTTTTGAAGCCAGTTTGAGGCTAGTTCCTCGTTTATCCGTACGATCGAGTTGGGCATTCATGATGGCGTCTCGCGATTTAGTGGCTTCCACCAGAGGTTACAAAGCTATTAAATGGATCACCATCTTGTCCCAAAAATGTCCAAGTCGTTCGCAGCGCTTACATAGCGACAACTGTGAGAACTAGCCTCACATTAGCTTCAGTTTTAGACCGGGAGTGAACCCACATATATCTCTTACACCGTGCAGGCACTGCTGTCACAAGAACTGATGGTCTGAGTCGCCTAAGCCGATCTCTGCCGTTTCAACCCTGAGCCGCTTGCGGACCTTGAAAGCCCCCTTCCCCGCCCCCTTCCCGCGCACGTTCGCGTGCGTGCGGAGGAGGGGCGTACGTGCGTGCGGGCGTGCGTGTGCGTGCGTTTGGCGCGCTCCGCCGCCGCTCTCTTTCCGCCCACGAAAGCGCAACCGGAGGGCGTCAACGCGTCTGCGCGAGCGAGCGTGCGGGCAGCCATTTGTTTGGGCGGCCGCGGAGCGCGGCGCCGCGCCGCACCGCTCCCCGCGACGCTTCCTCAGCGACGCAAAAAAAACTTTTTTCTACAAAAAAAAAGGTTTAGTTATTGAATTCACAACCACACTATTAATTCTAGGGATGTTTCATGGTTTTTGGTCAACGATTAAAAATCCTCCTTTTAGGTCGCCAACGTTTCGGAGTTTTATTGTTCCCTCATCAGGGCTTGCTAAGGTTGAATATTAAGAACCATAATGGCAATCATCCAAACACATACAAACAGGGGCACCAGTACAAAAATACCTCCACTATCTGGCTCCATGTTTATGAAAGCCTTCATTCATAAACATGGAGCCAGATAGTGGAGGTATTTTTGTACTGGAGCCCCTGTTGCCATGTGTTTGGATGTTTGCATGATTGGCATTATGGTTTTTAATATTCAACTGTAGAAAACCCTGATGAGGGAACAATAAATTCCCGAAACGTTGGCGAACTAAAAGGAAATTTTTTAATTGTTGGCAAAAAACCATGAAACATTCCTAGAAAAAAAAATTTTTTTCTACAACAAGAACAAAACGCACTGTTTGGAAGACTATTTCACTCGTGAAATTAAAACCAATAGTGTTTAACTATACCTACAAAATGCCCCAATCAGGGCAGTGTATCTCAAAAAGTTTATCGCTTTTTCTATCCGATTTTTCTTACCGCTTCTCCCTACTGGCCAAATATAAACTGTGTCTCATCTGTCTCATATTAGGACAGGCTATACATCGATCGCTACGTCCATATCCAATAAACCGCGAATGTACCATAACACAACCTCTTTGATTTTTACATAGGTTTCAGTTATTTTCGATATGTGGCTCATTTTGAAACTCTGTCGAACGTAATTTCATTCATTTCATTCAATTCCATTCGTCCTATTGAATACCACTCGTGCTTTGGAAATTCTCAGATAAATCCCCTACTCGCTTCGCGAGTCGGGGATTTATCGACAATTTTCAAAGCAGTCGTGGTCTTACCCACGATAATTTGCCTCTCAATCCAGATCTAATTTCAGAATTTCTGAATCACTCTCAGTTTCCATGTGATGATGGATTTTGTGATTGCGTATGTCTCCCTATGTATTATATGTATCTGGCAAAATGACACGCTCTAATAATAACAGATCCACATGTATGTAGGGCACAACAACATAAGTGTTAAGAAAAGTGAAGAGGAGGCTAGGAACTTTTCTCAGAAGGCTTGAAATGTTGGGTCACCATGGATATCTTCTCCTCAGTCTTCTGAATGTTCCGCCATTATAGCATCCATCTTCATTCACTGTCACGGTTTCAGGAGGTAGTGGTATCGGCAATTCTTCACTGTGACACACAGGCCTTATTAATGATAAATTAGGATAATTCACGCTTTTCTTAGTTTTTGAGGTGATTCCAGCTATTTGTGTCAAACAGATATAACAGTTTGTTGTGTGATCCGTTGGATCTCTCCAAATCATGGGAACAGCAAAGGGATGTGTCGTGAACATTTTAACCAGCATGTCACGAGTGTAGCACACGACCCACAGTATATATGGGAGGCCCATTGCTTGTCCTGGTCGCTTTCCTTACACCCGAAATAAAAATCATAATACTTCCTTCTCAGAGGATTAAGGTTCCGTTTTTCTCATTTCAGAATAATTCTCCCAAGATATAATGTATTTGGGCTTTTTACACAGTTTTTGGGCATTTCTTCTTTTAAATTATTACAAAGCACAAACCTTCACGAACCTAGAACAATAAGCAGTCACATTTAAGCCACTTTCCACGCAGTCAAATCTATCAATACTGGGGCAGAACTTTGCAAGAAACACAACGCGATTCTGTCTGTTTGAGCATGACTTATCAGCAATGTTGCCAAACCTTTTTCATTTCCTAAAGTCGGATTTTCAAAATTCAGTGTCATGTTCAGGAATTCCTTGTACGCATTTCGAATGTTCCTGAACAATTACATCTGCAGAATTATCAAATGAAGCTACAGTAAAATAACCAATACGCAGCGTTTTCAAGCATTTCCGTTAAGAGCGTCTCATGTAACAAGAAAATTGAGCCCGATAGGCACAGTTTGATTTCATATTCGAATTCAATTCAATTCAATGTCTTAGCTAAGAACACCAGTCACATTCTCTGTTACAAAAATGCTGTTTATCGGTGTAAATTATCCGCGAATTTGGTTTTTCAAAAATGTACCCGTATTCGTAATCAGCGACCCCGAAAACATGTGAACAAAATTTTGTTTTACCCAATACACATTTTTATTACATGATCATGTAGTGACCACGATTTCGGAAGTTGGGACCATAGGGCACACGGCGGAGACAGGTCGCTTGGAACGCCCCCCTCAACCCTTCGACTCTCGCCGTCCACCTCTCGGATGACTGAATTGTTCTTCCGTTGAAAGAGCATCATAACAGTAGATTGTTCATCAAGGGATAGAAACGCATTATTTGCCTCAAGGTGTAATTGTAGACCCGAGTGCTACAATCATTCCAAAGGAAAAATAATTTCTCTCCCGAGGCGTAAATGCTATTTTCTCTATGACCATAACACTTTGAGAAAATGTTTTTAAAATATTAAGCCAATTTAAAATTCGAGATACGCGAATAGCGTTTCTTACCAGGGAAACTGACAATACACAACTACGCTTTTAACGGAGGCCACGGCTGAACCAAAATACGTATCTGATGTTGCTAATAAAGTTTTTAATGCCAAAAAATCTAAGTAAATGTACGACGCCGCTTAGAATAAATTTAAAGATTGGTGTCAAGATATACTAGAAATTAATTTAAGTGAAAATGTCATGATGGCGTATTTCGGTAAGGAAACAAACAATAACAAATCACTAGTGTTTCACGTTGTGTTCTAACACATAGATTTTTACTCATGTTTGTTGTTTAATTTCATTTTCTAAATGTAAAAAAATGTGGTATTAATAAAACGAACAATTGCTCATTACTCAAGAGTTTGGAGAAACTTCCCGTTTTGGTATGAATAACATTCTCCTTTACTCACTGCTGAGCGTTTACTCCAATTTCGAGCTTTTACGGAGTTCGTATGAATAATCGAGAGCAAATGCTCAAATGTCGAAGCAAGTAGGTTTTCTTGAGCAATCTCCATAATTTGCTTAGGGTATCAAAGAAAGATTATGTTAGTTCGTCGCCAAAGTTGTAGGGATCAGAGGCGTGTGAAAATAGGAATACACATAAAGATTTTTTATAGTTGAATTAAAATGGCAGAATTCTTGCAAATTCGCGCCAAACAACTATAAAAAAAGAAAATACTCTCTGATACGAGGAACTTCAAAAGTCTCTTCAGATTTAAGAAGAAAAACGTTGAATGGCTGAGCAGAGAATTGTGAAGGAAAATTATAAAGAAGAGGGGGCGCTTTGAGCAATGCACCAATTTTTTTTCTTATTAAGGAGTTTCTGGATTCCAAAGCTGTGATGCAGAAGACATTGCCGTGTATCGAAGTGCTGTATTACATTTTTTTTCCAATCCTTAAGACTTATGGACCTTTTCCCCGTTTTTCTAAAGTTAATTATTGACTTCACTCGTGATTTCATACCATATTGTTTTTCTGCTGTTCCATAAAGTAAAGGTAGCAATCAAAAATCACAATTACTCAAAAAACTGCTCATCGAATATATGACAATATGTGTATCATTGGATTCGTCTTTTTACGCTCGTCATGATAGACTGAAAAAATATGTATAGTTCCATTTGAACAAACAAAGTTACCTTAAATATCTCATAAAATACATGGGATAAAACAGAAATGAATTCACGTATCAATTAGCCCCATTCTCTCATGCACTTCTGTGGAAACTGCATTGCAATAACTTCAACCCTTCAAAAGTTACAGGAGGTGCTAAAGTTACGTGACTCACCCTGTATACTGATTTCTACTACACTACATTTCAACTACAACGACTACAACGACTACTACGACGACGCAGAGAGAATACACAGCGTCTATGTCGGAATGTCTCGGAATTCCAATATATCCAAAGAGTATTCAACAATTCTTATATAAAATCTCTAAGGAGGACGTATTCATTTAACTCTGCTCATCTAAAGTGAGCAATTACTCGGACGCGAGGGTAACACTTAATTTATAAAAATCGGAGTAATTACCCACATTGAGCGAAATGTCGAAAGTTTGTTCTCGAGAGTTTACTTTCAGTAATTACACGTTTTTATTAATATCATCCAATATTTAATCCCTAGGAAGTAAATAAATCCCTAGAGAACGAATCTTCACTTTAGTCTCTCATTTGCTAACAATAAAATTCATTATTTCTTCAGGTCGTGGAAAATAATATGTTAATCAACTAGTTTATGATGTTAAGCTTTATTGCACGAGTACATGACATGTATTTATTACATTTTATTAAAAACATTAAGATAACATCTGAATGTTTTTCTCCCAATATGTCAGGAAATCACATTGCGCAGATGTAATGGAGGCAGAACAATATACTACGAGTATTTCTCTGGCCGTCAAGGACGAGGGAAGTTAAAGAAACTGTGCCTAATGTATTACGGCGTCTTTCGGGACAGTTCGAAGGCATATGCATCTTAAAGCATGACACAGCGTCATCTGAGATAAAGGAGGACAGGAAGAGTTGGAAACTCTCCCGGAGCAACATTAAAGTAGGCGGAGCCTGCTCTTAGAATTGGGTCCGTAACCCTAATTGGTATGTCTCTGCTCCTGTAACATGTCACCTACTTGAAATTATACACAGAAGGTGAACGTAATCAAGCTGGCTTTCTGTAGAGACATCTAACATGTTCCAAACGTCTTACTTAACATTCAATAAAAGTTGTTTCTTTCAGAATTAATGCATGGGATAACTTATTAATTATTTAATAGGTACTGTAAAGTTTTATCCTTTTCATAGGGTGTTGTATGGATATTTCACAGTTTGTTGAACTAACACAAGAAATGTTTAATGATGTGTTAGAAATGTTAAGCGATAATTAAGTTAACAAGTAAGGTAATCAGTAATGCTAATCACTAATATTAATTAGCAAGTTAGTAATAATTAAATTAAGTTAATCAGTAGTAAATTGATCGGAGAGGCGGTAGTGCGGGCGATCTTCTGTGGCGCTGTTTGATTTCAGGGGCTGAGGAGGCCAAAGACTGGATGGATAAGACGCCCACGCCAGGAAACAAATAGTTTAGAAAAAATCTAGTATCTTTGCATGTACTCGTCTTCTGACGACAGGTTTTTTCCTCAGCCGCACCTTAAGGTCTCCTTTCCGCGGCTTTGATCCCATGAAGAGACCATTAGGGGTGAGTGCCAGAATTCAAAAGGTTAGAATGCGGTAGAATGTAGGTATTGTAATGGCTTAAAGGCCTTCAGCCTAGCCACATAGTCAAAGAACTGAAATTATATATAAATGTGTTCTAATTACCTATTAAATAAATAAATATTATAGATTTTTTGCGTCATTTACATCGCTTCAGAGTTATAGAAATGTTCCTCTTGTGATAAACTTTGACGTCTTCCTCAAAAACTGTGAAAATTTAGGCTCCTATAATAAAGAACACTATGTAAGAGAATATTCATTCATGTAGGTACAGTGTAATGAAGTTACATCTCAAGGGATGTTAAATAGTTCTTAATTCAATAATTACTACTCTTTCTCACCTCAAAAATACTTGATATTTTGCACTTTGTCTGTTAAATTCTTATAAGACACAAATTACACAAAATTAAACTTTCTTCTGCCACAACTTGATCTTCATGGAAAAATTTACATTGAATTCTCAAATAAAAGCTATTTATCTCTCTCACATAAGGCATCATATAACAGTTATTTTATACAGTCACAACGTACACTAGAAATTAAAAATGTTCAATTGCCTACAAGGTGTTAATTGATGTCCTTGAATAGTTTTATTTAAAAAAAACGTTTCGAGAGCCCGCCAGTAATTTGCCAATATACTTCCTTATCCTTGATAATTTTTTCCATGATTAACATATCCTGATCGTTGTGCTCACTATGTTCGTTGCTTACAGCCTCAAGTTTTCAGGAAAGAAACCGAAGTTAGTATGAAACAAGAGAATCTTCAGATACATTACAGCATTCTTCGTATGAATTCACTAATGGTCTTACTAATTTCTCATAGTTGTCAGATCACTTGTTGCCTAAAAGTGTTTCATCTGAGTTTTTATTTTAAGTTTCCTACAAAATTTGCATCTTTCACCATTTATGTTATTTGTGGTGCGACAAAAATTCTTTCTTTAATTTAATACTTTTTCCTTTCAATGAGTTGGCCCTCCGAGAGAGCAATTTTTTTTTGTGGTGAGGGAGAGGTATTAGTACGTTATATTCTGAATATCTTATAATAATAATAATAATAATAATAATAATAATAATAATAATAATAATAATAATACAAAGTGGTTGATGTTGCTGTGATATGCAATCAGAATATCGTAATCAAGGGGAGAGAGAAACGTCTGCAATAGTTTGGATATCGGAATCTGCTGAATGTGGGAATAAATACACAGGTATAAACAATAGTAATCGGAGCTCTTGAATTTGTTCCGCAAAATGTATGGTAGAGTTTGTCCAAACTCCTGGGTCATTCAAGACTGGGAAGTGCAGGACATAGTGAATAACCCATAATTTGCGTCAAGTATTGTAAAGGCAAAAGAGTTTTTAGAAGTGCTCCTAGAAGGCTGGTTGCAACCTGGAGTAAATTCTACTTTTAGCCGACACCGCACATATTTTGACGAGACTTTAGGGTGTTGTTGTTATTATTGTTATTGTTATTATTATTATTATTATTATTACGCACCAACAACCAACTCACACTCTATATAATGTAATTATGTAAGAATATATTTATATACATATATAATATGTACATATCTACTTTCATATTTTTGTATTGTCCATATTAATGTTATCCCCCGCCCAAAAGGTAAACCAGAATTACGCGTCTGCTGTTAATATGTAATCAAGTTTTTACTGCGTGTTTTTTATCTACATCTGGCTTATTAAATTGAAACTTGTTGGAGTTACCTTTATCTCTGAAATCTTCTTAAATACATTCTTTTTGTTTTAAAAACACTCCTTAGGCAGATGCTTGGGGTTATTAATTTGAAGGCGTCTACAATTTTGTCTTACCGTTTCACCGCTTTGATGAATGGCAGGTTCATATTCGCTGGTGCAGATAACACCCATTTTCTCCTCGTGATATATACGAATGTTTTCACTCAAGTTTCTCCACACCTATCACATTGTATGCGATCAGCATTATCTTAGCACTTAGTATTCGATAACCTGCATTTCTGGTATCTTTCAATCTCAGAAATTTACACCAAAAATCTCTGTAAAGAGGATTTGTTAGATATACAGCTGCCAAATATTTCAGCATCGTATAACGTATCTCACCTAACATACGTATTTGGTCATTTTTAACTGTCATGGATTTAATTCTGAAGTTACTACAGAGATATATTCATATTGCAATAATTAAATGCATTCAACTTCAGATAAAGTGAACATTTTTGGTTCACTAAAAGTGAAAATAAACTAGTCTCTTTTCGATAATTCAATTTAGAGGTTCAGTGATGTATCTAAACACTGCGAATTCGAAATTTCAATAGGTTCATTTAGCCTAAGATAATTTTTATTACTGTACGTTGTGTAGAGATTTCATTTACACTTTTTGCAGATTTTTCTCCACTGACCGTACTTTCTCGACACTTGATTCTACAGTATCTTCATACAAAATATTTTAGTACAACCTTCAAACCTTTCAAATACTCTTGCCCTGTTAAAACTCTTTCTTTATTTGTATCCTCTTTGTCGTCATACTTTTTCTGCGATTCTGGAAAACTCTTACACAGCTTCAACTATGTCCTAGACAGATGGGATTTCACTTGTTTTCATTTCGCGGTTCACGTATACAGGTGGCCCATTTCACATAACAAATAAAGTAACTCGAAAAATACGCAACGTACAAAAAAAATCAAGGGAAAAAATTAATATCTCCAAGGGTTGTCAGACCTAAAATCAAACTTCCCCGCTCGCCCCTTGAGGGTGAGGCGGGGGCCAACTTTGAAATATTAAATAGGAACACCCACTTTTTATTGCAGATTCGGATTCTACACTTAAAAATACATACTTTTGGTCTAAAACATTTTTTTTATCGAGAGAGACGATCAGATTATTTAGAGGGGTTATTTTGATAGTGAAACAAATCCATTGACACTATTTTTGAGATATTGAGCTCTAAAGTTAAATGATTATAAAAAAATCGGGGATGGAGTTAGACAAAAATCTGTTTTTTTTTCTCGTATACAATACTCACTTGTTTGTCTGAAGATGTTATGAATAAGCATTCTGTGTGCTTATTCATAAGGGGGTTAAAGGAGGTATAAAGGGCAAAATATTGGGGGTATAAAGGAGTTATTCCACCGTAAAAATTAGGTTGGTGGACTACAAAATTGAAGTTAGAAATGTTTGTCTCAGACAAAATCTTTTTTAAAAAAATCAACCCATTAAAAAAGGTCGTTTTCGCGAAAATTCTGATTGAAATTGGAGACGTTATTTTATTCGTAGTACAATTCCATTGACACTAATTTCGAGATACTGAGGTCTCAATTTAAATGATTATAAAAAATCGGGGATGAAGTTAGATAAAAAATTATGTGTTTTTATCGTATAATATATTTTCTTGTTTGTCTGAAGATAGTACGAATAAGTATACTGTGAGCTTCGCGGAATATTGTGGGTGTAAAGGAGTGATACCATCATAACAATGAAGTTGGTGAGCCAAATCGGTAGATGTCGTTCTAAGAAAAGTTGGAAATGAAGACAATATATATTTATCAAAACAGATTAAATATGAATTTAATGTTACTGTTGAGACACATTCAGATTTCTTTATCTTCTTGAAATCGTCCGGTTCCTACTTGAATATCAGGGAAATAAGCGTGATTAATGCGTGAAATGAATGGAAACAAATCAAGCATATACTGTTTCTTCTCATTAACTAACCTTTCTTGCTGTGATTAAGCGGGATATTTAAGTTTTTTAAAATCTTAGTTCTTTCTCATCCACTAGAGATTTGAAACTTTACTATGTAGAAACCAATGACTTGATTTAAGGTTACTTGTACATATTTATAAAATACTTCTAACAAATCTAATCCATCTAATTTTTAGCCAGTTTCAGACATCCTTTTGTTCATTTTTCTTTCTTCTTGCAACAGACATTTGAAGGTCTTTTAACACATCGACCATTAAGTTTAATTTCTGTGTTAAATAAAAATGTGCGATATAATTGTATTGTTTATATTGTTCCTATTACCAAATCTGGATCCTACACTATCTCCTCTTTATCATCATATTGCTGTCGACACAACAAATATAACGCAAATCACTCATCACGTAGCCGTAGCAGTGGAGTTGTATCACTATCAAAATAAGTAGATGGCAATCTTCTGTGATTCACTTTTATTGTGATGCTCTATATCGTCCACAGAAAGAACTTAGAGTTCTATCAATTTCAGAATAAATATATAACACTTGTGCAGACCTGAAAATCGAATTAACTCAATTTCTCAAAAAAGTGGAGTTGAACCTCTATTAAAATAATGCCTCCATTTGTGTTTACGTCCAGCGGCTTCAAATCGCCCGCACTGATTTAACCACGTTAAATCAAATTCTTTAATTAAAAAATGGAGATTTCATTTTAAGATTTCAAAGTTGCCTCCCCCACCTCTAGAAGGAGGCAACTTTGAAATCTAAATGCACCCCTAGAGGAGAGGGAGATTTGATTTTAGGTCAGACAGATTTTCCCATAGGAGATATTAATTTTTTGTCTGGATTGTCTCTCTCGATCAAAAAATGTTTTAGACCAAAGTTCTGTAGTTTTTTAGTATAGAATCAGAATCTGCAATAAAAAGTGAGGGTTGCCATTTAAGATTGCAAAGTTGGCTCCCTCCTCACCCTCAAGGCGCGAGCGGGGAAGTTTGATTTCAGATCTGGCAGATGTGCCCCTTGGAGATATTAATTTGTTGCCTTTGACCTTTTTTCGTACGTTGCATATTTTTCGAGTTATTTTGATTTGTCAAGTTAAATGGGCCACCCTGTATTCAAGCTCTAACCGTAGGTGACCTGAAATTATTTCCTCAATGACCTGTTCTCTCGGTCCATTTTCGCTGAAACAGCTACAAAAATAAACCACGGGACCCTCTGCAAGTAGGCTCTTAATGTTATTGAAATTCGCGCAGAAACATAACTACCCGTTACATATATGACACATTCTTGAACCCAAATATCGCCCGTATTTTTGATACTCCGTGTGATAGTACCCTAGTGGTTAAAGCAAAAGACTTAGAGCAGGAGACCCATGATAGATTCCCGAGCGGGTGGCAAAAGCTTTACTCAAATTTTTCAAATTGGAACGTAGGTATTTGCTCTCAAGAAGACATTAAAAGAGAATGTCGATACGTGAAATAAAACGAAACTAGTGGTCTACAGAATGGCACAGACATTCTCGTACTAGCTATTTTCCCGATTTTTCTGCCCGGTGTAGCTTATCAGTCATGCCTCTTCTTCTTGCCAGCTGCCCTCTAACGCAGCTTAAACATTATTTTTTCACATTTGGTCAATTTTTCGGTTTTTTGATGTCAGGTCAATTTTTCGGATTTTTCGTTTCGAAAATTACAAGAATATAATAGAGTAAAACTTCGTCCTGATAGAAATTCTTGTTGAAAAATTTGGAGCCGTTTTTACGAAAATGGCGTTTAAGCATTACTGTAAATGCAAAATTTGAAGCTTTTTTTACAGAAAACTTTTGAGTTTTCGAAAAACTTTACTGGAAGTTGTTTGAAGCGCTTCTACTTACAAATGCAATAATGTATACAAATTGCTGGAAATTTGCATATTAAAGGCATGAGAGATATTTCAAAAAAGTACATTGTGTACTTTTTTTAAAAAAGCAAACGAATACAACAAAATTAACTTCAGTCATCTTAAACAGTCCAATTAGCACCATCTGTACGAAAAGTTTGAAGAAAAACTTGGAGCGGTTTTGAGAAAATAGCGTTT